>CM077441.1:5287359-5344859 GCA_039654765.1 Mylopharyngodon piceus
AGTAGCACGAGGCGTCACTAGGCATATTTTCCACCCAGCCCCCCTAAAAATTTGCGAATAACTCCTTAATATGTACGCTAATTTGTGATCGCCTCAGTCCCCTTTAAAACTCTGTTCTTCAATCAGAAGCAGCGCATTTACTGATAGATTGTTATGATATCTGCATCTGTGTAGTTCTTTGTCATAAATGCAGTTTACACAATATGATGCGGGAGCAATTCAAGATGGTTTCCCATCCACTGTAAAATCTGGGATTATTTATTTTAAATTCCTTTTATCTAAATGGTATGAGACTTTTCCTACTCTTGCTACTTCATACTTCAGTGCAATAAAATTGCTTAAATTTGTTATAATATTCATTGTATAATAAATCCAAAAGCAAAACACGTGAAAAGAACTATAAAAGGGAGTGGAAATGGCAAATGAGCTGATGAGTGGTGCTCTGCTGCCATCTACTGGTTATAGTGGTAATTTCATGTCATGTGTTTGTTTTCCAGCAGGTGACAGAAATCCTCCACTAAAGCATGGCACATTTTCCATGTTATCACCATGAATGAAAATGATAAAGGTAGATCTTTAAAGTTAATTTTACTGCACAAATGTAGAATTAAAACATAACAGTGTTTAAAACATTACATGTTGAGAAAAAAAAATTAAAAATATTTTTCCCACATATTGCCAATCTAGACAATTACAATAATATAAAGTTTGTCTATATTCTTAATGAATATTAGCTGGTTATTTAAAATGATTAGAAATTAATTCAATATTCAGGGTAGTGTAGAACCTGTATTGTTCATGCCTACCCTAGTATACGAACAATATATTAAATTATTTTTTTTAGTACCCTTATTGGGGGCTGAGCACCCCTAATATTGAAATCCTAGAATCACCCCTCAGTAGCACACAAAATACTGGGTAAAATAGATTAAAGTAGATTGAAGTAATTTTTATCAACACGTCAGGTTTTGAATTAAATGCATTTAATGCATTTACACAATGCTCATCACAATGCATTATGGGATTGCCTTCTCTAGAATACATGCATTGCTGGAAAATAGGTTATTCTAACAGGCATCATAATCATGCTGCTTAGCTGTACCTTAGTCTTTGCTTTTAAAGCACCTTAAATGGTGACTTAAAATGCTACCTATGTCTGTATTTATATTGAGTGAAGCATTTCTATTATTGGAATATTAATGCATTCTTTTTGATGCAAAAAACAACCTCATACTTACATTATGTTTTTGATATCAGGCTTTAGAAAAAGTGTTTAGCACATGAGCTAGACAGCTTAGCAAAGACATTATGTTATTAAGACATATGTTATTATGTTAATCCTTAGGGAGCTGGCTACATAGGCAGCATTTTCAGGCATCACAGACACACTACTGACATGAATGCTGATCAAAAAGTAGCCAGAGTAACTGGTGACATATTACACTACTTTCTATGCAGAGATTAGAAATGATTCAAGGAACAAAAACTGAAAACAAATAGTTTTTTTTTTTTTTTTCCCAGAACGAAATTGAAAGCTGGAATTTTTCCTAAAAAACAATGACCAAAGGATTTTACAAGTAAACCACTTCCTGTTGCATGAGTCCTTCAGTGCTCGTACACTGTTACGAGGGAAAGATTTCTCCTGTCCAGTGCCGACTGCAGGGGACGTGTCTGATTCTGCAGCACAAAGACTATGCTTTGGTAAAATGTGTTATCAGTCGTCTTTATTCATGCACTGTTGTATTGCAGGCAGCACTGCATGTATTCTTTGCAGACAATCCCAAAATGCATTGCAATGAGCTCAGTACAAGACAATCAATGTTTCGGTGTTATAGTTTAGTATCAATTTAGGTTTTTAAATTAGATTTAACTTTTTATATTTTGTTTTCACTTTAATTTTAGTTAAAGTTTTAGTCATTTTGTTTTATGATTTTGTCATTTTTATTAGTTTTTTTTTTTAAATATCTGTATTTTTTATTACATTTTTTAAAATTAGTTTGTTATTTTAGTACTTAAAGTTAAACTAAACTAAAATGAGAAATGTTGCCTTAGCAACTAGCTGAAATTAAGTTTTTTTTTTTTTTTATGTTACACTTTATTTCGATGGTCCACTTAGACGTTCTACTAACTATAGGTAACTTTGCAAGTACATGTCAACTTATTCTACTAACCCTAATCCTACACCTAACAGTCTACTAATACTCAATTAATACTCTAATGAGAGTTAGTTGACATGTAGGTGCAAAGTTATGTGTAGTCAACAGAATATCTAAAGTGTAAACTATCTATTTTAATAGTGAAAACCATACTTGAGTTAGGAAAAATTTCTCAAATTTTAATAAGAATTCAAAAACTTAATTTGGATTAACTTGATTAGATATCTTTTTAGGGGTTCTAAGTCAAGAGAAAGGCAATTAAAACAACACCATTTGAATGAAATGCATCTAAATAAAAATGGACAAACTTACTCTCAGTTTCAGAGAGCTGTAAATTCTTAGATTAGAAAGCTGACCTCAAACTCTAATGCAAGCAATAGTTTCCTGTGCACTTCACATAAGAAATGCTATTTTGTTTGGCACGTGGATTAAGAGCATTCTTAATGAGTCACTTCTCTGCATTGGCGTTAAGTTGCTGCCTATGTAGGCAGTAGACATGAAGGCAGCTCACTAGGTTTTGGAACAGAATACTATAATGACATAAAAATCATCTTTTTTTGAGTGACATTAGCCAAATCCAATGTAATGTTTACAAATTTAACCTGACTGCTATTATAAACACTGCTATTATAAACGTTTTCTTAAGCAGACAGGTTGTATGTCACTCACATCACTTAAGTTTGTCCCAAATGTCGCACTGTACACTTATCCACTATGTACTTATGCACTATGTACTCAACCGCGTAGTGTATGCATTTTATGCGGTCTGTTAGCCCCTCCCCCTCTGCTACGTAATTAAAGCTGTGACAGTTGATATCCATCTTACCTGTTGGGGTCCTCGTACATTTTCGTGCGACGCAGAAGATGCAGATGTGTGAGCTGACGAAGAGGGGGCGGAGTATGACGAATAAGACTCCTCCCTCATTGTGTGCATTTGGTCTCCCATGTCCAGCCTGTGCAGAGGCAGGTCCACCCGTTTATCCGGTGTACTGTTGAGAAAGTCGTACTCGTCGTCTGTGTTTGGGGGAAACTTCACACTCAGGCCTCTTAGGGAATCAAAAATCGCATCGTCTGGAACGGCGCCACGTGATGCGAGGGACGCGGAGGTCGAAGATTCGTTGACCTCTGGCCTCAGCGCTGAGGAAAAGGGCACCTCGGCTTGTTCCGCCGTGTCGTCGGTGCACTGGATGGGCATGGAAAACTGCACTGGAGTCAGAAAGGAAATCAAAAAAACATTTATGTGTTTGTCTAACGCCAGTGCTTGTATCATGAAAAATATGGTAACATTTTTTTAATATTAGTTAACGTGAACAAAGAACAATACTTCTATAGTATTTAATAATCTCAGTTAATGTTAATTTCAACATTTACTAACAGATTTTTAAAATCTGTTAACATCAGTAAATGCACTTTGAACTAACATGAACAAACAATATACAATTAAATATAATCCTATTATACTTTTTTACATTTTCACCTTTCTTTAGTGTGTAATGTTGCTGTTTAGTATGAAAAAAGCTCTGCAAAGTTGCAAAACACAAAGTCCCTCCAGCGGGAGTTATCCCGGGAACGAACACGTCACAATGTTCCTCATTTAAATAATTCCCATCCAAGGAATATGCAAAATAAAGGGCGGGGCCTGGTTGACTTAGTTAGTAGTGTGTTGAAACTTGTGGTTATGGTAAGGGACGAGACATTTCCGAAACACACTCGAAGCGCTTGACCAATCACAACACACTGATCCAGCCGAGCAATCAGAGCACATTGTGCTTTTCAGAAGGAGGGGCTTCATAGAGACAGGAACTAAACAGAGCGTTTCTGACAGACTGGGAAGAGAGGAGCTGCAACAATGGAGAATATGAGGAAAATAATGTGTTTTTTGAACATTCAAGCATGGAAACATTTCTAGTAGAGCCCAAAAACAAAGTCAAAAGGGCATAAAAGGTCCTCTTTAACAAACACTAAGAAAGTTTAAAAAATGCTGTAAAAAAATATATTGCTCATTGATAGTTCATTTTAGCTAATGCATTAATATTAATAATAATACTGTTTACCACATTTACACATCATAATTCCTATTGTGATAGGTGCCTTTTTGTAAGTTGCTCTGGATAAAAGCGTTTGCTGAATGCGTATATGTAAATGTATTAGGAGGAAGAAGTAATCGTTGCATTTGTCAAAGTTTTCCAGGAAAGTGGCGTCAAATCTTTGAAAGAGTCTTGTGAAATAATCAGTACTTGTGGTACATGTGTTATCAGGTATTTCCAGCATCAAAAACAAGTTTCTGGTACAATAAAACAAGACATTACAATCAAAAGTGATTGCTTTAAGCTCACTTACACAAGCAACGCTTTTTGACCATCACAAGCCATAAAGGCAAGTCATTTTGCATAGAAGTGTTTGCTAAATGAATAAAATAATGCAAATGCATCTATTAATCAAGAATTAAAAGGGACCTATTATGACCCTTTTCACAAGATGTAATATAAGTCTCTGGTGTCTCCAGAATGTGTCTGTGAAGTTTCAGCTCAAAATACCCCACAGATCATTTATTATTAGGGCCGTGAATCTTTGGGTATACAGCGAATCGATTCGATTCACAATTCATGGGTGTTCGATTCGATTCAAGAACAATTTTTGCAAATTCAGAACGATTCGATTCAAGACGATTCACATTAAAATTCGATGCGATTCGATTAATTCGATTCGATTCTCCATTTTAATATGCATTCATAGGGTTATTGAAATGCTTCTCCCGATGTGTCTTAGCCAGGATGAGAATTACACAGCGACCTTCAGGCGATTAGAGAGTGGGGGCAAAAAAAAAAACCTTTTGTCCATTATTTATGTTAGTTCATGTTAGTTCTTAATGATGCTACATAACTTTATTTTAATAAATTTATAAACAGTTTGTGGAAATTTACATAAGCCAAAATTTTAAAAGGCTTTAAAAGTGTCGTTAGGCCTAGTTCATGTTAACTATAGTGTAGGATAGTGTGAATGGCTACACAACCTCATTAAAGTATTCCAGGTACATTAAACATACTGTAATGCTTACATGGAGAGACTACCTTAGAATATCATGCACTTTTCCAACTAATCCTAAACTAACTTTTCTTCACGGAATAGTAAGAAAAGCCCTCTTTGTTCTCTTTATAGACCTTATGCGTCAGAGAAACAAGCACGCCGCCATCTTTATAATATTGTCTTTGAACTTCCGTTTTTGCGGTAGCTCTGTATATTTCTATGGCATCGCTGTCAAAGAATATTTAGCTGGTGAAGTGGATTTACTTGTTGTAGAGTTAATGAAAGTTATCATGAGCATTGTAATGTTTAAAGCAGATGTCTTAACAAATGTCAGTAGAACGGGTTTAACGACATTAGGTTCATAATTTCATTTATCATTCATTGGAACTGTGCGTATGCATTTAGACACTTACATTATGTGTTTGGTCCGTCTAGGCAATAAATGCGCGCCCTTGAATAAGCGGGGTTTTAACGTTACTTCGACTGCTCAGGTAATGTCAATGGTATGACCCATTTCCGTAAAACTTGAGTATTTTATCTTATAGAAAATAACGGTGACGTTTCCACGCAATAAAAGCGTTTTATTGCAACAGTAGTGACCACGCAATGACCTGGCAGCTTTATCAATGGCTTGAGCAGTGTGACTCAGGACTATTGATATTATAATAGAGAGCTGTCATCTGCTCATGTGAACAACAGTGGCCGTCCTGAGGAGAGCTCAAACGTGGGCTTCTCAATGAGAGCTACGGACGGAGCGCGAGCGCAATCCAGTGAAAGGCGGTAAAGAGTGCAGCGCGTATCTGTGAAGGAGAGCTGTGAGGGCGAATT
This sequence comes from Mylopharyngodon piceus, assembly GCA_039654765.1. Taxonomy (NCBI): domain Eukaryota; kingdom Metazoa; phylum Chordata; class Actinopteri; order Cypriniformes; family Xenocyprididae; genus Mylopharyngodon; species Mylopharyngodon piceus. The sequence goes on from CM077441.1 coordinate 5,293,371, forward strand.
ACGGCGCACAACGTCTCCATCAATTCGCGCATGTAGTAATTTAATGTTTATATATTTTAAAGCACTGAATCGCTATAGAATCGCGATTAATCCAATTCTTAACATTTTACATCGATTATTGACCGAAATTAATGATTCACGATTCAAAAAACATGTTTCAAGATTGATGCATATGCATCGTCAGGATTTGTAATCGATGCATCGAGAAAACGAGTGAATCGTTACACCCCTATTTATTTTAGCTTGTCAAATTTGCCCCTATTTGGGTGTGAGCAAAAACACGCCGTTTTTGTGTGTGTCCCTTTAAATGCAAATGAGCTGCTGCTCCTGAAAGAGGGCGGAGCTTTAACAGCTTGCAATTTGGTTGCTCAACAACAAGAAAGCTGGAGAATCTCACGCAGCCAAAATGAGGATTGTCAGTAACGGTGTTCAGCCTTACATTGTTCAAACCGGAGTCGGACACTGATGGAGAGACTCAGGAAGAAGTTACAACTTATAGAATGAAACTGGACGTTTCTGAATGGTTAGTGGATAAATTTATGTAGCTGCTGTGGAGTTGATTCAACTCATCGACTAGCATGTGTCTTCATGTTATTCTTTTGTACAAATCCAGCGTTGAATTGACCCTCGTTTGTGAAGCAGTCCGGCGTAAAATGACGGCATGGTAACAACACTCTACTACAACAACTCTTCCTCTTCTCTAAAGCAGCCCAACATGGCCTCACCCCCTTTGTTGTGTGTTCTCGGGGGCCGGGTTTATGTAAATTTTGGGGTTTGTGATGTCACCAACCCGGGAAGAAGCTTGTTGTAGTCCCTACCAGCCATTTGTTGTAGTCCTTAAAAAGCGATTTCTGTAAAAGAAAATATCTCCCTTTGCATTGAACTTTGAGCATCGTAACTTTGCAGATGTTGTTTATGCTCAAACAGCAACATTACACACTAACTAAAGTTAAAAAAGTGAAATCATAATCAAGGACCCCTTTAAGAGGCACACAGGCCTCATGTAAATGGTGGAGAAAAGTCTCAAACTTTCCCTGCAATTAGAACCAGATCGAAGATAAACTGATTGTGCTTTAGCATCAAGGAACAGCTCTGAATCAAGCATTTTTCTCTTGTCAATCTCTCTCTCACTCATATAGATATGAGGACATTAGTATGCAAATGCAAAGAAAGCACAGCAGTGATATGCACACGATGCAACGCTGACTATTAATGAGGAACTCTGTCAATTTTAGCACCAAACAATGCAGTGAGAATTGCTCTACCATAACAACTGTGTCAACCACTGCTGCTGCAAGAGCAATTAAAATCAACTATAGAGCTCAAAATTCACCTCCAATGTGTCCTGATCAAAGTCTGTTATCACACTGAGAAGGCTAGTAATGTAACATTATGAAATCATAATTATCAAAGCGTGGCTCGGATTCAGTTACTGACATCCATAATTCAACCTCCTCGTAAACAGATGGAGACATTTATTAAAAGGCAGCAAGTCTGAGATCATTGTGAGAAAAAGTAGTATATTATTATTACTATAGGGATGCACCGATATGAAAATTTTGGCCGATACCGATAATTCTTTCTATTTGAAAGCTGATAACCGAAATATTGGTCGATAAATCTAAATCAAAATGTTTATGTAATTTTTGAGAGCCTGATTACAAAAACAAAAGTCTCACCATTAAAAGCCATGTCCCAAACACACGATTATAATGTTCTCATTATAATTTTATGTAGCCTATATGACAGACTCGCGCTGCACATGTTGCACTTAACTGTATTTTCCTTTTTGAAGTGATTTCAATCATATGTGAACAGTGCGCATCTGAAGAGTCTCAGCTGAAGGAAATAATCCATTATTTATCGGCTTTGATATATCGGCCAAATTTTCTTATCGGGCCGATAATAACAACATTAAAAATGAACATATATTGGCCGATACCGATATTGTGGCCGATATATCATGCATCCCTATATTATTATTATTATTATTTATGACTACTATTTTGAGATTTTGATTTCCGTTCTTCAGTGAAACACAAAAGATGTTATGCAGAATGTCTGAGCTGCTCTTTTCCATAAACAAAAGTGCTGATTTATACCCCGAAAAGGACAAAAAAGCACCATAAAAGTATCAAAACAGTATGATATTATATTATGTGATTTGTGCAAAGTCTTCTAAAGTCATATGATAGTTTCATGTGAGGAACAGACCCAATTTTAAGCTGTTTTCACTGATTTTGCTGGGTGAGCTATTCCTATAATCTTGAAATAAAAGTATATATTATTTTTAACTAGTTAGAGGGATCTAGTAGTTCACTCAAATGATTGGTGATCACTATTTCCATAATCCCTCAACAATTAACCTGACAACATATCCACAGTGATGCCAATAAATCTACTGTTATTTGTACTGGTCTGTGATGTGAAAAAAAAGGACTTTGCATTTTTAAAACCAGAATTACACAACACCAGTGATTGCCAAGATGTAGCTATGTGGTCCTTAAATGTGTTTTTTATTACATGATAAATACTGATATATTTACAGTACGGTTTTCCAGAAGCCCTAACCATGAGTATGAGCAATAGTATCAGCTATTAGTAATGCTTGCCTTAGCAAATGCTCCTAATTGCATTTAATACGTATGGAAGTTCCATGGGGCAAAAAACACACCGTCCTTTCCGCACGCTTTCCATCATGCAACCACGTCCAAAAATACATCTCACTGGCGTATTGTTTTCCAAGTGATTTCACAGAGGACACGTAATTGTGTAACAGTGTGCTGCTTCAAAACAACATTTATCAAAGTGATAATTGAACACGCTCATCTGCTCAGTCTATTTTAACGCTGTGTGGAGGTCAGAGGTCATTGGAGCAAAAAGCCCTTACACCGTGGCTTTGCGTCGAGTATTTCTGCTTTTAATTGCGTGAAAGAACAAACAATGAAATGTATAATTACTAGTATGCTGCATTACACTACTAGCTATATAATTACTAATTTGTTGTGACATTTCTAAAGTAATTGTAACTCCGCCGTTTTTATTTTACCTAATTTAATTAGAATGGAAAGAAACGCACTTGGGTGAGGTGGTATAACAGCTATAATTTAATAAAGGATATTAGTCAGAAATTTCAAATTAGTTCTTAAAAATTATTTTACCATTAGAGGTCTCGTTTCCTTTGTGTATTCTCTTCAGGTGATCTTTCTGCCTTCTGGTTAGAGTCTGAATCCTCTGGAAAGTCCCCTGGATTTCCTGCCAAGTGTCCAGAAAATTCTCACTAATCGAAAGAGAAAGAGAAGTCAAATGTCTGCTGGGGTCTTTCAAAATAATAATGCTAATAAAACACAAAACCAGTGTTAAGATTAGAAAAACAAATAACTTTATTCAGAATATCTAGTTACTCACAATTCACTGGGAAGAACTTTAAAAGAAACTTTTTGGAAACACATTTAAACACTTCATTTAAATATATTAAAATATGAATGGTATAAAACTTTATATAAATACATAACCAAATATAAATAAATAACCAAACTAAGTAAATAACAAAACTAAGAAAATAACTAAACTAAGTAAATAACTGAACTAAACTAACTAATTAAGTAACTTGTAAATAACTAAGTAAATAACTGAACTACCTAAATAAACTAAGTAATTAAATAACTTGTAAATAACTAAACTAAGTAAATAACTGAACTAAACTAATTAAGTAAATAAATAACTAAAGAAAGAAAATAACCAAACTATGTAAATAACTAAACTAAGTAATTAAGTGACTTGTAAATAACTAAAGTAAATAAATGAACTAACAAAACTAAGTAATTAAGTTAATAATTTAAGTAAATAACTGAACTAACTAAACTAGGTAATTAAGTAACTTGTTTTAAATAACTAAACTAAGTAAATAACCAAACTAAGGAAATCAATAACTAAACTAAGAAAATAACTTCAACGCCTAACTATATAAAGAAAGAAAGAAATAAAAACAAAATATAAAAGCCTTGAGTGCCTTATAAAATGTAAAGAACACAATTTTTCATGTTAAATAAATTTTATTTAACATTAAGTCCCATCTTTCCACTAGAATATCAAGTCCTGACATGTAATTTCAAGTTAATTGCTGGTTTCTATAGGTGCTGTACATTACAGCCATTTCTATATGGTATAAACAGCTGGAACACTGTATCACAGTTCATTACGGGAGCATTTTACCACCGTATTTTAAATATCTGGGCCATACTTTTCACTTTTGGTGACATTTTCTCCCATACGCCCTAGTTAACTTAAAGTTAAACCAAAAAAGCCATAAACCATAAAGTTTAACCTCCCCACTTCTGAATTTCACACAACATGACATTTAAGTATATATAGACATGTTCACCTCCCCTTGTTCCATCCAAACTGATGCCACATCAACTGAACTGCATTAGTATTTCATGAGCACGGGGTATCGGGGTGTTGTCTCTGGATCAGTTTGAATGTTATTCAGATATTATACAAGATATATTCTGCAAGAACAATACTGACCTGCTAATTCCAATAAACAAACTTAACAGAGTTGTTAATCAGTTGTTTTAGTTCAAGTTTAAACCTTTAGTCTGGGTGCCCATGGGACTGAAGTGTAAAATCCTTCATTAAAATTTAAGTATTTTTTAAAGTGATATGATTCATCTACCTCTTCATTGCGCAGGGAGCAGATTTTGTACGAGGAAGAATCCCAGAATACTCTGTGGGTTCGTTTGTCTGCACAAAAACAAACAGAAAACAAATATATATGGCTACAGTATGTCAGCACATAAAATCAAAATGATCAAATATTTATTTCATATTTCTCTCTCTAAATGCATGAACAAGATGTAGTACTGAAAGCTATAAAGCTTCGCTGGATGAATCAAACTAAAACGTATCTACATTAGTATATATATATATATATATATATATAAAAAATTCCCAAAATGAAGATTTTTCTATTGTGACATCAATAAGTTTTATTACACATTTCCCTCCAAAAGTCTCATATATACACACACAATTTAAATAAGCACCAATTTAAGGCAGTACAACAAATTTTTATATTAATGTTTAACAATTTATTGAAAGTGCTTTTTTTTCTCATTACAGTAATGAGAACTGGAGCGGATATGTGCTTAATTGTTGTGAAAATAATGTCTGAATCTAAAGAGGTTTCGTATGATTCACCCAGCAGAAAATACTTTAAAAAGTCCATTAAAAAGCTCAAAAGTCTGCACAATTTCACAAAAAACCACCTACTCCCTTAATTATGGCACCTTTGAGTGAATTTGCTATAGAATAACATACTTTGTTGCATTTACAGGTTCGGCCCACTACAGATTTTGAATGGAGGCCATTATCTATCCAAGATTAAGTTCAGGAAAAGGAGAAAGTGGCCATTTCAAACCGTTATGTCTATATCTTTCAGTAACAGTCATCTAAAAAAAAGTGACACCTCCTTTTATAAGAGAGAACTCAATTCTCAGTGCCTGTGCTACACTGGTTAGAGATCTGGTCGAGCACAAGAAAGCGTTATGCTCTAGTGCCCCCTGTGGGTTAAAATGTGTATGAGATTAAAACAATTGAGAAGAATTATCACACTGGATTCAATTAGAGAAACATTCTCACTATGGACAGATAGCGATGAAAAATGATATCAAACTGTGAAGAGAGAGAACTACATCTTTTTCACACATTTCTCACAACTTAACCCTCGAGTGAACTGTGGATAACTAGCAAAGCACTGCAAACTCAGCTATTAGGTTTGTCTGTGCTTACAGGCGGTTAACAATGATAACACAATATAAAGGCTGGAAGGTCTGGGGTCACGGTCAGAGAAGTCCTTTCAGAACAATTACATCACAAGCAAATGTGCATTTGCACAATAACTGGAAAAAAAACAACATGGTGCATATCCTTGTGTTTGGACAAAGTGTTGCAAGTCACCGAGGGGAAATGCAAAACTCTGAAATCAAACATTGGCCAGAGTCACATCCCTTTATATGGACATTAAGAGAAAACACCCACCAGGAAATGGTTAGTCCTGTGGGAACTGGATGGGTTGTCAGAGCGATGATCGCTAGGTGACAAGGTTTCTACTTCCTGTTTTCTGTACGCAGGCTCACAGACCTCCTCTGAAGAAAAAAAAAAAAAACAGGGCCACGTTATCACAGTCAAACTCATCAACAATAACAGTCATCAAATCAAAGCGTGCGTGTGACTGGTAACATGCTAAAATAACACTCTCATACTGAGCATGATGATTTAGTATGTGCATAAGATTATATTTGAAGTTGTAATAATAAAGCTATAATTTAACTTACATAGATTTTCATGGGCATGATGCAGTTTGTTAAATTGTCTGATGCTTTCTAAGTTTATTTTATAGTCTTAAAGACTGCTCAGGTTTGGTTTATATAGTGTATACAAAGAAAATTGTGTTGTTTTTTTTTGTTTGTTTTTTTACAATATATGAATACAGAAAAGACATTAGTAGTAGGGATGCACGATATATCGGCATCGACTGATATATGTTCATTTTTAATGTATCGGCCCAATAAGAAAATTTGGCCGATATATTAAAACTGATAAATAATGGATTATTTCCTTCAGCTGAGACACTTCAGATGCGCACTGTTCACTATGATGGTTTTAAATTGCATGAAATATGATTGAAATCACTTCAAAAAGGAAAATACAGTTAAGTGCAACATGTACAGCACAAGTCTGTCATATAAGCTACATAAAATTATAATAAAAACATTATAATCGTGTGTTTAGGACATGGCTTTTAATTGTGAGACTTTTGTTTTTGTAATCAGGCTCTCAAAAATTACATAAAAATTTGGATTTAGATTTATCGGCCAATATATCGGTTATGGTTTTCAAATATAAAGAATTATCAGTTATCGGTATCGGCCAAAATTTTCATATCAGTGCATCCCTAATTAGTAGGAATGATTTCTAAACATTTTTCATCTTATATTGAGCATAATCTTTTCTTGATTCTTAAATCAGAGGATGTAATACACAACCAATTTTTATTGTTCCATATTAAAACATATTTTATATATTTATTTTCCAGATAAAGAGTATGACAACAGAAATTGATCCTCATAAATTAGGGATGCACCAATATGAAAATTTTGGCCGATACCGATAATTCATTATATTTGAAAGCCGATAACCGGTATATTGGCCGATAAAGCTAAATCCAAATTTTTATATAATTTTTGAGAGCCTGATTACAAAAACAAAAGTCTGACCATTAAAAGCCATGTCCCAAACACACAATTATACTGTTCTCATTATAATATAATGTAGCCTATATGACAGACTTGCACTTTACTAAACTGTATTTTCCTTTTTGAAGTGATTTCAATCATATTTCAAGCAATTCAAAACCATCATAGTGAACAGTGCGCATCTGAAGTGTCTGATCTGAAGGAAATAATCCATTATTTATCGGCTTTAATATATCAGCCAAGTTTTATTATCAGGCCGATAATGATAACATTAAAAATGAACATATATCAGCCGATACCGATATGGTGGCTAATATATCGCGCATCCCTATTATAAATGTTTTTTTTTTTTTTATAAATATTCATTCACTTATAAATGTATTATATACATTATATTTTTCTTAATCTTTTGTTTCAATTTGTATTTGCACAATGTACACTTATCAGTCAATAATGTGAATTTATTAATAAAAACTATTTGATCTAAAGGCTTCTGGTTAAAAGCAAATAAAGAAATTTGTATTTGGACACAGTTTAACGAATAAAACATTTAATTATAAATAATTGCACCTCATGAACTTCACTGCCTGGTGAATCTAGACAAAGGGTAGCGATTTTGAAGAAGTTTGAACATCAGATAGTTCCTATATTTCCATTTGTGTTACTTCACTGTTTTAATGACTTTACTATTATATTAAAAATGTACACACCTTATTTTATTCACCTCATGACTATTTCCACCTGATGCTTTTAAGTTGATTTACAGACTGTTAAATCAGTTGTTATAGTGCAAATCTAAGTTTCTAACCTGGTGCATGTTTACGGAGCGAGCCGAGCTCAGCTTTGAGATTTAAGATGGTCTTGGCCTGCTCCTCTATCTGTCTCTCCAGCTGCTGAGTGTGCCGTTGATACTGCTCGGTCTGCAAAAACAATGGGTCCGCGTTAGTGTCTGTCTGCCCACTCTCACGCAAACAAACTGATTAAAATAAAACGCTTCTGATGGAAGTGATAGATCACAAACGGCACCTTATGCTGAAGTTCCTTTCTGGCCAACTCTTTTTCAATAGACGCATTACGGTACGCTTCGAAGGCTTTGTTGAGCTGCTCACTGATGTTCCTGTCCATTCCGGGGCCTTCAGTAACATTCCGAACGGGTGGTCCCGGGCCCTCGTCCCAGGCACACACAAACCCCTTCTTTAACTCAAGAGGAGTGAGATCAGCAACCGGACCTGTCAGTAACAGCTAAAAACACACACCAGCTTCATCAACACAGATTTTCAAACTGCTAGAGGTACTAATAACAAAACGCCAGTTTAACGTCTCATATTTTGCCAACATCACATGAATGTGATAAACTTGATAGAGTGACAAAAGTGACTTTATTTTCCAGCACCTGGTCTACATTAGTGCTTCAATATAAATATCATTAATTATTATACACATTAAACTACAAAACATCGTGGCTAACAATTTTTAGAAGTATTTTTCCCTCCTTTCTATCTTAATTTCACATTGCAAACCTCGCTGGTGTTGAAGAATAAACACATTTTTTTTGTAACTTTTAAGAAACATGCATACAAGTTAATAATAAAAACAAAGTGTTCAGTTAGATTCAGTTTAATGTCAGTATTTAGTCTTGCCAAACAAGTAAAGATTGAAATAAACGTCACACGAGGAATAATTTAATGTGTAACTTTAAAAAGTCTAAACAAATTTCATTTATGGGTCTATAGGGAGGCCGGGGCTAGTTGTCAGACATTTATATTTGTTTTTTAAAGCCAATTTCCATATCGATTAAAATCTTAGCTACTAAAACCTTTTGAACATTTTCACCATTATTGCCCAGGAAAAAAAAATACACAGCTCATGACACATACTGGCTATGTGGGGTAAGTTGTCACAATGGGAACTTGGTATTAAACAACCTATTGTAGGGTTTTCTTACACAAATTTATTCATGAAAAAGCAGAAATGTAAAAAAAAACACACCATTGTTTGTTGGCTGACATATATTGTAAAAAATCCCAATATATAAAACATGTGACAGCCAGCCCTAATCTGACATTTAAGTTAAATACTCAGTTCAACATTTCAGTTTCTTTGGTGACTATAGCTGTCTATTGTGTTCACTTGTTCGCAAACAGATACAAAACATGATGATATCGCAATTTTAGTTTAAGACAGAACTCACAATGTGTTTGAAACCAAAAAACCCCTCAAAACTCAAAAAAGTTATTGACAACTAGCCCCGGCCTAGACACTACAAATAATGTGTTTCAAAACAGTTTTCTAAGAACAGTCAGTAAACTTTATCCTTTAAGAAAACACTTTCAGTATTAATAAAACAAGTGAAGCAACAGAAATATAACACAATAACCCAACCAAACTACCCAGTGACAGAAAACCCGAGGCGTTTTCGACCAACTAAAAGCAAAAGCGACCCATCAAACATCCTCATATCTGAACACACTGAAGTGAATGAAGTAAGTGCACTCATTAGTGTGCATCACTGGCGTCTTACCTTCACTCCAAAACAGCCCAAACGCATACACTTAAACGCAGTTTGGACATCGCGACGGTGCCACACGTATATTTACGCGTTTAACGGGAGGAAATGAACTATTTCGTACAAATGAACATTTTGTATGTTTTACAATGAGCTGGAACTTCCCTCGCGGGGAATCCCCAAGCGCCTTCGACTTCCGCCTGCCGAGGCTCCACCAATCAGCTGCGAGTGTGTTTTTTGTGCCTGTGTGTGCGCGCGCGAGTGTGCGTGCATTGGGTATGTTATAAATATCACTGTGCTTGTGTATCCAGTCTGATCTACTGAAACGCACATTAGCATGTTGATATATATTTTTATTATCGTTTTGGCGTTACAAATGTACAGTTTTGGTCATACCAGTGAGCACACTAAATTGAAATTAATATTATTTAATGCAGATTTTGGTGAGGTCACATGTACTTCTGTAAAAAAAGAATTGTTGGTTTAACTTAAAAAAAAAAAAAGTAAGTTACCTGGTTGCCTTAAAATTTTGAGTTCACTGAAATTAAAAATTTGAGTTAATACAATGAAGGCGAACGGAAACTCAAAATATTATGTTATCTGAACCACATTAATTATTTAAGTTGATTTGACAAAAGAAAAAATGTGATAACAAATCATGAAAATATATTTTTTCCAGCGTAGGCCTTCTTTCTTTCTTTCTCTTTAAAAATGTGTTGTGTACTTTAGTATACAAGGGTCACTGTAGAAAATGGATGACATTTGTGTCTAAAAATGTCTTTAACAATGAATATCTGATGCCAGATACACATAATAAAACATAAGATACACACAAACAGTGACTTAATTCTATTTGTATATCATTTTTGTTATTTTTCTTTTATTATGAAGATGCTTTTTCTTTTGGCCCAAATGCCCATTCTTGTATATCCATGTTTGCATTGTTAGCACATATTTTCTGTATATTATACAGGTAGCAATTGAACATTATGTATTATATGTTATAATGTTACACGTCATCAACCATCAAACTTTCCCTCTTTTAAAGTACTGAAACATTCTGTGTAAAATCAACAAAACTGTCATAACGACATCATCATCCTGTCAGGAAGTGAACTTTTCAAGAACAAATAAATGTATGTTATCTTATTTTTCCTTGTGTTTGTCAGTATAGGAGGCAAATTAAAAATATCAAAATATCTGAAAGCACAGTTATGTCACAACATTAAAGTGCTTGCAATTTGTTAACCCTATAAAGTTTAAAGACCTACAGAAATGAACTTCTAAATATAGATTAACCCACAAGCTTACATAAAGTGTCACAGGACCTGTTCTCTATTTGTGCAGAGGAATGTAAGGCATTCCCCCATGCAGTCATCCGTATGTCACTCAAACAGAATGAAGGGCTCAAGTAACAAGTGTCACTTCCTGTCTGCTTCACCACCAACTACACCTTCAATACATCTGATTAGTAATAGATGTTGCTACTGTCATTAAAGCGACTCTATGTAAAAGCAGTTTGGTTCATTGACGAATAATTGAGTTGATAGTGAAAACACTGTTGATCACCCTCGATTGCGGATTTCAGCTTATGCAAAAACAAGCATTTCATTGCACTTTAACCTCTCCAGCCTGTTGAACTTTCAGCTCACCATTCAGAATGTATGTCAACAAAACCGGGCGCGCTGGATGTAATGTCACAAAATGACCTCTAGATGGCAGCGTTACTCATGTTTGAATCAAACAGGGTGATCATAGATCACTAAAACTGAAACTAAAACCATAAAACAGCTCTAGTTACTTGAAATAAAATAAACTTTAAGTGAAATATTATAAAACAATTTAAAAAAAAACGTATTTTATCTCAGCATTTCGTTTAACTTGTTGTAGGCTACTAAAATAATTAGAAATGAAATAAAATTAATGAAACTATTCATACTTAAGAAAAACAAAAAACGAATAAAAATGAGAAACACACACAACAAAATTACTAAAACTTCAACTAAAATTAAAACGAAAGCATATAAAAAATATCTAAACTAATATCTCAATGATACAAGTCTACATGAAGAGATAATATTTCCTGGAAGCAGGAAAAATGGGTGAGCGTAAGGATTTGAGCGAGTTTGACAAGGGCCAAATTGTGATGGCTAGATGACTGGGTCAGAGCATCTCCAAAACTGCAGCTCTTGTGGGGTGTTCCCGGTCTGCAGTGGTCAGTATCTATCAAAAGTGGTCCAAGGAAGGAACAGTGGTGAACCGGCGACAGGGTCATGGGCGCCCAAGGCTCATTGATTGCTGGCCCGTGTGGTCCGATCCAACAGACGAGCTACTGTAGCTCGAATTGCTCAAGAAGTTAATGCTGGTTCTGATAGAAAGGTGTCAGAATACACAGTGCATCACAGTTATGGGGCTGCATAGCTGCAGACCAGTCAGGGTGCCCATGCTGACCCCTGTCCACCGCCGAAAGCGCCAACAGTGGGCACGTGAGCATCAGAACTGGACCACGGAGCAATGGAAGAAGGTGGCCTGGTCTGATGAATCACGTTTTCTTTTACATCACGTGGATGGCCAAGTGCGTGTGCATCGCTTACCTGGGGAACACATGGCACCAGGATGCACTATGGGAAGAAAGCAAGCCGGCGGAGGCAGTGTGATGCTTTGGGCAACGTTCTGCTGGGAAACCTTGGATCCTGCCATCCATGTGGATGTTACTTTGACACGTACCACCTACCTAAGCATTGTTGAGACCACGTACACCCTTTCATGGAAACGGTATTCCCTGGTGGCTGTGGCCTCTTTCAGCAGGATAATACGCCCTGCCACAAAGCAAAAATGGTTCAGGAATGGTTTGAGGAGCACAACAACGAATTTGAGGTGTTGACTTGGCCTCCAAATTCCCCAGATCTCAATCCAATCGAGCATCTGTGGGATGTGCTGAACAAACAAGTCCGATCCATGGAGGCTCCAGCTCGCAACTTAGAGGACTTAAAGGATCTGCTGCTAACATCTTGGTCCAGATACCACAGCACACCTTCAGGGGTCTAGTGGAGTCCATGCCTTGATGGGTCAGGGCTGTTTTGGCAGCAAAAGTGGAACCAACACAATATTAGGAAGGTGGTCATAATGTTATGCCTCATCGGTATATATATATATATATATATATATTATATATGTATATGTATATGTGTGTATATATATATATATATATATATATATATATATATATATATATATTATTTAGTGTATTGGGAGAACATGAAATCAAGGGCCTTTCATCCCAAGGGGCATTTAGCACCACTGTATCCTATAAAAAAGTAATAACTTTAGTTAAATCCTTTTTAGAAATCAATCAGTTATTGAAACTGATCCAGTCATTTAGTAGGGTAAAATATTTCCAGCACGTCACCAGTCATGCAACATCCGGCTGCAACTCTGCATTCCTTGCATTCTTCAGATGAGCCTCTCTCTCACCACAGAGTATGTATTTAACAACACACGAGACGTTTGCGCAATGCATTAATGTATGACTTCACACGTGTGTGTATGACGCTGGTGGAAAGATCTCGAGATCTGCTGTCAGCAGATGGATAAAAAGGATGTTTTTGCTGCTGTGTTTTTCTCGAGTGCTAACAACCCTCTTTTGCTTTGTTTATGCCTTGCTTTTTGGCTGTTGCATATTAATTGGCTTTTCAGGTTTATTTCCCGTCTCTGTTCTCTCAGGGCCAGATGCACAGCCTAAGGCGACTGTTTAGACAAGTGTTTGCCGTGTAAGTAGTTACAACCTGGTAAATAATTCAAGATCTAGTTTGCATGTACAGAAAAGCATTTACATTTACAGCGCTATGATGTTGGTGTTTTTGCAAGGAAAATGGGGTAATTTTTCCAGAGAGTAACTAGCTTGAGCCTGGCCTTGGATTTAAGCACACTGTCAATATTAATTCACCGTTGAAAATCCTATTTTGGTCTGGGACTAAATCTGCTTAATCTGCATTAGAGGAAACCAGCTTTTACAGTATAAATCCATACACATTGTTCAAATTCTCCTTCTTTTGTAGGATTTCCTTTGGGTTTGATGAGCTGTGAAAGTTGTAGCATGAAAGCTCGTTCACACCAAGAATGAGAACTATAAAGATAACCTAGCGTCCACACCTACTGACAATATCGTTATCTTTAGCGCGCTGCAGTGTTGTCGTCTGCCCCTTTAAATGCTCGAGCTCTTCAAAGCAGGATGGATTCTGATTGGCTGTCAAAGTTTTTATTAAAAAAAAATCGTTCCGAAAGTGATTCCAGCGATATTGTTTCTCTGTGCCGTTAACCTATCGTTAAGGCCCGTTCACACAACGATAATGATAAAGATATAGTTCTAAAAATCGTAAAAGAATAGCAGAGTCCACACCTCAACTATAACAATAACGGCCCAGAGAAAGGATATCGTTGGAAATTCAGAAAGATTTTTCCAGCTGATGAATGATAGAAACCTTGACAGCCAATCAGAATCCATCCTGCTTTAACAAGCTCGAGCATTTAAAGGGGCAGACACAAACTTGTTATCGTTTTTGCTGTGACTGAAAGGGTCTTTAGTAGAGATGCACTGATGTATCGGCCAACAATCGGTATCGGCCGATAAAAGCTATTATTATCACTATCGGCCATCGGCCGATTGTTTAAAAACTGCCGATGATCAGGGCCGATTATATCCTGTCAATCAAAAAGTTGCGGAAAGACGTGTTCAGACTGCAACTCATACATACTGTGTGTGAAGAAAATCACTCTTGTGTTGAATTTTAACGCATTAACAGTTTAAAAATAGTGACGTTAAAGCAGGCTCTTTTTGACCCTATGAATCACCCGTAGTTCAAGCCAGGGTTGCCAGGTCTGCGTTTTTTTTTCCTACATCAAATATTATTTGTAGTGCCTCTCATCCAATAATCGCAAAAAGCTTTGTGCTTTATTACTTCTGATAAAAATGAAAGTTTCAGTTTTCAAATTCTGTCCATTTTATCATGAAATTCATACAATAAATGGCGTTTTGACGCTCTTAAATGTGACGTGTCAGATCGCTGTAACGCCTGAGTCTTTTCTTCCTCTTCAATACAAGTTATATCTCAAAAAACATGAATGAACATCAAAGGTATGTTCAAAGGTATGTTAAAAGATATTGTACAACTGATCGGAATGTATCACGTCTCATGTTATCACTTTGTTTGTGTTCAATAAAACAGCTTGTGAACAATATGTCACATCATGTTACATTTACCTCAGGAATGTTTTCCAATGTTCACAGTTCCTTAGCTTTCTACATATAAAAAAAACACTAGAGAGGAGCTTATTTACTGTTAATTATATGTTTGTGTAAATTTGCCATGAAGACAACAAGTGCTTATGAAAACTACCTTATGTGATACTAAGTTTTATACATTTCAGTTTTTATTTGAGTGTAATTATATCTGAAAATAAACAGCAGCTGAATATAATACCTCTGCTGTTAACTGTAACCTCTAATATTGTAGTGTACCAAATGAGAGGGTTCCCTGTATAGTTTGCAACATTATTTGGGAGAGATTTTTTTTTTTTCTTAAGAAAAAGCAAACTATCGTTATCGGTATCGGCTGATATCATTGTGAATAATCGGCTATCGGTATCGGCAGAGAAATTTAGTATCGGTTCATCTCTAGTCTTTATAGTTGTGGTGTGGGCTCTGCTATATTTAGAAAATTATATTATATGAAGACAGCTACAATGGAATAGTCTAACAGCTTTTCAAAGAAGGTACAAGATGAAGATGAAGAATGTGCCCCACCTTGGCAGATAGCGAGACACCGCCTTAAGACCAAACATTTAAACAACACACACTCCACACATGCTTGACATTCCTATCTCACACTGACATCTCACTAAAGTATCTTCTCTTACTGACAGGAAGTAGATTAAATCATAGCAGGCTGCTATTTGAAGGTATGCATTCCCCTGTAGACACCCGCATGTAAACTAGAGTTCTCAGTTTTGGTAAATTTGGCCTGTGTGGATGCTGGTTACTATAAATGCCTGTGAGGTTTTGTTTTTAACACACGAAGTCTTTGTGCTGCAGAAATGACAACATCTACATTTCTTGAAGCAAATACTACCCATTGTGGAAAAAAGAAGTAGGCTTAATTGTAGTGAATGTGCACTTCAAATCTTTACAGCATTTAAAAAACTGTACCCTACTTGCAGATAATATAATATTAATGAAATAAAATGTCCACTTAATAGTAGACTGTTTAACACTTAAAGGTGCAGTAAGCGATTTCTGAGAAATGCCGTTGAAAATTTAAAGGGTTAGTTCACCCAAAAATGAAAATAATGTCATTTATTACTCACCCTCATGCCGTTCCACACCCGTAAGACCTTCGTTCATCTTCAGAACACAAATTAAGATATTTTTGTGGAAATCCGATGGCTCAGCGAGGCCTGCATAGCCAGCAATGACATTTCCTCTCTCAAGATCCATTAATGTACTAAAAACATATTTAAATCAGTTCATGTGAGTACAGTGGTTCACGCTTCGAAGCTTCATGAAGCAGTGTTTTGAAATCGGCCATCACTATATAAGTCATTATTTTGTTTTTTTGGCGCACCAAAAATATTCTCGTCGTTTTATAATATTAATATTGAACCACTGTACTCACATGAACTGATTCTGAAGATTAACGAAGGTCTTACAGGTGTGGAACGGCATGAGGGTGAGTAATAAATGACATTATTTTCATTTTTGGGTGAACTAACCCTTTAAATCAACACCCAAACAAAGAATTTTGTGAATATTTGCTAGATGTCTGTTCTGTGTGTGTGCTGAAAAACAAATACTGTGTTTGTACATAGTCCTGACTGTGTAAACAGGAGAAAAAACTAAGTGGATTGGACCAATCAGACCAAGCGCCACAACACTTTTGTAGCCAATCAGCAGTAGGGGGTGTGTCCGCTCATGATGGGGGAGGAGAGACAGCAAGCAAGCGGGACATTTGTACAAAGAGAGATGGCTGAGATGTTACCAAAGAGAAAAAGGTCAGAGGAATATAATTGGAAAGAAGCTATAGGACCCGCGTTAATATTGGAAAAGCTTTCGAGAGAGCAGAAAGGCCTGAAAACAGATGCAGAGATAGCTTTATTTCTGTTTGATACGCGAGTAACAAGTTTTGCTATGTTTCACAAAACCAAGATATGCTGTTGTTGCACCACAGCTGATTCATACAAACTTGCGCGAGCTGTCTAATGCGGCAGCTGTTAGACGTTGCCTGTGTTGCATATTTTGGGGGCGGAGCCATGAAGGGAGGGGTGTGTTTGTTTGGGTGTTGATTTTAAATATCAACAGTCAACAGAAATCGCTTACTGTACCTTTAAGTAAACTTTTAAAAAAGTGTACTTTGTAATAATGTCAAATTAAAACTTTTACTTTGAAGTACATTTTAAATCATGTTTGTCGTGCTTTAAAGAAGTACACACTTATTTTGATGTGTTGACTAACATACTGAAGCATAAAGTAATTTAAACTGTAATGTGTTATTTGATATTACATTTAAAGTTATTATATTTTAAATGGACTAAACTTCATCCTTACAAATCATTACTAATACATACAAGTTTCAAATAACATATTGCCATAGTATATTTTAGTTTACAATAAATGCTTGTCACTATATTCGGCAGTACACTTTAACCGTATTTCAAAGACATTAGAAGTAATATGAAATTAATTACATATAAAGATGTACTTAAGTAGGTCAAAAAAACACTCTAAAATTCAACTAACTGAATTTAATATAATTTAAACTACAATGCATTTTCATTTAATTGTAAATAACATGCACTTAAGCGTCTGAAAACATTACATTCAGTTTGCACATAAGTACTTTCAGTAATAAGTACCCTTTTTAAAAGTAGGCCTATGCTAAAGTGTGCTTCTTTTTCAAAACGGACAACTTGCACAGCAGTAATAGAATAGTGTTAAAAGGGGACATAATTGACATGTATTATTATTATTTATTCCACCATGAGATTCACAATGTTACTAAAGTTTCCAGCTTTGCAAACCCAGAACTGATGTGCTCATGTTGATAATGGTCCAGGAGTCTCCAGCAGGTGAGTCTGATGCCTCGGCTACAGTCTGAGACGCCACCCTGAATAATTCATTAAAGTACTGGGATAAATTGCGAGGTGAGCAGCTCTCTGAAGCAGGAGTATTTTTTCTTTGTGTTGGCATGAATGTTAATGTGTCCAAATGACTGTTTGACCGCTGCTCCATTATTATGTAGGACTTGTACAAATGTATACCTTTGTTGCATGTGTGTGTGCATGTGATTTAATGGATTCTGCTTTCATGGATGTTCCTGTGTACAATAAATACAAAAATATTTATTATTTATTTTTATTTAATTAAGTAAAACAAAAGCTTAATATAAAATTATGAACATTTTAAATATATACTGATTTAGAAAAAAAATATATTTTAATAATGTATAAATATAACTGACTATTTACATAAATATACAATAAATATAAAATATTTTACATGTAATGAATATTCTCACTACATAAAAATCCAATGCATGAATAAATATATAAAATCATGAATATTTTAAATAAATTAAAAACATTAAAAGATATATATTATATAATGCATTAATATAAATGACTGTATATAACATACATTATATTTAATTAATATTCTTACTACATACAAAGTTAAAAGTAATATGCAACATATTGAGGATGGCATCTAATTAATATAAACGTGACAATGTAGACAATGTTTGTTTATATATATATATATATTATAGCTTGTCAAATTTGCCCCTATTTGGGTGTGAGCAAAAACACGCTGTTTTTGTGTGTGTCCCTTTAAATGCAAATGAGCTGCTGCTCCCTTTCCAGAAGAGGGCGGAGCTTTAACAGCTCGCGCTTCGGTTGCTCAACAACAACAAAGCTGGAGAATCTCACGCAGCCAAAATGAGGATTGTCAGTAACGGTGTTCAGCCTTACATTGTTCAAACCGGAGTCGACACTGATGGAGAGACTCAGGAAGAAGTTACAACTTTTAGAATGAAACTGGACGTTTCTGAATGGTTAGTGGATAAATTTATGTAGTTGCTGTGGAGTTGATTCAACTCATCGACTAGCATGTGCCGTCATGTTAATCTTTTGTGCAAAACCAGCGTCGAATTGACCCTCGTTTGTGAAGCAGTCCGGCGTAAAATGACGGCATGTCAACAACACTCTACTACAACAACTCTTCCTCTTCTCTAAAGCAGCCCAACATGGCCTCACCCCCTTTTGTTGCGTGTTCTCGGGGGCGGGGTTTATGTAAATTTTAGGGTTAGTGATGCCACTAACCGGGGAAGAAGCTCGTTGTAGTCCCTACCAGCCGTTTGTCCTTAAACAGAAAATTCTGTAAAAGAAAATATCTCCTTTTGCATTTAACTTTGAGTGTTGTAACTTTGCAGATGTTGTTTATGCTCTAACAACAACATTACACAGTAACTAAAGTTAAAAAAGTGAAATCATATTCAACCACCCCTTTAAGGAAATTGCATAAATAAATTACAGAGCAACACAATGTTTGTGTCTAATCTTTGTGCTAAAATTAAACTTTTATCATTCATTTCAAACTTGAACTCATCGCAGGTACATTCAATCTGTTTTGGCAGTCAACCAAACCACCTGACCTGCACTAGCACACAGTAACCTGAATCTACACTGTTGCCCTATCAAATCCTCGACTTCCTGTTGGACCGTCTGAAGCCGGCGCGTACCATCATCAGCAGGGCCTGTCAATCAGTAATCCACAGGCATTAAGAGCCATTAATCGGGGTTGAATTGGGCGATGGTACAGACAGACTTCTGCAAAGAGACCTGTAGACAGAGCAGAACAGTGCTGGGTCAGAGGGTTCAACTTCAGCATTTGGCACAACACTCTGGCAGTATGAGAGGTTAGCAGGATAAAAGCCAGGACTTGGCTTCACAAAACCGGCAATAAAACGCATCTTGCATGAAATGGGCCTCTGAAGTGTGTTTTCATGTTTTGAGCTTTAAAAGGCAGACAGATTCACCCCCCTCTGTACATAATAAATCATGTCAGGAACATGTCCAGGTCACATTTCCCCTGTAAGAAAAACAAGAAATCATATTTTGCATAAAGAAAATGATGCCTGTTTTTTGGACCAATGCATTTTTCTGCATTGTGAGATTAGTTTGGATTAATGCATGGATGTTTTACTTTTAAGCATTTTTGCAATTCACATTCACCTCAGTGGTGATTCTCATTAGATTCACATTACTATAATGCAGTAATTTATGTAAAATGCTGTCATAATGAAATACAGCAAAGCTGTGACAGCAGGCTGGAGGCAGAATATGTACTGATGAAAAATTTCCCGCAGCTTCGAGAGATGCAAAGCTCCTCTCTGTCACGTTAGATCCCTCTCTCAGTTAAAAATCACTATGTTACACGAAGCCTTTTTGTGGTCTGAATCACTATGACTGCCTCGTTTTAAGATCTGCTGTGAAAGGTAATGGTCTTCTGGCTGCCAAGAACCTTCGAGGAACTATCCATACATATTATCCACTAAGCCCTCGAACCATTGTCGACATAAACTCTAATTAACAAGAAGAAGAATTCCTGAAATGCTTTCCTGTTAGGGAGGGGTTATTAAAGGTACAGTTCACCTAAATATGACAACAACACAGGCAATGTTTCTGTGCTAGCAATAATGCAAAATATAAATATAAAATACAACAAAATGAAAGTAAAACAAATTATTAATATATAATTACAAATATTTAAACACATTTATTTACATATATATAATAATGCAAGAACCAATGAGGTTCATTCTCACGTTATGCAGCACGTTTGAGCTTCAGCAAGAACCAGTGAGGTTCATTCCTGTGTTACGCAGCGCGTTCGAGCCTCCGCAAGAACCAATGAGGTTCATTCTTGTGTTACGCAGCACTTTTGAGCTTCTGTAAGAACCAATGAGGTTCATTCTCATGTGTTACGCAGCACTTTTGAGCTTCTGTAAGAACCAATGAGATTCATTCTCGTGTTACGCAGCATGTTTGAGCTTCTGCAAGAACCAATGAGGTTCATTCTCGTGTTACGCAGCACTTTTGAGCTTCTGCAAGAACCAATGAGGTTCATTCTCGTGTTACGCAGCACTTTTGAGCTTCTGCAAGAACCAATGAGGTTCATTCTCGTGTTACGCAGCACTTTCGAGCTTCTGTAAGAACCAGTGAGGTTCATTCTCATGTGTTACGCAGCACTTTCGAGCTTCTGTAAGAACCAATGAGATTCATTCTTGTGTTACGCAGCATGTTTGAGCTTCTGCAAGAACCATTGAGGTTCATTCTTGTGTTACGCAGCACTTTTGAGCTTCTGCAAGAACCAATGAGGTTCATTATCGTGTGTTACACAGCACATTTGAGCTTCTGCAAGAACCAATGAGGTTCATTCTTGTGTTACGCAGCACGTTTGTACTTCCGCAACAACCAATGAGGTTCATTCTCGTGTTACGCAGCACGTTTGAGCTTCAGCAAGAACCAATGAGGTTCATTCTCGTGTTACGCAGCACTTTTGAGCTTTTGCAAGAACCAATGAGGTTCATTCTCGTGCTACACAGCAATTTCGAGCTTCTGTAAGAACCAATGAGATTCATTTTCGTGTTACGCAGCATGTTTGAGCTTCTGCAAGAACCATTGAGGTTCATTCTTGTGTTACGCAGCACTTTTGAGCTTCTGCAAGAACCAATGAGGTTCATTCTTGTGTTACGCAGCATGTTTGAGCTTCTGCAAGAACCAATGAGGTTCATTCTCATGTGTTACACAGCACGTTTGAGCTTCAGCAAGAACCAATGAGGTTCATTCTCGTGTTACGCAGCACTTTTGAGCTTTTGCAAGAACCAATGAGGTTCATTCTCGTGCTACACAGCAATTTCGAGCTTCTGTAAGAACCAATGAGATTCATTTTCGTGTTACGCAGCACTTTCGAGCTTCTGTAAGAACCAATGAGATTCATTCTCGTGTTACGCAGCACGTTTGAGCTTCAGCAAGAACCAATGAGGTTCATTCTCGTGTTACGCAGCACGTTTGAGCTTCCACAAGAACCAATGAGGTTCATTCTCGTGTTACGCAGCACGTTTGAGCTTCAGCAAGAACCAATGAGGTTCATTCTCGTGTTACGCAGCACGTTAGATCTTCAGTAATAACCAATGAGGCTCATTCTTGTGTTACGCAGCACGTTTGAGCTTCAGCAAGAACCATTGAGGGTCATTCTTGTGTTAAGCATCATGTTTGAGCTTCAGCAAGAACCAATCAGGTTCATTCTCGTGTGTGACGCAGCACGTTTGAGCTTCCACTAGAACCAATGAGGTTCATTCTCATGTGTTACGCAGCACGTTTGAGCTTCATCAGGAACCAATGAGGTTCATTCTCATGTTACGCAGCACATTTGAGCTTCCACAAGAGCCAATGAGGTTCATTCTCGTGTTACGCAGCACGTTTGAGCTTCAGCAAGAACCAGTGAGGTTCATTCTCGTGCTACACAGCAATTTCGAGCTTCTGTAAGAACCAATGAGATTCATTTTCGTGTTACGCAGCATGTTTGAGCTTCTGCAAGAACCATTGAGGTTCATTCTTGTGTTACGCAGCACGTTTGAGCTTCAGCAAGAACCAATGAGGTTCATTCTTGTGTTACGCAGCATGTTTGAGCTTCTGCAAGAACCAATGAGGTTCATTCTTGTGTTACGCAGCATGTTTGAGCTTCTGCAAGAACCAATGAGGTTCATTCTCATGTGTTACACAGCACGTTTGAGCTTCAGCAAGAACCAGTGAGGTTCATGACTTTTTTAATCTTGAATACAACATATAATGACTTTGCAATGATCAAAACACAATAAACTATGAAAGAATCATTTAAGTTGCTTATGAGTGGGGAGAAATATCACTAAACTCCTCCATCACAGCCTGTGATGAACACAATGCTCTCTTCCACTCGACGACAGCTTCCCAATCAATGATCTGACAGCCGACCTCTCTGCATGCCATGGTTTAACTGCAAACAAACACAGCCATCTGCCTGCTGGCCAGACCCTGCTGCTGTTTCCCTTGTCAAGTATCTTTGCCTTGTCATCCACAGTGTTCCCACACCCTTCCTTTAGGTCACAGCCGTGTGCTTTAATCACACACACTCAGATATTCACACTAGCACTCACTTCCCTGTAATTAGCAGGAGGTGTGTGTGTGTGTGTGCAGATCAC
Source organism: Mylopharyngodon piceus (assembly GCA_039654765.1). Lineage (NCBI taxonomy): Eukaryota > Metazoa > Chordata > Actinopteri > Cypriniformes > Xenocyprididae > Mylopharyngodon > Mylopharyngodon piceus. The sequence goes on from CM077441.1 coordinate 5,316,428, forward strand.
AGACTGTTAATGCTCTTGAAACTCACAAAAGCAGCATCTCTCAGCACTTTCTGCTCAAACTCTGGAAACTAAAGTCTGCAGTGAGTTGATGAAAGGCAGCTGATATACACTTTTTTTCATTTGTGTTGGACATGTTCTTGACATATGTCATACAACTCTACTACACGTAAAATGCAAAATCAAAGAGTTTATTTGTACCCTTTGCCACAGTTTTTTTTTCTGAAGTTTCAGTGGCTGTGTAAACCACGACCACAACCTGAGATCACCAGTTCTCCTCACCACTTGACATCCACGTGTCACATTTCTTTGACATGCAATTTTTTGCATGTCCAGCTGAATTTATACTCTGTCATGTTTGACAGGATCGTTCTCAAGTGCCTGGTCAGGTGATGACGAACCAGCTATAATTGCTCATATGTATTTTCCAGGGGAAATCTTATTTATTCTCACATGAAGACATTACTACAGATCTCAAAAGCAGATCCAAAATTGTGTGCAATGTGTTGTTACTTTTCAGTAGTTTTACAGTTTCAGTGAGAAAAACCCTCATTAATTCATTGATCTCAGTGTGACTCAGAGTTTTTGTAGTGTCCAAGTCAGTGTAATGATTACATGTTCCTTTGAAGTCGTGGCACAGAGATGACATGAGTGTTAGCAAAGGGTCGCTGAAGGATCAAAGGATTCTTAATAGAAACCTGTGTGTGTTACTTTAAGAGAGAAACCATACAACTGTGTTGCATTTTATTTTCTTTATTAATATGATTTAATTTTATAAACATTTATAATCATTAGTCATTTATGTGGTTGTCATTTGATTTATCTTTTAATATTATTGATTTCTATCATTTATTCATTTTATTATTATTCATTTATGTCATTTTTATATTTTATATTACATATTATTTTACTTATTTCCTTGCTCTTGCAATGCTTGCTATTGTTGTTTGCTACAGTGGTTTGAAGGGATATTTGTTTTCATGAGTAAGAGATAAGAGAATGTCTCCATTTCAAGGTTTTTAACATCACAGGACCATGTTGTGAAGCAGTAAGATTATTTAATAAACTCTGCTCTTTTTATTATCATCACTTCGTCTCCAGCTTCTGCTCTTCCCTGGCTTTCTCAGTCAAACTCTCAGACTGATATCTTCTGGGATAGGATAGGGATTCAGCATCCGGGGTCAGATCTAATATATCTGATATTTCTGATGTGGAGATCCATCCGATCTAACATTTTGGCGTAGTCGGCAGGGGTTTAACAGTCACCCATGGTTGCTTTTATCTCTACAGGTTTCTGCCTGTTCAGTCAGACATTGTAAACTAACGATACTAACAATAAACTAACAGTAAACTAGAAATAGTCCAAATAAAACAACTTACAATGTATATAAACAACTTTATTATAACTTTTTATTCATTTTAATCAAAATTTGGTAATTGCTCCTTTCTTAGTTGTGCTGTTTGCACAGTTTTTATTTCATTTTATTTAATATATGTATATATTTTGCAATATTTTGGCCTAGAGTTTCACATGGGCAGGTATGCATGTGCAGATCATGTCTGCTTTATATAAAGCATGTGAAACTCTGGGCCAAAGTATTGCAAAATATATACATATTTTAAATAAAATGAAATAAAAACTAAGAAAGGAGCAATTACCAAATTTTGATTAAAATTAATAAAAAGTTATATTAAATAAACAAATAATTAAGAAAAATAACCTAAAGATATGACTAAATGTGCAAATAATAGTGATAAAGAACAATAATATAATGATGATGATAATAATAAAGTAAAATAAAAAAATGAAAACTAAAATATCTAGTCTGATATATTGGCCGATAAATTGTTCAGCATTCAGCATTTTCGTTTAATGGATAATACAAAATTAGTAAATTTTGAGTTAAAAAAATTGTGCAGTACAAAAATCAGTATTCTGTCCAGTATAATCAAGTTATGTCTGTAGCTGTTAGCATCGGCCACTGAAAAATGCAGAGTAAACAAAGAAAGCAGCAATTAACGCATTTAGAAAACAAAGGGTCTCTATCTCTTTGTTTATCTTGTCTTTCTCTCTCTTGATCCCTCTTCATGGACACAGTCAGAGTGATGCAGAATGACAAGCTGACATGCCGGTGCTGGTAAATCTTTGTCACATCAGTTGTTTTCCCCCACATGTCTCAGAGACCGCAGAATAAACAGACTGCTGTAGGTCTGGGATCAGACAAAGGGCACGGCTGAGAGCCGGGCGTCCCATGGGAGGGAGACGTAATGAGGAATCTTGCTCAGGAATGCAGAGCGAACACTCGAAGATCACATTTCACGGAGCCACAGGATGAGCCGAGAGAATGTTCACTAGTTCTCCTGCTGTTCAGGAATAATAGTATCTAGCTAGTTTCTGAACACAGAATAGACATTGACAGGCAGTCATATGTTAATGTTTCAGGCTTGGCAACTATATAGAAACACACTAGAAACCACTGAGAACACTTTAGCAACCACATATCAACCAACCATAGCATCATGGTGGTGAAGTTTGTAAAAATCCAGTTTAACATGTTTACAGGTCCCCAAAACTCTGATCTTCTCTGTCAGGGAAAATAAAAAAGAGTTTACTTAGTTGAACATATAAGTACACCTACAGAAAAAAAAAAAATCATTTAAGGAACTTAGTCATTTGGCTTGGATTTTATGCTCTATTTTTGGTGATGACTCAACTGGCATCATATTGCTCACAAGTTTCACTTCTTTGTGTCATTTCTGAGCACCCTGTGCCAACATGTCCAAACTAAAGCCCAGACCACAGAAATGTGTGTGTGTGTGTGGGTGTGTGTGTGTATGTGTGTGGGTGTGTGTGTGTGTGCGTGTGTGTGTGTGTGTGTGTGTGTGTGTGTGTGTGTGTGTGTGTGTGCGCGCGTGTGTGTATATATGGAAAATGATTTTTAATTGTAATTTTGTGAATTTGTAAAATGAGACTGCATTAAAAAAGAGCAATTTCAATCAATCAAAATATTTTTGAGATGTGCATAACAATAAAAATTCATCATCAGACATTCATATCCAAGATGATAGCCAATTTCCATACCTTTTCCCAGCCTGGAAATTAATATTTTTAAATTCCCTGATAAAAAGTGTAACAGAACGGGAAAATACTGATGCAACCAACGCTGTTAAACAAGTCTGTGGTACTTTTTGTAAGTATTTTTCCTAGGGATGCATGATATATCGGCCACCATATCGGTATCGGCCGATATATGTTCGTTTTTAATGTCATCATTATCGGCCTGATAATAACACTTGGCTGATATATTAAATAAATATTGGATTATTTCCTTCAGATGAGACACTTCAGATGCGCACTGTTCACCATGATGGTTTTGAATTGCTTGAAATATGATTGAAATCACTTCAAAAAGGAAAATACAGTTAAGTGCAACATGTGCAGCGCAAGTCTGTCATATAGACTACATAAAATTATAATGAGAACATTATAATCGTGTGCTTGGGACATGGCTTTTAATGGTGAGACTTTTGTTTTTGTAATCAGGCTCTCAAAAATTATCTAAAAATTTGGATTTAGATTAATTGGCCAATATATCGGCTATTGGCTTTCAAATATAAAGAATTATCGGTTATCGGCCAAAATTATTATATAGATTATAGATAGTTTTTTTTATGAATTATGGCTAAGCAAATATCACTACTGTCCAACCACAGAGCTCATAGCACATCTGTCTTGAATGTTAAACAGTATATTATTAAAAAACAATTTCTCCATTTAGAAAATAATTTTTATTTTTACTTCTGGAACCTGACTGTTCTCTATTTCCAAGTGAATCATGGTTATAAAAATAATGATAATAATTTATTTATTTTTATTTTTTTTACAAACACAAAAAGTGAAACTCAAGCAGTCAGTGCTTTCTTCTGAGATTTTTCCTACGGTCATTTCCTGTCACAAGAATCTAACTGTGTCACGGATTCTTAAATTAGCTATGCACTGACACTGTTCTATTGTTCAAAAATGTTGCTGCTGTTTTCTAATCTTCCTGGGGGTGTGGCCTATGGAGCAGGCTGACCAATGAGCTTGCACCATCATGAAGGTCACAGAGTTGATGGACAAGAGAAAAAACAAACTAAAAGAATGAGAGCTCTGCAAAATGCCATGACAGCACAAAGCACAGGTCAGCAGAATGAACGTCCTCAGAAACACATGCGTTCACTAAGCCGTTACTTCATGTGAACTTTGATACTTAATATGTTCCTGCATTTGCCCCAAATCAAGGGAGGTTTGCATGTGGTGTACATAAACAAGAAAAAAAAAAAGAAAAAAAATCACAAACAGCATCAGCAGTGAGACTAAATAAAGATCAAATTAAGACATTTGCATGACTTCTCCTGAGATAAACAAATGTCACGTCTCCTCTAGAGTTTGAAAAGAGATCTCAGCAGAGTCTTACACTGTTCTCAGATTCACCAGAGATCTCAATATGTACTCAATACATATTGAGTACATATTGTTTTCCAATACCAACTAATCTTCTAAGGGTACATTTACACAACAACGATGTATTAAAAAATGGAAAAATTTTCCTCTGCGTTTTTCGTGTACAGACGACAACGTTCACACAGTTCTGCAAAAATAACAAAAAAATGCTGTATTCTGCTGCCAGGCCAGTAGATGGCGATGTCACTTCATAAAGAAACACTATGCGTCTATAGATTGAACATGTAATATGCATGTGCATGATTTCACCATTTTCACAAATTCACGTTTTTGTAGTTTACATGGAGACAATAATGGTACCATTTTCAGAAACGGTCAACAGTCACATCTGCTGTAGACACGGTGTTAGTGTCACAAACGGTGGCTGTAATGATGCGCACAAAGACAAAGAATCAAATGAAAACAGTCTTCAATATTAAAGGGGACATATCATGAAAATCTGACTTTTTCTGTGTTTAAGTGCTATAATCAGGTCCCCGGTGCATCTACCAACCCAGAAAACGTGAAAAAGGACAATCCAGTAACTTTGTTTTGGCAAGCCTTTCTTAGCAAGCATGTGAAAAAATGAGCCGCTCAGATTTCGCTCCTCTAATGACGTAGGAAGGGGATCTTATTATAATATTACTGCCCCTTAATCTGCACATTTCCACCCACGGCACCGCCATTTTGTTTTTTGCAAGCGTCAACGGTGTACCCTGGCAAAAATTTGAGCAAAGCATGCTTACAAACCCCAAAATTTACATAAACCCCGCCCCCGCGAACACAACAAAGGGGGTGAGGCCATGTTGGGCTGCTTCAGAGAAGAGGAAGAGTTGTTGTAGTAGAGTGTTGTTGACATGCCGTCATTTTATGTTGGACTGCTTCACAAACGAGGGTCAATTCAACGCTGGATTTGCACAAAAGATTAACATGACGGCACATGCTAGTCGATGAGTTGAATCAACTCCACAGCAACTACATAAATTTATCCACTAACCGTTCAGAAACGTCCACTTTCATTCTAAAAGTTGTAACTTCTTCCTGAGTCTCTCCATCAGTGTCGACTCCGGTTTGAACAATGTAAGGCTGAACACCGTTACTGACAATCCTCATTTTGGCTGCGTGAGATTCTCCAGCTTTGTTGTTGTTGAGCAACCGAAGCACGAGCTGTTAAAGCTCCGCCCTCTTCTGGAAAGGGGGCCGGGAGCAGCAGCTCATTTGCATTTAAAGGGACACACACAAAAACTGTGTTTTTGCTCACACTCAAATAGGGGCAAATTTGACAAGCTATAATAAATGATCTGTGGGGTATTTTGAGCTGAAACTTCACCAGAGACTTATATTACATCTTGTGAAAAGGGGCATAACAGGTCCCCTTTAAATCCAACTCGGAAATACTCAGGAGATTACACTAGTAAATAAAATAACACAACCACGTTAACGACAACATAGAAACAAGGAACAGACAGAACTCGGGGTTTAAATACACAAGGTTAACAAGGAAACGAAATGAACAACAGGTGAACTTAATTAATGACTAACTGGCACACACCAGGAAACTTAGGGCAACATACAAATGGCAGGGAACAAGAACAGAACCACACCCAAAATGCAACAGAACAAAACATAAAGTTATGTTATCCACATTTATTTGATGTCTATACTCTTACTGTATGCAAACAATTATCTCATCTGGGTCTATTTTGGTTTCTTCTAAGTAATTTTTTAAAAACAACTGAGAACTGAGTCTAAGTTACGAGCAACTTTTGAGCAATAAAGTGCATATAAACTTACATTTAGATGTGTATTTATTCATTTAGCTCAACTGATTTTACTTCAGCACTCAGATTTTACATTTGACATCATGTGGTGAACCAACAAAGCACCAAAATAGTTTAACACACAAGATGTCAGCAAAAAAGTCCTACACTGAAATTTATTAATATCACCACAAACTACACTAGGCCTGACAGTATGCAAATTTATTATAACTGAATATGGCTGGAATATTTGAATTGATTTATGATAATGCAGTTCACATTCTTGTGTCTTGTTTTTATGTTGGTTGTGTTAATGTAAAACTTTTATTTTGAAGGCCTTGTATTAGGATCATATATAAGGTCTTTGTTCCCTGATTGTGTTCAGGTGTCTAGAATATTCATACTCATGTGATTATAAACAATTTCTTATTGAATTTAAAGCAAATGAACGTCTCACTGCAATAAATGAGTGTATAGAGTCTGTGTGTGTTTTGTCTTAACCCCATGAATGTGCATTTCTATGATAAATGAGTATGTCCTGCAGCTCCATCTGGAAGTTGGTATCAGGGCAGAGGAACAGCGGGTAATGAATTGGGCAGGACATGCACAAAAAAAAAAAAACACGAGGTGACCTGAAGAGGCCCTTCCCACGCATCATACAGGATGACATTGCGTCTCGTTCTGTGATTACCACTCATTCAACAAAAAACATGCATGCAAAAGGGAGAGTCACAGATGAGGAGCTGTTTTGAGCCGGTTCAATGCATATCAAATAAGTATAATAGAAGTTTGCGCCAAAGTTTTAAGCAATAACACAAGGTCACGTTTGTTTGTGCAAAATGCATCAGACAGATTTGTGGGAGTGCCGTCTGAGACTAATAGCAAGGCAATTGAGACAATAGTCACATGTAAACTTGGAAAGGGACAGCTATTCGTTGAAACATTCAATTTCAGGTATATAATGCGCCTAATTATATGACTATAGCTTTAGTCATCTCTTTCTCTCTGTCTCTCTATCTCTGTCGTCTAGATTTAAGGGGATTAAGATCTTGCACTCATCAAGGCTTTGGCTTTTTACAGCAGGCTTTGGTCCAAACCTTCTTCACAGGGCGCTTAGACATGCATGATGCTTCCTGTCTCCTGAAGCTCAACAGGAAGCATCACTCACATGAGTGTCTGGCTGGACTCCAAACTAGAGGCCTGCAAAGTGTTGCTAAAGCAGCATTTAACCCTGTACTTGCAGAATTTTACATAATTTACTGGCATTCAAAATCAAGCAATCATGTTTGTAAAATCATGCTAATCTTGGTAAAACAGTGATTTAATGCCAATTGACCCTTCGCCGGGAGTTTGATTGACAAGCGATCTAACCAATCATAACGCCGAATCCGCCATTTTGTCCGACAAAGCAGTCAGGAGTTAGAAGATTAACCTCGGTGGACTTGAACTTGAAAAATGGTGTGTACTGACGTCTTTCCGCGTTTGAAACATCATTCCTTCTCATGTTCATTCATGTTTATTTGATGCTATAAATTAACTAGTAGGAAGAGATGATCAGTTTACGAGCCGCTTGAGCTGAGGTGCTACAGCGATCTGTCACGACACATTAAAGAGCCACAAAACGGTTTTTATTGTTCGAATTTCTTAAAAAATTACACAGTTTGAAAGCTGGGACTTTGTTTAATATCATAAGTAACCTGCGCTGTCTTGTCTGTCGAGGTGTTGTCAGTGTCCTCTTTGCTCCGCGATGTATTTTTCACTCTGTTTGGCTTGTTGGACAAAGCAACAGTAACTAAGGGGGGCGGGTCTTTGCGAAGGGTCAATTAATAGTCATTTTATAAAGGTTTGGACAAAAATATAAAATAAGGATAGATTTGAAACTGAACCTTGACCTTCAGCTTCCAGGTCCCATTCAAAAAGTCTCCTCAAAAATGACAGTGCTCCTTAACAGTCTACTGAAAACTCACATTCAGGTCTTGCTACATGGTTTGGTTTTTATTTTCAGCCTTATTATGACCTTTTTTGCTGTTTCAGGAATAGTTTTAAGTGTTTCAAAATTGCTTTACTGTTTAAATTCTCCTGAAAAGCCCATAATATAAAAGACTATTTAATGGCTGGCTGCTATTGGTCAGCATGTTTTAAATTAACTGTATCTTGTTTTACCTGGTCAATAAGAGTGAAAATATTCTTTTTTTTCTTTTCTTTTTTTTTTGTAGTTAATATCGGCATGAAACGGAAGCTGCGGTAGTGTTTCCTTCCTTCCCTATTTTGACTAGGGTTGCCAGGTTTAAACAACAAAACCCGCCCAATTGCTACTCAAAACTAGCCCAAAACTAGCCCAATCGCGTTTCAGGGGGGGTCCCACAGTAAAAAATTGCATTCCAGAGAGGAAAATCTGTGTTTTTGGCAGGGTTCCCTGGTAAAATTCGCATCCCAGGGGCTAAATATCATGTTATTTGGGGTCGCTTCAACCCGCGGATATTAAAAACAACCTGCGGCAACAGTGTAAAAGTGGCCCAATTTGGCAACACTGACGTATATATCGAGGGAAACGGCATCTCAAACTAGAAAAAATGTAGGGCGGGACTTGATTTTGTCCATGGGGAATTGATTGGATGGTTGGGTGGTTGTGGTTTGCTATTGGTCGATCTCATGTAAGAGGGAGGGGAAGTTATTTTTGATTAAAGATTACGAGGACCAGTGTTGGCAAGTCCGCGGTTTTCCCGCGCAATTGGGCTACTTTTACACTGTTTCCACAGGTTGTTTTTCATGTCTGCGGGTTGAATCGACCTAAAATAACGTGATATTTAGCCCCTGGAATGCGAATTTTACCCGGGGAGCCCTGCCAAAAATGCGAATTTTACCCCCCAGAACACGATTTTTACCGTGGGACCCCCCTGCAATGCGATTGGGCTTGTTTTGGGCTAGTTTTGAGGAGCAATTGGGTGGGTTTTGTTGTGAAAACCTGGCAACCCTGACGAGGGCGCATTGATTTTTTTTTTTTTTTTTTAAAGATAATGATGTGCATGAATAGTCCAAAATCATTTGCAATATTCCATTAAAATAATAATAAACCAAGAATTGTCAATTTTGATTTCATGGTGACTAAGATTTTAAAGTTTCTGTCAATACAGAAACTGACAACTGAAACTGAAAAATAAACCCACCCTCAGAAACAGTAACTGGCATTTAAACACGTCTGACAACTTGCCCTGGTATCTACTATTTGGCTCATAAACAACACGATTATGGTTATGACGGTCATGACAATGACCTGGTTCAAATAATATCATATATTTAATGTCTTATTTAAAAGATTGTCGTTAATAATTCAAAATAGGCTTATCATCAAGACATTATACAACATATACAAATCTAAAAACATTTATCACAAAATAACAAATATTGTTACTCTGGTGCTTTAAATGTACAGCGTTAGGTTGGTGTTTAGTCTGTCTTGCAGACTTTCCAGCAGAGTTTGAGTGTACCGGAGGGTGGCTGTTTTGCTCTGCTCTGCTATACCACTGCAGCTCCACCGCCCACCTCACCAGTCTCCGCGTTTGGACGTCGACAGCAGCGGTCGGTGTTGTTTTTTCTCCGGATTTCAGGTCTGACACAGTAGTGACATCCACGTCTAAATTTACCGCTAATCTTCATGGGCAAGGTGTGGAGGCAGATGTACCCCCAATATACCTACTATTACCCCCCTTACCTGCAAGCCAAGGTACGAAAATCAGTTTTACCTCTTGTTTGATGTCGCTTTTGTAGATGTGACTGCTGTGTATCGTGTTTTATTGGATATTGTACGATATGGATCGAGTGACACTGTAGTCAGCGCTGCTTTAAGTTTGTAGCGCACTTGAGGGGATTTTCGGGCGGACATTTTAAATCGAGTTTTTATCAGATATGAACAGTTAAATCCAGATATAACCTAATCGTTGCTGTTGTGTACACAGTGCTGGTTTAAACTCTTTGTGGTCGTCGTTTTATGGCGTTATTAAATGTTTTGTTCGTTTTCTCGGCCAGTGAATTCCTGTGACATGACATCGCGCGCTGGCTGAAGTCAATCTCTATTAACTCCAGCACTAGTGTTGTTGTGATCGTCTCTAATGTGAATTTAGTCATTTATCATAGTTTATCCACTTGGGAATCATTGTTGTGCTTTGTAGTACAAAATAATCATACTGTAATTGTTAAAAGACAAAATATGTTGTTTGTTTACACAGTCATTATGGTCGACCGATATGGTGTTTCATTGGGCAATTTTATGGGAGGACCGATGCCGATACAAAAATCAAAATTACTTAATTTAAATAAACACATTCGTTTTTATTAAAAAAATGGTGGTGGATTAAAACGAGTTTTTCCAGTGGCTAATGCAGATATCTAGAGATATCAAATTAATCATGTCTAATGAGGTAAACGATAGGCCTTTTAAAATATTTAATTAATATTATTATAATTTATTTATTTATTTATCTAATAAATACTTATTTAAAATAATATTCACTCATTAAATATTAAATCTCTCTCTCTCTCAAATAAAGAAGAAAACTAAATATTTTTATCTATTGACAAGAAATGAAAACTTTAAGTTCTTCGGCTACTTCGGCCAAGTGGGTCATTGGCCAATAATCTTTTAAATGGTGAAATAATAGCTGATTGATTGGTTTTGCTCATCTGTCACTACAGATATTCTTTTGAATTGTACATTCTGTTTTATTTAGTGCAGACAGCTGAATATTTTATCATTTTTAGAGTATTTGGTATCAGCCGATAACCTTTCCCAGTTGGTTGATTGGCCAAAAACAATTAATGTTTTTTTTGTTGTTGTTGTTGTTGTCAATTTTGAGTAAATATTGTTTATTAAAGTGTTTTTATTTTCATGTATGCACCCTCCACTTTAGATATCAGCATCTGTCATTAAAAATGATATTGGTTGACCAGTAATTTGAAAAAACAAAAAAACAAAAAAACCTGATATTTATGATATAAGATAAAAGATACATAAGACATGCAGCTTTTACTTGGCTATTTTAAAGGAGAATGTGAGAATCAGCATCAAAGATGTAGAGCAGAGGACGTTTGCTGCTGTTTATCAGACATCACAGCTGATCAATACTGGGCGGAGTACATCCATGCTGCCTGACTATGGATATGATACTAATTGGGTTTCATTTATCAGAAGATCCAGTTCCTTCTAAAAACATGTCACATTGCACAAAGATTTATGAAAGCATTGATTTGTGACATAGAAGAAACATAAATCTTAACCACCACAAGTTTTTGTCAATCAAAGCATTGCAAAAAACAACACAGTTAATATGGATGTGGATGAAAGTTCTGCTGACAGAATACTGTGAGATCAGATCTTGAGCTTTTATGCACTTGTCTCCAGCAAGGCCTCATATTTCACTCTTATCAAAGTAGGGCTGCACGATTAATCGTATTTTAATCATGATAACGATTAATGCTTCTCTCGATTAATTAAAAATAAAATCATCGCAATATTTGCCCAGCTTTATTCTCCTATTTTTATTAGGACATATCCGTTATCTTGCATTGGAAACAAGCCTCTATTATCTTTCCTGCTTGTGGTTGCCAGATGTCAGGAAAATAAATCCCCCCCAAACGGGACTTTCTCTTAAAAGGATACATTTTCTGCCCAGTGTTTTACTTAATCTTCTCAATCTGGCAGCTATGCACATGCATGGTTATATAATTACATAAAATTATATATAATTATAAACATAATTTTTTTCCAATGAGTATAATCATGATTAATAATTGCGATTATAATTTTTGAGCAAAATAATTGTGAATATCAGTTTAACCATTTTCATGCAGCCCCATATCAAAGTCAATCTCTGAGGGAAACGTATTTAAAACCGGACTTGATTTTATCCATCGGGAATTGATTGGATTGTAAAAATTGGATGTTATATGTAGTCAGGTGGTTGGAGAGGAGATGCAGAGTCATTAATGATGTGATCCAAACAGGAAAGTTAATTCAGATGCATAGCAAATGACATTTTGATATATATTGCAATGACAAAAGAGATTTTATAGACTAACATGCACTGAAGAATCATGCACAATAAGACCAGCAAGTAAACGAGATAAATTTTGATTTCATGTGGCTTTAGTTTGTATCAGTTGGCTCAAAAGGAAGAAGGATAACTGTCATTCTGCTGTGGAGGAGAGCCAGGGAAGAGCTGGATGGCACAGGAGATGCTAGGAAGCTTTGCATTGTTGTTTAATAGCATGTTGACGACTTCGAGAAATCGAGTCCCCCCCCAGGAATCGGGTCTCCTTTAGGACCCAGGTGGGTAATGCCTGATCAAAAGTTGTTATCGTGATGTCTTGACTAATTATAACCTGTTTCACTCTTGTATGTTTATTACATCAAGTGCCCAAACAACATGCTTGAAATATAAAATGAATGCCTATGTATTGCATAATAAAACAAACTAGAAACAGATATTGGAAGCAAAAAACATACCTAATATAAGCTAAGCTAGCAGGCTAATCGGGTAAATGTATGCTAGTACATAAGCTAACTAAAAAACAGTAAGAATGAGAAATGATTGATTTCACAACCTATAGCTTCAGTTATATAGCAGTATTAATTTAGAAGACATTAATGGCCATTATAACGCATTTTTAAACAATTTAAATCATAACGTGATTTTACAGGAATTATAATCAGGCACTAAAAATACTATCCATTAAAAGTCCGTTGAACCAACGGGATCACTCGGGGTCCTAAAGGAGACCCAATTCCTAGGGGGGACTCGATTTCTCACCACACTGGCTGTATACAAAAGCGTCCTGAAACTCCAAATACTGCCGTACTTACAGCTATACAGGATAGAGTCCGTAAAACGCTCCATAAACTCTACTGTGTAGTGGCCAGAATAAATGGAGCACATTTTTAGTCCACAGCATTCATCTTCCTTCATCTCTTATTTTTTCTAATTAGATTTTCATTTCGTGTTCAGCGTTTGTTTGTTGGCTGTTTTTCTATTTTTGGACACGTGCCCTTGTAGGAGCTTGGAAGTTGAGATGTAAGATAAGCCTTGACAGGGAAGGGAGGAACGGCCTTTTTTTTTATTATTATTACAGCAGCTTGATTTCTTTCAAGGCTGAAAGCCAGCAGCTTTTGTCTTTATTTGAAAACCGGAAAGGTAGAACACATTTATGTGGCGCTGTTTACAGCCTTACGTACAGCTTAGACAACAAACAAATTATATGCGATGAATTTGAGCGCATTTAATTGTGATTATTGGTGTAATTAAAGGGTCAGTCTCACAAAATGTCAAAAACATGTTTCCATCATATTATATTTAGGACCATTAAAGGGATAGTTCACCCAAAAATGATAATTTTGTCATTACTTGCTCACCCTCTAGTTGTTCCAAATCAAACAGTTGATGGCACCCATTGACTTCCATAGTATTTTTTTTCCCTACTATGGAAGTCAATGGGTGCCGTCAACTCTCGGATGTTGGTTACCAACATTCTTTAAAATATCTTCTTATGTGTTTAACAGAAGAAAGAAACTCATACAGGTTTGGAACAACTTGAGGGTGATTAAGTAATGACAAAATTTTCATTTTTGAGTGAACTGTCCCTTTAAAGGGGTGGTTGATTTATGATTTCACTTTTTTAACTTTAGTTAGTGTGTAATGTTTCTGTTTGAGCATAAACAACATCTGCAAAGTGAAAGTTTTTTTTAAAGAAATAGCTTTTTAAGGACTACAACAAACGGCTGGTAGGGACTACAACGAGCTTCTTCCCGGTTTGTGACATCACTAACCCTGAAATTTACATAAACCCCGTCCCCGAGAACACGCAACAAAGGGGTGAAGCCATGTTATTGCAATACAGTACGTAACACAAATGCAATAGCATGACATAAAAGCAAGATGATAAGTTATAACCATAATTAAACTAAACTATACCTGTTCTATCTTCATGCCGCATATATTCTCTGGCTCTGTAGGATCTTACAACAGTTCCCACACGAGCGATTTATATTATCATGACAGAATATGCTAATCAATGACTTGAAGATAGTTAACTCCACATCAGCTACATAAATTCATCAACTAACCATTCAGAAACTGTTGTATTCATGTTGTCACTTCTTCTTGAGTCTCTCCATCAGTGTCCGACTCCGGTTTGAACATAAAAGGCTGAACAGTTTCTGACATTTTCAGTGAGTCTGCGTGAGGTAATCGGCGCTGCTAACACGAGCTCTTGAAACTCCGCCCTCTTCTTGGGAGCAGCAGCTCATTTGCATTTAAAGGGACACACACAAAAACTGAGCGTTTTTGCTCACCCTCAAAAAGTGACAAATTTAACATGCTATAATAAATGATCTGTGGGGTATTTTGAGCTGAAACTTCACATACTAACTCTGGGGACACCAGAGACTTATATTACATCTTGTAAAAGTGGCATTAATAGACCCCTTTAAGGTTTTTGCATTATGACATTATTTTCATTCACATTCCCTGCCAAATTCAATACTCTAATGCATTTGTAATATTACAGACATTTTGTGATTATACTAAATTTAATTATATTGTCATTGAACTGTGCAAATTGGCAATGAGGTACAAATGTCAGTATAGTTTAGGGTTTTAAATAGCATGTGCAAAATGGAAATATAATCCGGAAAGTGTAACAGAAAGTGCAAAATGTTGCATTGAGAAGGAGAAAAATTACAGTTGTGAACAATAAGTATAACTGTATCTACAGCAATTTTTAGCAAGAATATAAGGGGAAGTAAAAAAATCCAAATGCGTTAATGGTAATTATGGGCGAATTTGTGCTTAATTGTCATGAGATTAATGTCACAATGCAAGTGTAAATGGTGTTTAAAAAGCTTAATTTCCTTGCATTTTGCTGTCAAACATGTTTTTGTGAGATTCTCCAGCATTTAAATGTGCTTGAGAATGCATGAAATGGACTAGGAATTATGAGAAGCAACTGAACTGTAACAAATTTATTCATGTTAAATTTACAAGTCGAGGGAGACATGCTGTTGCATTATCACCAGTGCATAATTGTTCAAAAATGACCCTGCGTTGTTAATAATATGAATAATAATAATAATTAAAAGGTGCCAATTTTTCCACCAGCTCTGAAGTATTTCCATGGCTTGTAGGTGGGCTGGCCGTGTCAACATGAGCCTGTGATCGAGGGGTGGGTTTTAGCACATTAACTGCCATTGGACATTACACACAGAGCCTGCAAACAAAGCCTTTGTGAAGGGCCTTAAAAAGCCCTATACAATGTTTACAATACAGTCTGAAGAGTTGCCTGGCAGCGGAATGTACACAATTAACCAGCTCATTATGTGTGTGCCGAGCTGAAAGAATTCCAATTGTTCTCCTACGATAGTCATTCTGGGAACTTTTTGACATGAGGAAAATGAGGGACCAGCTCACAATAATAACCACCATGGTGGTGAAGCACTCTGCCAAGGGCCTGTCTCACAAACGCAGGCAGAGAGCTCGAAAAGCCCTTCAGCTTAACTGACAAGGTCAATGAGACCCACACAGACTCGTCTGGTATTAATAGACCTGCTTTGTTACTTTGTGTAAACAGGCAATTCAGTAAATGTGTAAGTAAATATGTGAAGATCGAATGGGGTAAAAATAGTTTTGTGGGGGAAAAAGGCTATCTGAGGCCTGTCGAATAGTGCTGTGTAACTTTATATACCGCAATCTGTCAGCTGGTAGTGATTCTGCTATAGTGGAAGATATATTTGTGTGCGTATCAGTGGACAGGACTGTTTTATACCATTTACACATGGGAACGATGAAGAAAAATGGGGAAAAGCTAAAGCGGGTGTGACTGCATTTCAACATTTATATAGATCTCAGATTTTTCAGAAAATTTGAATGTGGTTCATCCACGTTCATCATCAGAATTTGGAGACAAAACTATTTTAATATATAAAATAATATAATACAGTGCTTCCCATAGGTTTGAAATATACTTGCGGTGGTAGCCAGGTGAAAAATCCTCCTATTATCCACGGCAAAAAATGGTCTACTACATGTGACAAACAACAAATAATGTGTGACTTTTATTCACTGAAATTCACTGAAATTTTATAAATTTAATTACATAGGCAACTATTACATTTAATTACATACTAATAGTATTATGCATTGTAAATTATGCAAAAAACATCATTTAAATGGTAGAGTTCTCCTGCTTTTTCATATAGTGTCTTCTTAGTCTTTTCTTCCTGTGGGGGAGCATCCCAGCCAGATACTACAATAGTTTACTATGAATTAAATGGAAATCAAATTAAATACAATTTATTGTGTAAACAAAACACCAATAATGCCCAGTAAAAAAAAAAACCCCAAAAACGTGTGATTTTTAATTATAAATTAATTATATTGCGGGCTGATCCTTCAGATGAGAGAGATAAAATATGCATTCTTACAACCATCTAAAACATATTATATAAAAGCCATAAAGTAGACACTGTCATAATTCATCAACTCGTTCATTAGCAATCGCTTGGCATAAATGTGCGCTATTCATTGATTGGGAATCATTTTGAAGCAGTCTGAAGCGCTATTGTGACATCCACCGCATCTCTGCAGCACACGTGGGAATGTCAGTGGGAGTAAACAGTTCTCGCGCACAGAACGAGCAGGTGCGAAACGCATTGGGCGAGGGGAGATTTTCCACTAGTTATTCGATCACGGATGTTTTCATTATCTCGGGCGGATAAAAAGTATAAGAGGATAAAAATAATAAAAGCAAAAATGTGTATCCAAATATACTTGGGTGGCCGTTAATAGACCTGGGCGGCCCGCCCAAGTAAAGTCTATGTGTGGGTAGCCCTGTAATATAATATAATATAATATAATATATGAAAGCTGAGTTTACAGATGAATATTTCACAGGACGGCTTGATTATTAATGCTGCGATTGTCGGGTTTTGATGCAAAAATGATACTTCTTAATCATCTCCTCGTCATTTTTAATCTCCAGATATACTCTGGAGAAATGTCTCATCTGTTGTGATCGTTTAAAAATTACATGTGTGGGTTGCAGGAGTGAAATGGTGTTTTGTGTCATGCAAATAAACAAATGATATTAAAGTCATGAATTTTAGATCTCATTTTACTGAATCTCTCTCAGAGCCCCTTTCCAATTCCAGTTTAGGCAAAATCCAACGGTAAAGGCCGCAGCCTAACACGTCTAACATCCCTGTCTATGCTGGATGCATGCGATGCAATTGGACGAAACTAGATCATTCCCGTTATTATCAGAGAAGCTGTCCATGCTCATAAAGCTCGTCGCAGCAGGCTGTTATGATAAATAAATTACACGTATCCACCTTATTTTTCAATGCGGAAGTAAGGTGTTTTCTGTGAACGTGCGAAACTTCCGATTTATATAATGAGAAGAATATCAAAGTGTTGCAAACTGTAAAACTGTTTGCGCTACAAACCAGCGTGCTTATAGTTGAAACAATAGATAATATGGTAAGAAATACCAGTTTGCAATATCAAGCAGCATAACGAGCTGTTTTGTACAGCTCAAAATAACTGGAAGCAAATGACACCGGAAGCCAGACGCATTAAAATGGCCGCTCCCGCTCTTAAATGAAAAATAAGGTGGATAAATTCTGAGCAGTGCACCAAATTATCTTCTGGTCTGCTAATTTCTCATCTTTTTTTGATTGGACTGCTTATTAAAACAGCATATTCAAAGTCAAAGTAATATTCACTAATGTTGCCAAAGTCTAGATTTTAGATCATGTTTTTGACCAGTTGTTTCCCCATGTGTCATTTTCAAAATCTGCCAACAGCCTTGACAATGAATAAACAATTTATTTTCAATTTTGTGTAAATATTGTGTAAAATAAGTTTATTTCATTTCTGCAAATTTGTGCATGTCTCATTAAATTACATTACGTCTATATCAGCATTATCTTTAGATATCAGCATTGAAAAACTCATATTGGGCCACAGATTTTAGATAAATACTGTAAATACTGTGTAAAATAAGTGTGTATTAAATCTATCTATCAATCTATCTATCTACGTACACTGAAAAAAAGATTTTTGCTGCTTGTTCAAATTACTTAATTAAAATGAGCTAAATCAACACAATTCAACTTAATTTCATTGTGTTCAGTCCACTTAAATATATCTAATATTGAAGTTTACTTAATCCATTTGTGTTGGGAATACATGAATGAATTTTGTTGCTTTAACTGAAACTGGTCAGTGCTTGTTAGTTCCCAGAATGCATTGCATATAGCTGGATCAAGAGAGAAAATGTTGAAATTAGATGTTATTTTATGTGTTTTGCAGTAAGATGAAAACGGGGCATGATTGATATTGTTCAAAAGTGTTCAGTGTTCACTTATATTGGAATTATTACAATGTTTTAAATTTCACTGGGTTACCATTGTGGAGAAGAGTGGAGCATTTGCTTAGGCTGTAGACAGGCACTTCGCATTCAGTTGCTGCTTTGCGTTAAAAGTTAGCATTTAACATGCTTGTGTGTGCGCTATTAGGCTGTTGACTACCTAGTACAGTCTAATGATTCAGTCACATAACACATATGAAGTTGAATTAAATAAAAGAACATATTGGATGGATGGATGGATGTATGAATGAATGATTTGGATGAATAAATCATGTCAGGGAACCTCACAAAATTCACTTTGATACTTTTTAATTGGGTCACTTAAAAATTACTTAATTTCATCATGTTGAAGTTACACGAACAAATTATATTTGTGTAACTTTATGTAAATTTATGTGGGCACTGGGGCCGATGTACAATATTAAATCATGTAAAAAAAATTAATATATGGGTCAATGACAGGTCATTTTTTTTGTCCAAAGGCCTTAATGATAATAAAAAAACAAAGATATGACATCCAAAGTATGTAAGTCAGTACAACTAGATCTTTTTATTGAATCCAAAAGGTTTTAATCAAAATTTTCCTACATATAAAAGTATTTCAAAGATTTTGAAGTGTCAGAAGGTCATTCGGTTTAACCGTCCAAAGACCAATACAGCCATTTCATTTGTGATTAAAATATCTTAAAATGTAATAAATGTATATATTTTTTTATTCTGGCATGATTTTATAACATCATATATCAACATAGTGCAATATGGTATTAAAATTATGTGTAGAAGTCGTTGCTTTGTTATGAGAAAGAATGTCCGGAAAAATGAATTTCATTGATGTCATTCGGAATAACCAATATAAAGGGACCATTTTGGATCAAGTCATGCGGTCAGTATCATGTGACAGGATGTGACATCATTCAGACACCTGCAAAGGACCACATGGTCGTGAAGCAAAGCAACTAACTCTCTCTTAACTATTTGAAAAATTCATGTTTTCACTTGATCATACGCATGTCCCGAAACATCAGGTCATTCGGTACAACCGCAATAAAACATGGAAAATGTTGTAAAATTTTAAAAACTTGTACTAAATATGAAATGTTTGATTGTCCTTTTGCTAGCTAGATATCAGCCTGTTAGCATTGTTTGAAAATATCGTCATTCGGTATAACCAAAAGTGTCATTCGGTAAAACGGAAATTTTGGTTAAACTGACTTTTTTGGTGCCACATTTTGTCCATCTTGTAAAAAATTAATTACATCTCTATTATATTTTTTTTTTTACACTTTTAAAAACCTTATTTGTCAATGACCCATACATATATATATATATATATATATATATATATATATATATAATGCATTATATATTGCATTATATTGGCCAACTGCTCTTTAAATATCATTAAAAAAAATGCTACTTTCAGTTACTAATAACAGTGTTCCTACGCAGTTTGGAAAAGTATCGAAAAGTATGGAATTTGATTTGAATAATTTCCAGGTCTGGATAAGAATGGAAAAAAGATGGAAAAAATATTTGTTTCCAGACTATTGACTATTCAGTTTTCTAAAATATAAAATTAAGAATTTCTAAAAATAAATGTGTTTTCATTGCAAAAGTTTAGCGATCGTTTAGTGATTGTCGAACATGACTGAACAAAATGAAACTGCACATCTTCATTATGCAAAACTGTTTGTCCTTACCATAAGGGAGTCTCTAAATGAACTTCTCTTTTGAACTTCAAAAGAGTCTCTTTTGAACTTCACTAAACGAATGTGCCTGTGCCACTCAAACCAGCAACAGATCAAAATCAAACAATCATCTAAATCAGACTGTACTTCACTGTTTGGTGATCGTGCAACATCAAACCATGTCAGAGGTGAATATATGCAGGTTATGAAACGTTTTAGGTTTCTTCTCATCATGCAAGCGCATGTTATCACTAATTTCACTTACTATAACCACAATAAAATACCCTCAACATGACCTTTCATTTCTAATCTGTTTTGAATGAACTGGAAGTGAATACAGCCACATTTTAACACCAGTTTCCTTGACTCATTATTTGTTTGGACTGAAAAAATTAAATTTAATGTATATATAAAATACAAATGTATATATTATTATAATACAAGTGCATACTGTGCAGTATTCAGCAAGTAGTAAGCTAGTGTTTCATTCCAAACAGTCCTGCACACATCCATACTCTCTCTCTCTCTTTCTGTCGCTGACGATCCGTGTGAAGGAGGCGTCTTCCTGTGCGACAGACGCACACACATGTAAACACGCTGCTTTCGTAGTGCGCCAGCGCCTGCCGCGATAAACTTGAAGCTGTCACTGTTGACGACTACAATGTGGACCCCGCCAAGAAGATGGGGCCCTCGATTTGTGCCAGACGGCAGAGGCAGGAAGGTACGTAGGGCGGCACAGTTTCAATAGCGCAGAAGTTGCAACATTTTATTTATACTTTGTAAATGGACCGAGACATAGATACTCTGTGAGGAAGTCACGGGCTGAAATGTTTCTCAGCAGAAGGCAGGGAGAATTTCGAGAATGTGGTCTGGGCAAGTTGCATACTCGCTTTAACGTGGCGCTTTAGAGTTGCATTGGAGTTCAAAAGCTTCTCCTGTTTTATGTGTGTTTTTAGGCACAGTAGCAACAGCACAGAAAGAGACCGCGTGCATGTGTGAGTATGTGTAAGTTTGCATGGATTTATGCACATGCATGTGTGTTCACATGTTGGCAGGTTAGAGTGTGATATATAGTCGCTCTGATAGCCTGTGGGGGAGGCTAACGCTTTCCTCTTCATTTGTTTTCTCTACACATTCAGCACGGACAGCTGTACCATGTCAAGCAGGGATACTTTAGGACTGATTTGTGGGCTGCTTTCCTGTAGGATTAAACCTCCTCTAGATTTTGTTAAACATCCTTGGTATTATAAACCAGCAGTTCTTAACTGGCTTTGCTTCTGGACTCAGTTGTTTATCATGCAATGTCAACAAAAATGTCCCGAAATTGTCCTAATTCACATTTTCCTGGTCTTTCTGTGCATGAAATTCCAAAGGATAAATATTTGTCTTGGTAATCTTGTTCCACCTCTAAAACGTCTTTCTTGTTCGGATGATATCGCCAAGACCTTTTATTTCAGCCCTTAGTACATGTATCTCTCACTTTGTTTGTTTTTTTACAATGCAATCAGTTCCTGATGGATAAAAGCCAAATAACTACACTAAAAAATGCTGGGTTAAAAACAACCCAAGTTGGGTTGAAAATGGACAAACCCAGTGATTGGGTTGTTTTAACCCAGCAGTTGGGTGAAATGTTTGCCCAACATGCTGGGCAGTTTTATTTAACCCAACTATTGTTTAAAAATTACTGTATTGCTTGCTTAAAATGAACCCAAAATATGTTGGAAATTAACATTTATTAATACGTTTAATAAATTAAATTAACACTTATTAATAAGTTTAATAAACCTTTATTAAATTGCTTATTAATAAATGTTCACCTCTAGTAATTATGTGTCTGATTTTTAATTTCCAACCTATTTTGGGTTCATTTTAAGCCAGACATGCAGTCATTTTAAACAATAGTTGAGTTAAATAAAACTGCCCAGCAGGTTGGGTAAACATTTAACCCATCTGCTGGGTTAAACAACCCAGTCACTGGGTTTGTCCATTTTCAACCCAACATTTTTTAGAAGTTTGTGCTTGGTGGTGGGAGGCTCAGTTAACATTTTTAACAATCTCCTCAGTTTATCTAGAATGTAAATCAAATGCTCATTCACAAACATACTGCGTCTTTTTTCAGTGTCTGATATTCTCGGCAATGAACTGATATTAATGTAAATCACTTTTGCCCTCTCAGAGAACAACCTTAAAGTGATAGTTCACCCAAAAATGAAAATTATCCCATGATTTATTCACTCTCAAGCCATCCTAGGTGTATATGATTATCTTCTTTTGATGAGCACAATCGGAGATATAGCCTCTTCCAAGCTCTTCCAAGCACTTCCAATCTTTAAAATGGTAGTGAATGGATTTTTAAGACTTTTAAATATTCCAGGGCTCCAGGGGGTTAATAAAAGCCTTCTGAAGCGAAGCGATGGGTTTTTGTAAGAAAAATATCCATATTTAAAACTTTATTAACTATAATAACTAGCTTCGGCCGTACACATCAATTTGTGGCAGAAGAGTGACCTCTGACCCGACGCATGACATAATGACGAACGCGGAAGTGCAGAGGATAGAGCAAAACAAATTACCGGTCACAAATTAGAAGTCTAAATTTTTAAAGAGAAATATTGGAGGATTTCAATATAAGAGAAGAGGAGCTTGAGTTTGTTGCCCAGCCCTATTTGTTTGAACCGCAAGAGGCGTCTAAGCTTACGATAGTCCTACATCCTACGTCATACATCGCGTCACGGGTTACTCTTGTGGCGCAAGGAATTTTTTTAATATAACTCCGATTGTGTTCGTCTGATAGAAGAAAGTCATATACACCTAGGATGGTTTGAGTGTGAGTAAATCATGGGATAATTTTAATTTTTTGGGTGAACTGTCCCTTTAAATGTTGATTTAACTTCAAGACTTCAGGCCCGTTCACACCAAGAACGATAACTATAACAATAACTATATCAGCGTCCACACCAATGCACAATATCGTTGTGTTTATTCTAAGCAGTTTTGTCGTCTGCCACTTTAAATGCTCGAGCTCTGAAAGAAGGATGGATTCTGATTGGCTGTCCATGTTTTTATCGTTCATCAGCTGCAGTTATCGTTAAAGTTGTGGTGATTCTGCTATTCTTTTACATGTATAATGATTTTTAGAACTATATCTTTATCGTTATCATTATAGTTGTTTGTGCCCCAGAATGCTTCCCTCCTCTATCTATTTTGGTCATGTGACTGTGTCTGTGACAAAGTGATGTCAGAGGATGAGTGGCTGATATCACTTGATATAATAAAATACATGTTTTAACTCATTTAAAATGCTAAATTTTTTAATTATTATTTTTTGTAAATTTTGCATGTTTAAAATCTAGTATGGCCACCTCTTTCCTCACTCTTCCTTTGTCCTTTCGTTTAATTTTGCACTCTGACCCTCTGTTTTTGCTGAATCAGCCCTTTCTGTCACCTCATTTGCTTGTGACCGGCTGGCATTACTCATACAAACACGTACACAACAGAGCGAAAGGTGGCAGCAGGTCAGTGTCATGACCCTGGGTGTCCTTTTGAGTGCAGAAAACCACATTATTCCACCCCTCCACCTACGTAACAATTTAAACACATCCATATCAATTTGACTGTTTTGAAAACATCCATTTGCATGGAAGTATTAGCAGAATGATTAAGCTGAGGGTCAGTGATACACATGGGAGCATAATACAGTAAATGCTCTGATAGTAAACAATTGCAGGTCCCTATGTTTGATTATACAGCTTTATACTGTTATTTTGATGTAATTGTTGTTTTTTGTGTGTGAAAAACCACTTCATATTAGTTAAATATTTAATATTCACTTTTGAGACAGTAAATGATAGCTAGAGATAGTTAAAACGTTTGCTGCAGAGACATTAAACTAATCACAAGTTACATTATCAAGTACATTTTTTAAAGAAGTCTCTTCTGCTCACCAAGACTGCATTTATTTGATAAAAAATACAGTAAAAACAGTAAAATTGTGAAATATTATTACCGTTTGAAATAACTGTTTTCTATTTGAATATATTTTAAAGTGTAATTTATTTCTGTGTTGCAAAGCTGAATTTTCAGCATCATTACTCCAGTCTTCAGTGTCACATGATCCTTCAGAAATCATGCTTATATGATGATTAGAAACATTTCTTATTATTATCAATGTTGAAAACAGTTGTGCTGCTTCATATTTTTGTGGAAACTGATACATTTTTTTTTATTTTATTTTTTTTCAGGGTTCTTTGATGAATAGAAAGTTCAAAAGAACAGCATTTATTTTAAATAGAAAGCTTTTGTAACATTATAATTTACTGTATTTACTGTCACTTTTGATTAATTTAATGCATCCTTGCTGAATAAAAGTATTATTATTATTTTTATTAAAGGGTTAGTTCACCCAAAAATGAAAATTATGTCATTTATTACTCACCCTCATGTCGCTCCACACCCGTAAGACCTTCGTTCATCTTCAGAACACAAATTAAGATATTTTTGATGAAATCCGATGGTTCACTGAGGCCTCCATTGCCAGCAAGATAATTAACACTTTCAGATGCCCAAAAAGGTACTAAAAACATATTTAAAACAGTTCATGTGACTACAGTGGTTCAACCTTAATGTTATGAAGCGACGAGAATACTGTTTGTGCGCCAAAAAAAACTTTATTCAACAATATCTAGTGATGGGCGATTTCAAAACACTGCTTCATGAAGCTTCAAAGCTTTACGAATCTTTTGTTTTGAATCAGTGATTTGGATCGTGTATCAAACTGCCAAAGTTACGTGAACTATTGAAATTTCGAAACACTTATGACATAACGAAGCCTCATTTACTGAAATCACATGACTTTGGCGCTCCGAACCACTGATTCAAAACAAAAGATTCGTAAAGCTTCGAAGCTTCATGAAGCAGTGTTTTGAAATCGCACATCACTAGATATTGTTGAATAAAGTCGTTTTTTTGTTTTTTTGGCGCACAAAAAGTATTCTCGTCGCTTCATAACATTAAGGTTGAACCACTGTAGTCACATGATCTGTTTTAAATACGTCTTTAGTAGCTTTCTGGGCATCTGAAAGTGTTAATTATCTTGCTGGCTATAGAGGCCTCACTGAGCCATTGGATTTGATCAAAAATATTTTAATTTGTGTTCTGAAGATGAACGAAGGTCATACGGGTGTGGAACGACATGAGGGTGAGTAATTAATGACAGAATTTTCATTTTTGGGTGAACTAACCCTTTAAATTTTACCAACCACAAACTTTTCAATAGTAGCATGTGAAATATGACTACAGTGACCTTTTTGGCCCATATTTATCTGGGGCATTTTTGACTTTTTTTTTTTTTTTTTTTTTTTTTTTGTAAATTTCTGATGCTGCTTTGATGAAAGATAGTAACCTGTGGCTTGCGTTGGCGTTCTCATGTTTGCTCTGTCCTGAATAGCAGATGTTTTCCAGTCTGATTTTTTTTTTTCTTTTTCTTTCGGCACAAAAAAGGAAAAGGATGGGATCCAAGGGCAAAGATCTTATGCTCTCTGTGGGATTTTAAATGTCCTATTTACATTCTAACTATCTGACGTAAACTGCTGTCTAAGCGCGATCAGGCATGGCTGGGGATTGTTGATACCACAAGGTGTTTTCAGTGCTTCTAAGATCAAATTTATATTCAGAACGGCAGACTGAAATCGAAAACTGATGAGCTCAGTGGAAGTTATTTAAGAAGACAACAGGAAATGCAGTGTTTAGGTGTGAGGACGTGCTTTACATTCATCACAGCCTCAGAAAGAGAGCGAGAGAGAGAGAGCGACGGAGAAAGACATGATGTGCTGTGTGTATTGAGAGAATTACATTTTTATTTCTAATTGTGTATAAATTGACTAGTTGCACTTGCAGCAGATATAGTGAAGCTATGGTGAGCACCAAGTGCTCATCACACGCGTTCCTCCTTCACTAGCATTTAAAAGCATCCCATGATGCACCTCAGGAAGTCAGTTTATGAATGGAATCAAGACCAAGAAGAAGCTCAAATAAGTTTTTATTTGTGTCACTACATCATTCCCATACTTTCATTTGGATGATGACTTCTAAAACAGGTTTAAATTAAGTATTCAGTTATGGTTGTTTCTGACCATTTCAAAACTTAAAAATCAATGATATGATACTTTTTTAAAAATTATATAAATAAGTTGTCTTTCAGTTTACTGACTTGTAACTGACCATTTCTCTCCCACATCAATCGCTGCCCGATCAACGTATTCGCTTCATGTCAAAATTATTTTATTGTGCTTTTAAATAATGCCAACACACAATGTATTAAATAAATAAAAAATAAATGGACAATGTTTATAATTAAAATAAGAAATAATAGAAATACAATTGTTTATATCACTTTCAATAATGCAACAGTAGCCTATTATTTTTTTTCAGTAAAACATAAACGTGCTTTATTAAAACACTTAAATTAGCCCAAGGCCAAGCATATATTAAATTATTGTTCAGTAATTAAAAATGTCACTTTTTTGTTATACAAATATGAATTTAGTGAACCTTGCCATATAATTCTGTGAACGAAACAAAAGCTTTAAAGACATTTCCAGTGTGTTTTAAACTTAAATTTAACTTACCGGATATAACACAGCTAACATGTTGTTTGATGTGATTATTTAAAAACATTTTATATGAGATAGATATTTGGTATATTACCATTATTTAGATTTTTTTTTCCAAATGTGAATGGAACACTTATTTGTTTTCTGGACAAATGTTATTTATTTTTTAATTTTGTCGTAACCAACCCAACACTTTAGCTGTTGCCGTCATTCATTTTTTAAATATAATTTCAATATACACTAAATATTTGGATTTTTAATAGCATTTAAAAATATATATCTTTCTTATGCTAATATTCAGCTGCTTAAATGTACTTAGCATGTGGTGAATTTTTGCTAAAATGCGGGGTCGTTATGTTAACATTTTAAATGGCCGAGTAGGTGCTCATTGGTGTCCCCTCCAGCTGGTGGCGCCCTAGGCAGCCGACTTAGTTCGCCTATGCATAAAAACGGCCCTGAATTCAGCTAGATATCGAAGACTTGACATCAGTAGCACAGAAACATCATTGATTTGCTTGGAAACAGATTATTTTTTATGTTGAGGACACTTTGGTGTTTTATGCATTTGAAATTTAATGTCATCATTGCACTGGATTAATTCTTAAATCTTGTTGTTGAAGCAGATTTAGTTTAGATGTGAACCAGTGGATATTCAGAAATTGTTGTTGTTGTTTTTTTTTTTTTCATTTCGTATTTGTTAATTTCATTGCCAAGCCCATATTGTGAACTGAATTCTTGTTTCTGATGAATAACCATAGGATTCTGTAGGATTAAGTTTGGGAACTCCTTTTCTTTGACTGGTAATATTTCTGGTAGAATCGAATAATTACGAAGCCACGCACATGACATGCAGGAACAAAATATATTAGGCTAAATCATGCTCATGATTTATAAATTGAGGGAACGAAATAGTAAATCGTGCGCACAATTTAGCAAATGGAGGAAACAAAATAGTAAATCACGCACAGGATTTAACAAATTGAGGGAACGAAATAGTAAATCGCACACACGATTTAGCAAATCGAGGGAACGAAATAGTAAATCACGCACAGGATTTAGCAAATTGAGGGAACGAAATAGTAAATTGCACGCACGATTTAGCAGATTGAGGGAACGAAATAGTAAATCGCACGCACGATATAGCAAATCAAGGGAACGAAATAGTAAATCATGCACAGGATTTAACAAAATGAGGGAACGAAATAGTAAATCGTGCACACAATTTATTAATCGAGGGAATGAAATAGTAAATCGTGCACACGATTTAGCAAATCGAGGGAACGAAATAGTAAATCGCATGCACGATATAGCAAATCAAGGGAACGAAATAGTAAATCACGCACAGGATTTAACAAATTGAGGGAACGAAATAGTAAATCGCACGCATGATTTCGCAAATTGAGGGAACGAAATAGTAAATCATGCACAGGATTTAGCAAATCGAGGGAACAGAATAGTAAATCGTGCGCACAAATT
>CM077441.1:5349859-5617359 GCA_039654765.1 Mylopharyngodon piceus
TACTCACCCCCATGTCATCCAAGATGTTTATGTCTTTCTTTCTTCAGTCGAAAAGAAATTAAGGTTTTTGAGGAAAACATTCCAGGATTTTTCTCCATATAGTGGACTTCACTGGGGTTCAACGGGTTGAAGGTCCAAATGTCAGTTTCAGTTCAGCTTCAAAGAGCTCTACACGATCCCAGACGAGGAATAAGGGTCTTATCTAGAGAAACGATCTGTCATTTTCAAAAAAAAAAAGATATATTTTTTAACCAGAAATGCTCATCTTGCACTGCTCTGCGGTGCGCCACGCATTACGCAATCATGTTGGAAAGATCACGTGTGACATAGGCGGAAGTAACGATCCAGTGTCGTTAAAGCAAACATGCAAAGAATTAGTCAAATTTTGAATTTTTTTAGAAAATGACGATCGTTTCACTAGATAAGACTCTTATTCCTCGTCTGGGATCATGTAGAGCTCTTTGAAGCTGCACTGAAACTGACATTTGGACCTTCAACCCGTTGAACCCTGTTGAAGTCCACTATATGGAGAAAAATCCTGGAATGTTTTCCTCAAAACCCTTAATTTCTTTTCGACTGAAGAAAGAAAGACATAAACATCTTGGATGACATGGGGGTGAGTAAATTATCAGGAAATTTTAATTCTGAAGTGAACGAATCCTTTAATTGCTTGTTGATTTGTGTGAAGTTGCTACTTATGCCTTTAAACCAGAAACCATGTATTTAAATTGGACTAAAAAGAGACTTTGCTGCCTGATTTCAGAAGTCAAAACATGCCACTAATAGAAAGTGAAGCTTTTATTGCCCTGGTAAAGGATTAGTTCACTTTCAAATGAAAATGAAAATGAAAATTATAATGGCAGTGAACAGGGTTCACGAGTATGAGCTGAAGAAAGTGCTTCCATCCACATCCATCCATCATAAACGTACTCCACATGGCTCTGGGGGGTTAATAAAGGCCTTCTGAAGCGAAGCGATGCGTTTGTGTAAAAAAAAAAAAAAAATATCCATATTTAACAAGTTATGAAGTAAAATATCTAGCTTCCGCCAGACTGCCCTCCGTATTCAACGTACAAAGAAAGTGTAAAACTGTTGCAGTTCACAACGCTTACGCTACGTCATGCGCCTTCTCTATTCAACTTACGGAAAAAGGTGTAACTGACGCGACGCCAGTTTACACTTTCTTCATAACTTGAATACGGAAGGCGGTCTGGCGGAAGCTACATATTTTACTTGGGCTAATTTTCATTTGAAAGTGAACTAATCCTTTAAATGTTCAGTATCAGTAGTGTTGGAGGAATTCATATCAGGGCAGATTTAGTGTTGCTAGTGACCTTTAATAATCCACCGCCTTCTTTTTAAACTCGAGCTTGTCTTATTTATCCAGTCTTTACACAGCTGCATTAGACAATGGCAGAAAGAGCTGCCAAAAGATTGCCAGGCCATTTCAATAGGACATTGACGCTGTCCTGACCCCTAAATGCTGTCTTTGTTATATAGACCTTTAATGAAATGATATTTTGTTCGCCACTACTGGATTTCATGGAGCTCAGATCTGTAGTTTTCAGCACCTGCCAATCTGCTGTCTCTGCTTTTGTGGGGGATTTAAAGGTATAGTTCACCTGAAAATTAAAATTTAGTCATCATTAGCTATGTTTCCATCCAAAGTTGTGAATTTAACTTATGCGCAACATTGGAATATCGCATAAAACATTTGCGAATAAAGCACCGTTTCCTTCCAGTGAGTCGAAGAGAACAAAATCGTCACTTACTGATAAACTGCCGCTAAATATCACTAAGAAAAATGGAAGTTGCTGCAGAGAAGCTACTGTATATAATAATTCACGTATATAATAAATAACTCGCAGACGAAATCCAATAAATGTGGTTATCTATTGCTTTCGGAGGCGGATGTTTGGGAACGCAGTCGTATGAGACAGTTCTGGGAGGTAATTATACCGAATCACTTTGACGACAGACTTTGCTCAGGCATTTCAGAATGACCAAAACAGCATTTTCGGGATCGGACCGCTGGTTGGTCCAGTTATGCCATCCCATTGCACCAAGTCACGTCTTTTTTGATGTACATCAAGCAATTTATTCGGTAAATGTGTTTCCATCGTAGTTTATGCACACGTTTTCTTATCAGATAAAAAATGTATCCGACTCAATTGATTGCATACGTGTTTTTTTAATGTGCATTTTTAGAATTTATGCACATCTTGGCATTTCCATGCAAAGTTTTTTTTTTTTTTTAATGCGATATCCCAAAATACGCATAAAAAAAAAAGACAAAAGACATCATAAAAGTAGTTCATATGACTGCTATGTTTTGAGAGGTTTCTCAGTGAATGACTTAAATTTCAGTCTATTCTTTAGACAATGCTATCAAAAATAGTGCATAAATCATATAAACTACTTTAACACATGGTCCAAGCAACTTGGAGGTGAGTAAATGAAGAACACATTTTAATTTTTAGGTGAATTGTTCCTTTAAATGCGAGTCAAAGTGGAAATATTACTAATAGATGTAAACAGAAGTGCTCAGAGACGGCATAGTATGAAATAATATTCATCTAAATAAACCCATGGCACTATTCCCAATATTTAATTTGACTTATACGCCTCATATCCAGTACAAATAATGTAAGCTATTATATGAGAGTATTTTACTCTCAAATGAAAGTCAAGCCCAACTTGCATTTGCATATAAATAACATAATGCAGATCATTTTTAAAGCTGGTTTTCCTCCGCTAAGTCATGTTACAGTACATGTTCATGTTTTTAGAAACTTGCAGTGTTCTACATATAGACTTTCCTTTTTTTAATTAAATTTTCAAAACACAGAAACAAAAATCAAGCCCAACATACTAACAAGGAATACAGGCTTTATTTTGAATCAGAATGGTACCTTCAGAACATAGCAGCAAAATTCATACTAAGATTGTTGTAGCAAATACATATTGTATCATTTTCATTGCATATAGTTGGGTTTAAATGGGTCTCGGGAGTGCAGACAAAGACAGAAGTGGAAGATTAATGGCTTTTCCTGGTAGTTATACCTTCAGGAAAGTGTTTTTGGGTCATGTGACTTGTGAAATAATACCATGTGCGCTGTCATGTAAAACAAAAGGGGAATGTCTTCCCACAATGAACTTTCTGTTAGTTTTATGATGGAGCAGAAGTTGCGTAAAAGGCAGGATGGGAACACTGGAGGACAGTTTTCCGCTCTCTGGAGCTCATCCAGTGAACTGTGTCACTGCTGCATACCAGAGATTCCAAACGCTTCCTCCTCCTTGTTACTTCCACAAAAGAGCGAGCGGGATAATCACTGTTGAACTGCGAGGGCACTTGAGCAGGAAGACCTCCACAGCTCAGAACATCTGTGTCCATACAAACAGGACGGAAGTGATGTCTTTACCACACAAGAACTCTTTTATAGTGCAGAGAATGAAGCCAGCAAAGCATTGACCTCAACAGATCCGCAAATTCCCAAAGATTTTCAGTGCACATTTGGGTTCTGATTAAATGAAGGTTTCGTATGGATCATCGTGACATTTACTTGATGTTTGTAGTAGCAGTGGAGCTTGGGCTTTGTGTTTATATTTGAGAAATCAATCCAAAGGTCCAGTTCTCACTGTACAAAGCTTTATCAGACTCTTTCATACCTGATATTTTGTGTAGTAGGCTTTTGTTTTAGCTTTATATTCCTTCCCTTTTTGCTGAATTTAGCATGTGTACAAATCATGCATGATAAACCACAACACTTTAACCACTAATATGACCAAAAATATCTTTATTGTATCCGTGAGAACCAAAAAACACAAATGCAAAAGCATATGGTGTCCTGTTTCTGTTCTTTCTTTTTAGATTGTGGTGGAAAAACAACTTCCCCGGCTCAAATTTTTGATTTTGTTAATATTTTTTTCTGAAGAAAGACAAACATAAATCGTGATGAAAGCCAAAATATTAAATGTCACAGATGTATATTTTCTGAACAATCCACTATTTTGTAGAGAAGGGTCAAAATGACCATTTTCACCTGAGATTTGGAGCCAAATTAGAGGGGGGTCAAAATGACTTTAGAAAGATGGCAGCATCATTATTTTAGGTCTGTTAGTAAAATCTGTTGACTTTAGCAATCTCTGCTTCATTATATGCCAACGGTGACAGTTCAAAAATGGCAAAAAGCACTTCTTGTGTTTTTTGCCTCAAGTTTGCCTGCCTGTAACTCAAGAAGTATTAAAGGATATCTTAATATACTCCTAGAATCTCATTCTTAACAAACTTTTCTTTTGATATCTTCATTTTAAAGGCCCTCAATGGTTCAATCCCAGAGATATGGAGATCTTAATGCGGCTCCATGAGTACATTGGTAAATTGTACACATTTTTAGGGGTCAAAAACCAAATGTGGGTCACTTTGCACACAGCTGATACTTTTTTCTTTTAAAGGTGACCTATAATTACCCTTTCACAAGATGTAATATAAGTCTCTGGTGTCTCCAGAATGTGTCTGTGAAGTTTCAGCTCAAAATACCCCACAGATCATTTATTATAGCGTGTCAAATTTGCCCCTATTTGGGTGTGAGCAAAAACACGCCGTTTTGTGTGTGTCCCTTTAAATGCAAATGAGCTGCTGCTCCCGGCCCACTTTCCAGAAGAGGGCGGAGCTTTAACAGCTCGCGCTTCGGTTGCTCAACAACAACAAAGCTGGAAAATCTCACGCAGCCAAAAAATGAGGATTGTCAGTAACGGTGTTCAGCCTTACATTGTTCAAACCGGAGTCGACACTGATGGAGAGACTCAGGAAGAAGTTACAACTTTTAGAATGAAACTGGACGTTTCTGAATGGTTAGTGGATAAATTTATGTAGTTGCTGTGGAGTTGATTCATCTCATCGACTAGCATGTTAATCTTTTGCGCAAATCCAGCATTGAATTGACCCTCGTTTGTGAAGCAGTCCGGCGTAAAATGATGACGTCAACAACACTCTACTACAACAACTCTTCCTCTTCTCTAAAGCAGCCCAACATGGCCTCACCCCCTTTGTTGTGTGTTCTCAGGGGCGGGATTTATGTAAATTAAAGGGTTAGTGATGTCACTAACCCAGGAAGAAGCTCGTTGTAGTCCCTACCAGCCGTTTGTTGTAGTCCTTAAAAAGCGATTTCTGTAAAAGAAAATATCTCCCTTTGCATTGAACTTTGAGCGTCGTAACTTTGCAGATGTTGTTTATGCTCAAACAACAACATTACACAGTAACTAAAGTTTAAAAAAAAAGTGAAATCATAATCAACCACCCATTTAATGCAAGGATTCACCTGCACTGAATATCAGAGATAAAAGGGTCTGTTGTACACTTGCACATATCAAGCTCTTACAAAAGGTTTCAGCACATAGAAATGTTCAGCACTCACCCTTCGGCCTCCTGTGCCGCATTCACTTCCTTTAGATTCTCAAAGCGTCCTCTCCGTCAGCTGTGCTCCTAGGTCAGAGCTTCCGGCCCCTGTGGACCCACTTTATGCTGACAACTGAAGAAGAAGAGACTGCACTGCAGATATGGATCACAGCGCTGCCAGATACTCATCCTAGTACTGACAAACATGAGCAGTGTAGCATTTGAGCTGAGGAGATTCAGGGCACACAGGAAGCAGATCCTGTACTCTAGAGTTGGAGGGAAAAATCAATGCATTGCTACATCTCCTTCTTAAATGATTCTTATTGAAAAGCATATGCAAAACTTATTCTATCGGTGAATGAGAATAGACATATTTTATATTTTACATGTTTTACAATCTTTACGAAATGTGGGAATGAGCCATCTTAACTTGCCAAAGATTTGCACCCATGCACTGCTGCTGAAAATTTTAAATGTATCAAGAATCGTTTTGAATTCAAATCCACTTGTGAGGGCCTAAAAATTCCCAACCTTACTGTAAACACACTTCCTTTAGGTCCAGATTTATCAGAGCTGCGACATTGCTTTCCTATTTTGCATTTGTTGCATTCTGTTTTCTGTATAATTTCTCAGATAAAGCTGGTGTTTTGTGTTTGTTCTTGGAGATTAGACTTGGAGTTACTCTGTTATGGTTGTAGAACT
Source organism: Mylopharyngodon piceus (assembly GCA_039654765.1). Lineage (NCBI taxonomy): Eukaryota > Metazoa > Chordata > Actinopteri > Cypriniformes > Xenocyprididae > Mylopharyngodon > Mylopharyngodon piceus. Next base: position 5,355,960 of record CM077441.1, read on the forward strand.
TGTAAAAACAAGCTAGTACCTTCTCTTTTGGACAGCACTAATTAATAGTGATTATTGAAATGAGTTTTTGTTTACCGAAATTAATGTTTACTTTTAGCCAAAACCAAAGCTAACTTTTCACTGCGTGTCTTTAGTAAATACTGGCAATCATTTTTAACGCCAAAAGAAGGTTTGCGCTGACGCAAGCTGTTAGTAAATCTGGCCCTAATTTGGGTAATTGGTTAATTGACCTCTTGATGCTATTGATGATATTTTTAGGTTCCCGAAATTCGGTGCATCTCTACAAATTTATGTCTAATGGGCCTAGACTGGCACAATTTTTACATTTCGACACTGAGTTTGCGTTAAAAAATCTGCAAAGCAGATATAAACATGGTAAAATGTGTTTGAATCAGCTGAGAGTACAACACTTATTAATTTCTGAAAGCACAATCAAAATAGTCCAACGTTTTGTTTAAAAGTTTGAATAACATTCAAAGAACCGCATACAGGTTTGAAACGACATGAGGGGGAGTAAATAATGACATTATTTTCATTTTAAGATGGGGTATTCATGTAAAACAAAGTATAAACAAACCTAAATTAAATGTTGTTTAACTTCGTTCTTAGTCTGTACAATATATTGAGCGCTGCAGTGTGAAGAAGTTTGGTGGCTCTTTGACAGTTCATCTCATAACTCATAATTTCATCATATAATAGGGTGACCAGATGTCCCGGTTTACCCAGGACAATCCCAGTTTTACAGGGTGTGTCCCAAGGTCCCAAAAATTCACCAACAAATGTAAATGTGTACCTGGTTTATCATTTGGACTCATGAAACTGTGTTTCTGGAATCGTTTCTCAATAATGATTCTCAATAAGCAAAGCTGAGGAAGCATTTTAACATCAAATAATTACACAATTCAGCTGATTTACATATTATGTAATATTTGTTTGTTATTGTGTTTGATTTTGTTGAAAATATGGGGAAATGTTTAATAAAATGAGGTATATTTGTTCTTTGAATTTCAAGCAAAATGTATATTGTGATAATATACATTTGATTAACTGTATGGAAGTATTTTAACATCACATTATTACACATTTCAGCTATTTTATATTTGTTATTTTGCATTTGATTCTGTTCAAAATTTGGGGAAATGCTCCTAGTCAGTAGTGAAAGAGTCATCCGCTTGCTGTATTAGTCTGTCCAATATACAGTACTTCTGGCTTCTTTTGCCTATTTCTTTCTCACAGTTTACTTTTGCTTCCCTGCTTTCTTTGACCTTGTTCCACTCTGACTGCAGCTTGTTTTGTGTCCTTCCCTCCAGCCCCCTGTTGGCCCAGCCTCCCACCCGATGGCTCCGCCCAGTCCTGGAACCAACAGCAGCACCAATCACAGCAGCAGCAGCAGCAGCACGGCCGGCTGGGAGCAGCTCAGTAAAACTAACCTCTACATTCGTGGGTTACCGCCAACCACCACCGATCATGACCTGGTCAAGCTCTGTCAGCCGTGAGTACCACCCTAACTTTCATTACTGGAGTTAAAAAAGACAGACAAATATCAGGATTAGGTCTGCACTGGAATGGTTGAACTGATAATCATGATTATTTTTTCTCAAACGTTATAATTGCAATTATTAATCACGATTATTGTCATTTTAGAAATTTCAGAATTTATTGCACTTAAGCACAAATCTCGAACGTCAGCTCGTCTCGCATAGTTTATTTTACCTCATACAGTTTTATGTATTATATTTATCTCTTAAATTAACACTCGTTACCTTATGAAAACAAGAAGCTTCTCTCAAAAATATTGACACAAGTGAAATGCCTAATACAGGGTTCGTACAGGGTGCTTAAAGTGCTTGAAGTACTTGAAAATGTAAGTCCTGGAAAACCCTTGAAAACAGCCATATTTATGAAAAGGTGCTTGAATTATTTAAAGACAGATTAGTGTTTAGATTATCAATAAAACAAATTTTTCACACAAAATTAATGCTGCAGCCGTCTGATGTAGATATAGTCATTTTGCATGGCTATGAGCTTGATATTGCTCATATAAATATCCAAATATATGAAACAGTTTTTATTCTTCAGGTCAGTCATATATTCATGGGGGAAAAAATCAGTTTGAACAAGGAAAGCGATATCTTTGTCATAGTATCCTTTCAACAGTTAAAGTTACCACAGTCATTGCATGTGCTGCACTTTATTTCTACCGTTTTGTTTATTTTTTTTTGTCTATTTACCTTTTAGAGAATTTGAAAGACAATAAAGATACTGTTTGATAAGTGAGATCTCTGATTGTAGTCCTTGAAAACCAAAAAAGTAGTGCTTGAAAAGTCCTTGAAAGTCCTGGAAATTTCATTTTACAATATATTAGTACGAACCCTGCTAATATTAATTCCAACAATTCCAAATTATAATATATAGTCGATATTTCCTTATGTATCGATTCTGAAATATCTGAAACGGTTCCAATACGCCTTTACACCGATAGCAGCTGCGCGTTCTCGCTCTCTCTTCTCTTTGACGGCGAACTGACACGCACCCGCCTCCTCCGGTGCGTGAGCTTCAGGGCAGGCTCATGCGCGAGCATGAAGCTCAACTTCCATAGGAATGAACTAAAAACGCTCGCTCTGCTCCGCTCGCTTCGCGCCAGTGGACACGCACCGTCAGTCGTCTCATTCGCTCCGGTTGAATAGTGCTAGTCGTTCGCGCAGGTTTCGCGCTCGCACCATTTAAGCACGCGCCCCACTGCTCGTGGTGCTCCCATAAAGCCAATCAACCGGCTCGCGAGAACCAAATTTACTTCTCTTTCGTGGCCTATTCCGATTAAACGGTCAAATGCATACAAAATTATGTCAAAATGCCTGTCTTGCCAAGTATTCAGGTAAATATAGTCAGTTTTGGAACGTAATAAGTTGAGAGAAAACGCATGTTGTGTAACAGTATATTGGATCCTCCCTGCCTAAGCTCTTAAAAGGACAGCAACCTAATAAACCTGCTGCTGTCTGTCATGTTAATCAAAGAACAAAAGACAAAGAGAAAATCACTCAATGCTCTTGACTGGAAAACTTTTGTAACTTTAGGCTATAAGCATCAATCTGTATTTCATTTTTACAATGAAAACTATCCAGTGTTATTTTACATTTGATTACTTTCATTTCTGTATTATTTCTTACCTGAATGTTACTGTTAGACCCACCTGAAAAACTTTCCTCTCTCAATAGAATAAAAACTCTCTTTATTCTATTGTATTTATTTGTGCCATCATTTGCAATTTGTTTATTTGTTCTTATTGTATTACTGACTGTTTACTTGTCTTTCTTTGTAAATGTAGTTCAATCATTTAAATAAAGCCTCCTTTGTGCTATGTGTAAGATATTACAACAAAATTACCCAAATTATCAAAAAACTATGAGATAATAACACATTATCTGTATGACGGTATGGCACTTTTCCCCGTGGTATCGAATATCGATATTTTTCAAGGTATCGTATCGAAGTTGGAAATTCCAGTATCGTGACAACACTACTTTGCATTGTGGTTCGGAGGTTGCATAAGTGCATTTATTCAGCAACCACAGTCGCAAACAATATGGTCAAGATTCATGTTCAAATTTATTTTTCAGGTCATTACTGAGGTTTGCTCGCAGCAAACAACCGCGTGAAAGAAAACAGGCTCTATTACATATTAATTTGAGCAAAAATATCGCAGTGGAGATCGCTAAACTCCAACATACATGTTTGTCAGTGATTTCTGATTTCTTTTCTTTCTTTTTTTTTTTTGCGTAAAACACTGGGCAGAAAATGTATTTAAGATAAAAGCTCTAATTGGGGAATTTAATCTCTTGAAATCTGGCAGCTGTATGCATGTGGAGGCTTGTTACCAAAATGTCTCCTGATTATGCTTAATTAATCGAGAGAATCAGAAATCACGATTAAAATACGATTTAACGTGCAACCCAAATCAGGATATTATTTTTTAGCTACTGTTATCATATAGCCCTCGCTATTGCAGTACTGAAAGACTTTATGATTTAAGAAACAGCCTTGAGGGGTGTTTTATTTGCTGTAGTAGAAGATAAGATGAACAGCGTGGCCTCCAGCACCCCTGTTTGTCCGGATGTGTCTCATTAAACCCAGCTCCGCTGCAAGACGGCGGCTCCTCCAAATGGAGATCGATTACTGTGGCCGTTGAATCAACAATCCAATCCTTGCTTTACAGGGTCATATTTGTACTCCGTTCTTTTTGAAACAATGTGCAGTTATTGCTTGATGAATGCTTCAATGTGGTTGAATGGCTCTGAGGTCAGTCTATTTATCAGAGATTGTCCGTTCATAAATGGAGGCCGATTATTGAGAGACGTACAGTGTAATTGCTTTGCCTGTGATCTGAGGACTGTTTCACACTCAGTGCAAGTTAAACTCTGCAGCATCTGTGGCATGATGCTGATTATCACCGAAAATAATTTTGACTCAGTTTTTGTGGTTTTTTTTAAAAATAAAAAGGCACAGTTTGTGGTTAAAGTGAGGCAGTATTGACAGTACAAGCCTATGGAGCAACATTTCCATTGTAAAAGCAGAATTGTGCAGCTTATGTTTTTTAATTAAAGCATTTATGTGAATGACTCCTGTTTGTTCACATATCTTTATGAAGCAGGAATGTTTTTCTGCTGATTATAGATGTAATTCATCAAGTTTGCTCCATGTGAACAGTCTCTTTCTGGTATTCTTGCACTTAAGTTACCGCCATTAGCTATGTGCGTTTGACGTTGAATAGATTGGATAAAACTTTACACAGGCAAGATAAGTAAATGATTATCGCATGCTACTATAAAGTCTTATATCTTCTTTTGAAACTGTGTATTTTCCAAGGATGCAGAATATATCAGAATCATATTGGTAATTGGCTAATATTCAAGAATAGTTTTAAAATATATCTATATTCTACATATATTGCCCGATATTGGATTTTTAATTGTGCGTTTTCATTTCGCCCATTTTTACATGTAGATTACTTTTGTCATCATCTAATGTTCACTTAAGGAGTATGTTTTTTAAAAACACAGTTTTTTAAAATAAAAATGGAAAACTTTTTATGCATTTTGGCTGTTTATTTGAATATGGCCAGAATTTGATTATTTGTGCAAATCTAGTAGGGATGCACGATATATCGGCCACCATATCGGTATCGGCCGATATATGTTCATTTTTAATGTTATCGTTATCGGCCAGATAAGAAAATTTGGCCGATATATATTAAAGCAGATAAATAATGGATTATTTCCTTCAGCTGAGACACTTCAGATGTGCACTGTTCACTATGATGGTTTTAAATTGCTTGAAATATGATTGAAATCACTTCAAAAAGGAAAATACAGTTAAGTGCAGCACAAGTCTGTCATATAGGCTACATAAAATTATAATGAGAACATTATAATTGTGTGCTTGGGACATGGCTTTTAATGGTGAGACTTTTGTTTTTGTAATCAGGCTCTCAAAAAATATATAAAAATTTGGATTTAGATTTATCGGCCAATATATCGGTTATGGGCTTTCAAATATAACGAATTATCGGTTATCGTATCGGCCAAAATTTTCATATCGGTGCATCCCTAATATCTAGTATTTTTGTATTTCTATTTCTAGTATTCTATATGTAGTATCTACAATCTAAAAATAATCTTTTGGCTCAACAAAAAAAAATTTAACGCAACAGTTTGCATCAATTTTTTTGAGTTAAGACAACTTTGAGAGAATTTACATTCAACCAACAAGCTACGTTGAGTTAGAGGAACTTAATAATTTGTAGCATAAACACAAATATTTAAGTTGATTACTCAAAATAATTAAGTCGCTCCAACTATCAGAGTTGTAGCCCTGGAACCAATTAATCTGATCTATTTCAGTTCAAATCAACAGCTATCATAGCACATGCTAACATAACTTATTTAACATGTATATTTAATGAACAAGTAAGATATTACTTGTCACTGGCGTTAGCACAGTCATTGCTTATAGAGTTAATGTAGAGTTTACCTTCATGTATCTCTTCAGCTTAATGGTAACCACAAAAACTTCAACATTACAGAAACTCTTTTAAATGTCAAACATAACAGCATTAAACACTAACAGGTCTTTCACTTCTCTAAAAACAAATAAATGAACACTTAATTTCAGCATTTATTCTCCTTATCCAGTCCTATGCAAAGCATGCTGGAAACTAGAAATCCACTGCCTAATTTTTAAAGTTATCAAGACAATTTCATTGTTACTACAACCTAATTTATAAAGAAAAAAAGCCAATTTGAGTTTAAATTACAGATGATATTAAGTTGATGTAATGATCAACATTATTATGTCAAAAAAACTCTACAAAATAATGTTTGCAACTTAAAAGGTTGAATTAAAACAATACATTAGAATTTTTAACTTGCAACCATGCATTTAAGTTATGGTAACACATCCCCTCAATTACTTTTTTGACTTTTTTTTTTTTTTTATAAACTGAGGAATTATGCAACATAATTATGCCACAAATTCTGTTGATTAGTGCTTCACTTTGATTGAACACGAGAGCACACGCAGGATGTTCTGGCAGTATCTGGGACGGCGTTGGATAAAGAAAGAGTCATTGCTGCTCTGTGGTCTTAGTATTGTAATCTCACACAGCCTGGCACTGCGGCTCAATGAACTCTCATATTTCGGTCACTCTGTGTCAAGGGCTGGAGGGTGACTTTCCCCTCTAAGAGGTCTGGGATGAATGCCATCAATAAAAGATGAGGCATACGCTGTGTCGCTTTGAGTCTATTGGATGATTTGATATGATTTTCGGGCAGAATCACAGAACCGGTCCTCAGAGGACTCCTGTGAGTGAAGGTGCTAAGAAGACTGACAGATAGACTATACTGCATTGCTGCAGTGAGAAATGACACTTGGGAACAGAACAATCCAATGTTGTCGGTGAGTCTAAGTTAGGATGTGTGGTATGACCAAATGATATGAGTAAATATATTATTAGCTAGTCATTTTTGATGAACACTTAACACAAAAATAGTAAATATATTAAATAGCCTTGTTGTGATGACTTTTTGTAGGATAGTCAATTGAATTAAATAATTTAGAAATGAAAGATGGTTCATCACATTTAAATATTTTCAATTTTATTTGGATTTTGATTGGATTTGAAGTCTGACATAAGTGCAAAAATAGCTTAAATTAACAGGGGATTGGGGCAAAAATGCCAGCAAAATGAACAAAAAGTCCACCCAATTCAAAATAAGGGGGCAAAAAAATGCCATCTTTGCAGTGTCAAGATGGCTTTGGTTGATGCTGATAAATATTGGACATGTTGGGCTGCTTTAGAGAAGAGGAAGAGTTGTTGTAGTAGTAGTAAAAGTTGTAACTTCTTCCTGAGTCTCTCCATCAGTGTCGACTCCGGTTTGAACAATGTAAGGCTGAACACCGTTACTGACAATCCTCATTTTGGCTGCGTGAGATTCTCCAGCTTTGTTGTTGTTGAGCAACCGAAGTGCGAGCTGTTAAAGCTCCGCCCTCTTCTGGAAAGTGGGACGGGAGCAGCAGCTCATTTGCATTTAAAGGGACACACACAAAAACAGCGTGTTTTTGCTCACACCCAAATAGGGGCAAATTTGACAAGCTATAATAAATGATCTGTGGGGTATTTTGAGCTGAAACTTCAGACACATTCTGGGGACACCAGAGACTTATATTACATCTTGTGAAAAGGGGCATTATAGGTCTGCTTTAATGTGGCACGTTGCAATTGAAAATGTTGAATTTTTGCAGTACTCCATGTTTGTTCTTTGCTGTCACATGTAAATTACGTGAATCAGTCCTGCCTGCTGATCGTGGTGTAAAGGGTGAAGAAAAGTATACAAAATTGATATGGTCATATTATATGTACTGTTTGCTCAAACTCCAAGAACAAGCGCAGGATCTTTAGAGGTGTATAGTTTCAAAGGACCGCAAGGTTTGTTTTGGTGCATCACTGCAGAAGCAGAGCACAGAATGATCCTGTTACTGAATCACGGATGGTGAGTGGATGAAAGACCACTGATGTGACTTTGAAGTCTCATTTTCCTCCTCTGAGCCCTTCATCAAACTTCCTCCCACTCTATGCGCACGCACGCACACACACACACACACACACATATATATCAACAAACATCGACTTTGTAACACATTCGGGCTAACATATCCATTGTGTTTCCTCATTATTCAGGAACAGAAGCAGGACTCAACGATATGACCTTTTTTTCTGGCCAGATATTTGCACTGCCCAGCAATTTAATTTTATTTGTATATATATATATATGTATTAGTGCTGTCAAAATTAACGCGCTGGCCACGTTATCTTTTCTTTCGCGTTTAAATGGACAAAAACACAAAAAATTATGCCAAAATGCCCACTCGCGTCTTTTGCACGTGCAAGTTCGTTCAAATGTAGGCGCGTGGCAAGTGCGCTCATAATAGAACTAAAATAAATAGAAAAACAAACGCGCATGCGCCGTTTGTTTTTTCCAGGCACGTCTATGCCGCGGCGAGATGAAAACATCTCAACTTTTCAGAATGCCGCAAGCGCACCACAGGTCATGTGACAAGAACCAACCGAACAGCTTCGGCCTTTCCGTAACAACATCGAAAGCTCAGCCGAACAGCTGATCATAGCTGTACAGGGCGGGTTTTTATTTCTCATCTCCATAAATATATCTAGTAGTAGAGCTAATGCAAGGGCTAGAAATCAATTAATCCTTTGCTGATACTTCCTCGTCGTCGTGGAGAGCGCAGTTCATGTTTGCATAGCAATGACAGACGCCACGGGAGCGCAAGCGCTTTGGAAAGGAGGAGAAAGTGGTGCGGCCACGCTTTCCACGCGTTTTTAGACGGGATATGTGAACGGCCCCTAATAATCCTGCTGCTGACTGTGTCATTAATGTTAATCAAAGAACAAAAGACAAAGAGAAAAATCACTCACTGCTCTTGACTGAATAACTTTTGTAGCTTTAAAAAGGATTAATCTATATTTAATTTATAATTTATGCAGTGAAGACTGTGAAGTGTTTGATAACTTAATTTAAATATTTAAAATATACTGTCTTTATGTTGTTTCTACATTAATTTGGAGATTAAATGTGAAATTATTACAATATAATAATATATTAACTTTTAATGTTAGGTGCAATTAATCGTGATTAATTACAGAAAAATGTGCGAATAACTAGTTAATTTTTTAATCGATTGACAGCACTTATATTTGTGTGTGTGTACCTAAAAAGTCACGAAAATATAATAAATAATTATTAAAATGTGCATCATATAATTTTTTTTGATACCTAAAAATATTGCTATGAATACTGATATATATCACATTCTTATTTATGAATTTAATTATTTAATTATTTTATGCAATAGTGTTACCTTTACATGCATTCATGTACTTGCGTACACTATGTTTCAGCCTTATTTTTCACCCTAAGAAGTCTAAACTCGTTCACATCATATTGTAAGCATGTAATAATCATTGGAATAATTAGTTATGACCTAATGTGCCTTAGTCCTGCCTCTCAAACGTCTGCAGTGGAGAGACATGTTTAGTACTGTTGAACCCAATGTCACTTTGCTTCTTTAAAAAATCAGCTTTTGATATTTGCATCACTGCAAACAACATTTCAGCTGTATGCCTTGTGATGTTCACAGGTTTGTCCTCAAAGGAACTAAAATCACCGTCTTTAATTAGAAAGCTGCTGCAGTGTAAAGAGAGCAGCACAGTTCATCTATGGCTGTGATTGAGGCTCTGGATTAGTGTTGGGCTTTTCACTGGAGGGTCAGTGGTGTGATCGCCTAACCCTTCGCTGTATATAGCTTAATCTCATCCTGATGGCTAAAGCGATTTGTCCTTTCACCTTTCAGATTTAACCTTTTCCAGGGCACATCCCTGGGAAAGATATGAGGTCAGAGGTATCAATGTCATAACACAAGCTTATGGGGCTTTGAGAATCAAATAATATGTTGGACCGTGCAACATCAGATCAGTGTGTGGATTTGATCCTCTATTCTTTGGCTGATTTTTTGACTGCCAATATGATTGTATTAGGGCTGCTGGGCGATACAGTTACATTTTTTTTTTTAATGTTTTTTTAGCCGTTTGATGCTGTTTAGTCTCAATATTGATGTATTTGCTCTGTAACTGTTTTAAAAGATTATTTATTCATTTGTAGCCAAATATATTCAAAATGTTTAATGCTTATGAATGTTGATTAAAAATGTTGTCCATCATATTGGATATCAGCAAAATCCAAATACACTTTATACTGTGTACAGTATAATGGAGAACATTTTTAATCTTCATTCATAAGCATATATTAATTAATATAACTATGGGTTGTATAACTATATTTAGCTTGGGTTGTTTTTAACCCAGCATTTATTAGAGTATATATATATATATACACTCTAAAAAATGCTGGGTTAAAAACAACCCAAGCTGGATTGAAAATGGACAAACCCAGTGATTGGGTCTTTTAACCCAGCAGTTGTGTTAAATGTTTGCTTAACATGCTGGGCAGTTTTATTTAACCCAACTATTGTTTAAAATGACTATATGTCTGGCTTAAAATGAACCCAAAATAGGTTGGAAATTAAAAATCAGACACATAATTACTAGAGGCAACAATAATAATCAAAAGGTGAACATTTATTAATAAGCAGTTTAATAAATGTTTATTGTTTAATTATTATTCATTAAACTTATTACAATAAACATATAAAAAAAAATGTTAATTTCCACCATACTTTTGGTTCATTTTAAGCAAGCAATACAGTAATTTTTAAACCATAGTTGGGTTAAATAAAACTACCCAGCAGGTTGGGCAAACATTTAACCCAACCGCTGGGTTTGTCCATTTTCAACCCAACTTTGTTTGTTTTTAACCCAACATTTTTTAGAGTGTATACATATATGTGTGTGTGCGTGTGTGTGATCGTTACCATAGAATTTGGTTGCAACACCTCTCTTTACACATCACGCCATATATGCTAAATATATATACTTTGGCAGCCTAAAAATTGCCAGCGTAAAACACATAGTGTGAATATGATCTGTTATTGGAATCAGTCCAGTTTGCTTTGTGTTGAATATCCTGTGAATCTCATCGTCTTCACTACCGTACACTAAAAGTGTGCATAGATATGTGCATATGCATGTTTATTTTGATATATTCAGCTTCTGTGTATTTTCTTAAAAGCATGTTGGAGTGTATTTTTTACATTTTCATTCTTTTCTATATGTTATTGAAGATAAAAAAGCATGAGAACTGTGCTTGTGAATTGTTGCTGAGAGGATTTTACTCTCCAAAAAAAAAAAAAAAAAAATCCACTTAACATAAGCGCCTGTAAGTCGCATTTTCATGCAAATCAAAGGATATGGCTTTCAAGACCCTTTCACCTTTGCATATATCCAGACTGGAATAGATTAAAGAGTCTGTCCTTAAGGAAACGCTGTCTAGTTGGAAATGAACCAAAACCAGGGCAGTTCTCAGAGGGAGGGAACATTCCTCTAACATTCTTCAAGGGTTGTGCGTTCTTTTGCCAGGTCACTTAGCACCGCATCCTACCCAGATGTGGTGCAATGAAGTGACTAGATAAAAGCTAACTCTTCCTTGTTTATCCGAGTCTTATTAACCAGGTGCCATGAGTGACACGAGTTTCCATTTCTGCAACGTCATGAGATCTCATTGGCCTAAAATCCTACTCCACATAGAAATGAAGGTTTTTGAGGAAAACATTCCAGGATTTTTCTCCATATAGTGGACTTCACTGGGGTTCAACGGGTTGAAGGTCCAAATGTCAGTTTCAGTGCAGCTTCAAAGAGCTCTACACGATCCCAGACGAGGAATAAGGGTCTTATCTAGAGAAACGATCTGTCTTTTTAACCACAAATGCTCGTCTTGCACTGCTCTGCGATGCGCCACGCATTACGTAATCACATTGACGTAGGCGGAGGTATCGTGGTAAGGCGATAAAATTCATCTCATTTTCTCCTCCAACTTCAAAATCGTACGACATCGTTGTTTTATCTTTTTTTGTAAAGGGCATTTGACTCAGTCTTTGCATGTTCGCTTTGTAGACACTTGCTCAGTACTTCCACCTACGTCAAGCGTGACCTTTCCAACGTGATTACGTAATGCGTGCCGCATTGCAAGATGAGCATTATTTATATATATATATATATATATATATATATATATATATATATCGGTTATGGTCACCAATATATTGTGCATCTCTTGTTAATCTCAACAAATATAGGAAGACTGTGTTCACAGAGCAGAAAAGGCCCCTGCTGTTTGCTTAAGCTGAGTTATGAAATGTCGCCCTGAGCTCTTACTATAGAGATCAATACGCTTCTGGTGGAGGGTAACCGGAGCTGCTGTCAGGCTCTATAATGGGATCAAGACTGGGGTTGAAATGGCAGGTGAAACACCAGTCACATTGTTCTCTCGGTCATTCTATCCGTCTCTCGGCCTCTCCTCCACCGTCTGGCCACTGCAATTCAATTGTAATAGATTTTCAGCGGAAGCTAATGGAGAGGCGGCCTATTAGGACGGGTTTTTTCTCCTGATGGCCTCGTCGTTTTCCGGTAAACCAGGTGATGTAGCGCATAAAAAGGCCCATAAACGCTGTTGTGCTGTCTCTCTGGACACCGAGATTACTAAATGACATTTGTCAACTTTTCATAACCTGTTCGCTCTGTTCCAAAACCTAGTGAGCTGCCTACGTAGGCAGCATTTTAAGGGATCATACATGCACAAAAAGTCTGTTTCAAAAGTTGGATAAATTCTAAGGCAGCATCACTATTAGTCTTTATTTCAAATGTTGAGATTTGTATGCTGTATATTTTTGTGCAACAGTTGGGTTCCAGAAGTAAAAATCCCATTCATTTTCTCCATAGGGGAACTGATTTTGAACAATAACTTGTTAATAAACCGTTAAAGACAGACCTACTGAGCCACAAGGTTGTTAATCAGTCGTATATACTTTTGATGAAGCAATTAGCTTGCATTATTTTAGCTTTTTTTAAACACAGTGGAATTCCTGGTGAAAAACTACATTACCCACGATTCTGTTTAGAAATCTCCACCAATCAGAGAATCAGAACAGAAAATTGCGCCAAAAGAACTCTTTAGCTCCGCCCACTCAATCACAGCGAATTACATAGAGTCTCTCTATGCTCTCAAACTACTTAAATATTTGTATGTATATGCATATTTTGCAATTAACGTAAAATATGTTGTTTCTATAAATATAGACAAATATATGGGATTGTAGTTATTTCCTCAGTTAAGTTGTAGTTAAGTTTGGTTTTTTTTTTTTCATTGCAAAATGTAACTATATTGTCTCCCAGCTCTTTATAAAAAGTTGAATATACAAGTATGTCCAACTTTATCTGTATACATACAGTATACTTACATAGGGCGATGTTTACTTTGTAGCATATCTCAAATGCTTGATTGTATGGATGCACGATATATCGGCCACAATATCGGTATCAGCTGATATATGTTTATTTTTAATGTTATCGTTATCGGTCCGATAAGAAAATTTGGCCGATATATTAAAGCCGATAAGTAATGGCTTATTTCCTTCAGCTGAGACTCTTCAGATGCGCACTGTCCGCCATTATTGTTTTGAATTGCTTGAAATATGATTGAAATCACTTCAAAAAGGAAAATACAGTTAAGTGCAACATGTGCAGTGCAAGTCTGCAAGTCAGTGCAAAAATTTGGATTTAGATTTATCGGCCAATATATTTAAATATATATAAAGAATTATCGGTATCAGCTAAAATTTTCATATCGGTACATCACTACTTGATTGTTTATATCGTCTCAAAGTGTAAACTATATTATCGCCCTGCTAAATGTATATAAGGCATGAAAATATTAATATATTGTAAACATTAACATTACGATTTTCTGCTTTGAAATAATGTGCATTGTGAAAAATGCTGTATAGATAAATTTGACTACACAGTCTTGTATATTTGACGTTCTGTCCAATTTTCAAGCACTTTTTAGCTTCAAATAAAAGTTTGTAACGTGAATTACCTCACTGGTTGGTTTGATTCATGGCTTGTGATACTTTAACAAAGACTCTATAAAATCCCTATGGTGAAAAATACTTCTGGATCCAAGGTCGCTGAAAAAGTGTCCTCAGAGTCCCTGAAAGCTTCGAATTACTTTTTTTCCTAACACCTCCAAGCTTTTGATTGAAGCACAGCTTCTATAAGCTGCTCAGGAAGAAATGACGGGAGGCAGGAGGAAGATACGAGATCCTCGTAATTGATTAATATTAGGTCAATTGGTGCAAACCCTTCACCCCCCCGGAGAAGCAGACCTTGAGGTCACAGACTTTAGGAGTTTGCTGTAATTGGATTTCAAATCTCATGAAGGCTTTCCTATTTGGTTATTAATTGAAAGAGCTTAATGACCTTTTTTTCCTTTTCTTGCCATCGGTGGCTGTTGAAGTACACATGAGGTCATATTGGTGCCGAGGTGCCCATCCTGTGAGGTCATAGGTCATGTTTTCACTCACATGTGCCTTACAGCATTCCACTGCAGTTTTTATAACCTCCTCATAAATCAATCACATTTCCCCCCAAGGACTCCTTCGCCCATTCTGTTCACCTCCAGAGACGCTTCCTCCTGCAGAGCTCGTTTTTGGCTCAGAAGTGTACAGAATATACCTCAATACAATGAAGCATTGTTAAAGATTCACTTCTTTTACAAATTTTAGATTTTTAGACACAAATCTTAAAGTAATAGTTCACCCAAAAATAAAAATAATGTCATTTACTCACCCTTATGTTGTTTCAAATATTATTGTAGGTCTTTTGTTTGTTCAGTTAGCAGCTGTGAAACAGAAATGCATTCTTACTTGCTTAAGTATTAAATATATTCTCAATATGTGATTTTGCTGGCAATTAAAATTGAATCAATTTTGTAAATTATTTTATTGTTCTTTTTCTAAGACTGTTTTTTAATTAATTTCAATTTTTGTATCGTCCAACTCTAGTTCTCACACATAAATTCATTCATATGCAATATTCAGTATTCATTTGCAAGTACATATTAGTGTTATTTTAGGATCATTAATATACTTTTATAGCTTTTGTTATATATATATATATATATATATATATATATATATATATATATATATATATATATATATATATATATATATATATTAGCGCTGTCAATCGATTAAAAAAAAAGTTTTTATACGTTTTATAATGTAATAATTTCACAGTTAATCTCCAAATTAAAACAACATGAAACAACATGAAGACAGTATATTTTAAATATTTGTTTAATTGCATCTTTTTTATGAATGAAGGCCAGTATCACTGATACTAACACTGCTATTGATGTCTCGATGATATTGATTTTTTTCCCCCCAATTTTAAACATGAATTATAGCCATTCAACATTCAAAAGCTTCAAAAATATAACAACTTTTAATTTAAGTGAACTTGGAGCAATCCTCACATAAACCCATATTTACCTGTGCCCTTCCTACCTGTCTAACAGATAGGAAAAATACAGCAATTGAATAAAGTTACCAAACAGTCTGCACTGCATAATTTATAGCCTAAATTAAATATAGATAATCATTATTAAAGCTACAAAAGTTCTTTAGTCAAGAGCAGTGAGTAATTTTCTCTGTCACCTTTGTTCTTCCATTATCTTCATTGACATTGGTTGCTGTCCCTTTAAGAGCTGCCGCTGCTGCACATGACACGGATCTCACACGCGTCCCACTTTCTCACAGCCCTTTACTTTCGTTTAAGACTTTAACTCATTCATTATGAGGATACTCGACAAAACGAACATTTTTTGGCATTATTGTGTGTGTTATTGTTTGTTCAAGCATGACAGAGAACGTGATTCTGGCGCGCCGTCTACGCACACGATACTGACGCGCGTCTTTTTGTGCGTCGTGTGTGTGTGACAGGACATTCTCAGACAGCGCGTTCTCTTTTTCTCTTTTGGTGCGCTTAAATGGCTTAAAGGCATTTGCATGAATAAGAGCGTGATCATATATTGTAATGCTAGCCAAAGGATGACAGAAATAAACAGATGCTGCGTTAATTGCGTTAATATATTTAACACGTTAAACTGGAAAAAATTAATAGCATGCATTAACGCGTTAACGTTGACAGCACTAATATATATATATATATAGTTTTTATTTTAGTTTTAGTTAACGATATAACCCTTGTACATGTATGTCAAATTTCAACTGTATAAATCTGCTCTCAAAGGATCTTAATGTTTCACGCGTTTCATGCATGATTGTTTTTTCATGCATGAGTCAATTATATCTGTGTGTGTTTTAAAAATCATAACACATCTCTTTTTGTTCTTGTTAAAGGTATGGAAAAATCGTATCAACCAAGGCCATCTTAGACAAAACCACAAACAAATGCAAAGGTACGTACATTTATGTTTTGCCCTCTGATTTGTGTATCTCAATATCTGTGCAGTTTAGTGTTTTTCCCTAAGATGGGATTTCATATTCCTCTGAGAGCTGCTTATTGTATTGATGTGCACACCAACTTTTAATTCCAATTTAATTAACAGATCGCAAAAATGGCTTTTTATGGGTGAGATGGGTGTTATCTGTACATGTATCATTCTGTATTGAAAAATCCAATAAAGAAAAAAAATCATGATGCCAAATTTCTAAAAATGCCTATGTAAATAAATCATTAATTGGACAAAATACTCCAGAACAAAGTCTGCTGAAAAACTAGCAATTCTGTAGAATTTCAAAGTAGTGTCAATCCCAATGCACATTCAGGTTTTATTCATTTTCATGATTTTCATGAAAGGTCTTATTTATTTATATCTAAATTCAGGTCCTTCAGCTCATGGTGCCGTCTTATATATAACGCTTGTGACTGGATTGCATCTTATTCTATTTCTGCTGACCACAAAGTGTTTTATCTGGTCCTCTGCTTATGTCATTAATGCTTTTCACCACACTCACGTCATGATTCATGACCGCTGGACTGCAGCCTTGATTTAGTCTGCATGTATGAGTAGATCTGAGTAATACATCTAAAAAAAATTCCATTGATAATCTTCAGTGTATCTCAATATTTATTCATTTTCTTTTAAAAAAGTTTTTTTTTTAATAAATAAAACAGCTGCCTAAATTCAAGATGTTTATAGACTTTAGTCAGGTTAGACACCATATTGAATTTAACATGGATAAAAACGAGGCTGTGAAGGATGACTTTACAATGGCACACACTGTATAAAGGACCTAGATCACGTCATTTTCACAACTCACTACTTAATAGGGCTGGGGATTGACACAAATTTCATGAATCGATTCACATTTGATTTGATTCCAATTCAGTTTGATTCGATATTGATTATTTTGGATATATATATATCAGGTATAGTACATGGCAATACAATATCTCTCAACTAATGCTGTGAACTATACAGGGAGTCAAATTTCCTGATAATTTACTCACCCCCATGTCATCCAAGATGTTTATGTCTTTCTTTCTTCAGTCGAAAAGAAATGAAGGTTTTTGAGGAAAACATTCCAGGATTTTTCTCCATATAGTGGACTTCACTGGGGTTCAACGGGTTGAAGGTCCAAATGTCAGTTTCAGTGCAGCTTCAAAGAGCTCTACACGATCCCAGACGAGGAATAAGGGTCTTATCTAGAGAAACGATCTGTCATTTTCTAAAAAAAAAATAAAAATCTATATACTTTTTAACCACAAATGCTCATCTTGCACTGCTCTGTGAAGCGCCACGCATTACGTAATCACGTTGGAAAGGTCACACGTGACGTAGGCAGAAGTACCGATCCAGTGTCTACAAAGAGAATGTGCAAAGACTAAATCAAATGGCCTTTACAAAAAAAAGGTAAAACGAAAATAAGAAGTTTTTCGCCCTACCGCCGTACTTCCGCCTACGTCAACGTGATTACGTAACGCGTGGCACATCGCAGAGCAGTGCAAGACAAGCATTTGTGGCTAAAAAGTATATACTATATGGAGAAAAATCCTGGAATGTTTTCCTCAAAAACCTTAATTTCTTTTCGACTGAAGAAAGAAAGACATAAACATCTTGGATGACATGGTGGGTGAGCAAACTATCAGGAAATTTTAATTCTAAAGAATTAAAGATCAATCGATTCATCTAAATGAGAATCAGTTAAATCGAGAAACCGATATTTTTTTTTTACCCAGGCCTACAACTTAAAACTGTTTTATAGAGTTTTTGAGTTTTTGTAAGACATTTGTCAGCTAAACAATCGGTATGATGTTAAACAACAATCCATTGAACGCACTCTCTCACAGCCTAGTTTTCATTCCTGTCAAAAAATTAAATATGGCACTACCCTGACTAAGGCCTTTTTCAAGAACTAAAATACATTAAGGTGCATCTTCCTCACTTTAATGGACAAATAAAAACACATTAAAAAGGTTGCAATATCCAGTGTTGCTTTATTTTATATTGCCAGCAAAATCATTGCAGTATATTATATAAGCACGCTTCTGCGATGTGTGCGTGTTTATGTGGGGTTAGTGTGTGTGTTTGCGTGTTCACGCCCTGCTTTCCGTCATTGAGCAGCTATGCTGCCGTGGGTGTATCAGGAAACAGATACCCAGTCAGTCTGTTGCTATTTCCCAGACCCCTCGCTGTTATTCCTGTCCTGGCCTCGGTGTCTTGACTGAGGCCTCTGGGGTTTGTTCCAGGCCGGTGTCGTCCAGGACCTGGCTCTGTTCCTGGGCTTGGCACCTCGGGGCAGGACTGCCCTGGAGCATGTGGCTGAGTCACAGCGCTGTGGATTATTTGTGTGCTGAGTAATTTCAGTCAGGCCCGAGGAAGGTGTTGATGGACTGGCTTCATGTCTTAGTTTCCTGTAGTCCAGCCCTTCTCAACCTCGCACGAATTTCAAAGCCGGATGGAAAATGTTAACCCCGAGTGTCACTGTGATGCACAAATGCAAATGATCTAAACCCAACCCACAGTCTAACCAGAGAAGCCAGACTTTCACTTTCACATCAAACTGCTAAACACTGAGCTGGTGGATATATATTGTATAGTTGCGACGTGATTTTGCTGGGAGTGTAAAAATAAGCTTTTTATTTGACTAAAGATCATGTCATTACGTTAGTTTCACAACCACAAGTTTCTAGTTTAGACTAGTTTCACATTTAAGTTGATTAAGCCTGTAAAAATGTGGAATAATAGTCAGAAATGGAATTGAACCTTTGGATATAATATTTTGAAAAATTAAAAAAAAAAAAAGAAAAAAGTTTGCATACGTGTTTTTGTTGAGTATTATATTTGATACATCAGGCTTTTATGGCTCATATAGTATGATATAGTGAAAATATGAAGTGAGGAAGAAAAACACCTCAATGTTATTCAGAGGCCCAAACTGAGCAAAAATATGCAATTTGGTGCATATGCTGATATTTATATTGACAAAAATATTGCTTGTAATGTAAATCAATGAGATTTTGACAACAGTATAGCAGACTGCGTACATAAAATGCATATAGGGCTAAATATCAGTCGTCACTCTATATATCCCAATATGGCTTAGTAAGATGATATTTAAAGGATTAGTTCTCTTCAGAATTAAAATTTCCCGATAATTTACTCACCCCCATGTCATCCAAGATGTTTATGTCTTTCTTTCTTCAGTCGAGAAGAAATTTAGGTTTTTGAGGAAAACATTCCAGGATTTTTCTCCATATAGTGGACTTCACTGGGGTTCAACGGGTTGAAGGTCCAAATGTCAGTTTCAGTGCAGCTTCAAAGAGCTCTACACGATCCCAGACGAGGAATAAGGGTCTTATCTAGAGAAACCATCTGTCATTTTCTAAAAAAAAATATAAATCTATATACTTTTTAACCACAAATGCTCATCTTGCACTGCTCTGTGAAGCGCCACGCATTACGTAATCACGTTGGAAAGGTCACACGTGACGTAGGCAGAAGTACCGATCCAGTGTCTACAAAGAGAACGTGCAAAGACTAAATCAAATGGCCTTTACAAAAAAAAGGTAAAACGAAAATAAGAAGTTTTTCGCCCTACCGCCGTACTTCCGCCTACGTCAACGTGATTACGTAATGCGTGGCACATCGCAGAGCAGTGCAAGACAAGCATTTGTGGCTAAAAAGTATATACTATATGGAGAAAAATCCTGGAATGTTTTCCTCAAAAACCTTAATTTCTTTTCGACTGAAGAAAGAAAGACATAAACATCTTGGATGACATCTCTCTACACGATCCCAGACGAGGAATAAGGGTCTTATCTAGAGAAACCATCTGTCATTTTCTAAAAAAAAAAAATGATACACTTTATACACGTAATGCGTGGCGCATCGCAGAGCAGTGCAAGACAAGCATTTGTGGTTAAAAAAAGTATATAAATGTTTATTTTTTTTGAAAATGACTGATGGTTTCTCTAGATAAGACCCTTATTCCTCGTCTGGGATCGTGTAGAGCTCTTTTGAAGCTGCACTGAAACTGCAATTTGGACCTTCAACCCATTGAACCCCAGTGAAGTCCACTATATGGAAAAAAAATCCTGGAATGTTTTCCTAAAAAACATTTTTGACT
The DNA here is from genome assembly GCA_039654765.1 of Mylopharyngodon piceus. Lineage (NCBI taxonomy): Eukaryota > Metazoa > Chordata > Actinopteri > Cypriniformes > Xenocyprididae > Mylopharyngodon > Mylopharyngodon piceus. The sequence continues at coordinate 5,376,639 of CM077441.1, forward strand.
GAGGAAAGAAAGACATGAGCATCTTGGATGACATGGGTGTGAGTAAATTATCAGGAAATTTTAATTCTGAAGTGAACTAATCCTTTAAATGTTTATTTTTATGATCAAAGCTCTGTAGTTTTAAAACATATAATGCAATACAATGATGATTGAGAGATGAACAAATAAACCTTCCTCAAAAGCCTTACAGATCCTATTTGATACTAACAGGATTCTTCTAAAAGAAGTTATGTATTGATAATCAAGTAATAAGTTGCTTCATTCCTGTAAGTGTTCATCTTGAAATATTACTAATAATATAAAGTTATTCTTATGTTTGCTTTATAAAAATCAGTGAAGATTTCACAGCAAAGACACGTGAACCACAACCTGAAGAGGGACGTTTTTACAATTATACTAAAAGGGCTTTTACTTGCTAAAAAGTACAGTATAAACTATCAATTTGAGGACAAAAGACGTGTAGTAGATTATTCAGCAACGTTTTGATCATTTAGAGGCCTTAGAAATTCATGTATCAAATATGATACAGTAGGCTTTATAGGCTTCATTTCCATGAATCAGTTCAAAGTGTCAGTTTGAACCTGATTCAATGAATCATTTATAGCATCACTTAACAGTACTCCTTTTTCCATATAGTAAAATGTTTTAGTAAAAATACATATGTAGGAAAATATTGCCATTTATTTATGTGTTGTTATATTGGTAAATATAAATGTGTTTATATTTAAAAATGTATAAATCTACTTTACTTCTTTCATTAAACATTTTGAATCTACTTCACTACAGTGATTGCTTGGTTGAAATGTTGGTTCCTCTGATTAAAAAAGAAACACTCTTTTATGCTGTTTCAGAGGTTTAAATCAGTTTAAACCAGCTCTACTAAACACCACATTGTGTTTTCTCTTACATCTAAACAATTTGATCTGATATGAAATGATGTTGATGTCCGTAGCAGATGGATCATACCTGTGGCTGCGTTTAGTGAGTGTTTCTTTGTCCTGTACGTCATATATATATATATTTGAGCTGTTAGTCAGGATGTTCTGTGCTGGCTGTGTTTGTGGTTTGACCTGTTCGCTGATTAAATATAGCAACCGGCTGCAGCAGAGGAGTGTGAAGGGAGGAGCTGAACGTAAGGACTTATCTTGGATCAGCTTCCTCGTGTCCATTTAATTGTTCTCATTAGGGGAAGCAAACACTGATAGTGCAGCAGTTCTCTCACTCGGGGCTCTGTGATAGATGAGTCACAGCACACTTACTCGCACATGCAGAGATAAGATACTCTCTTCAACCCGCCGCTTTGGTTCTTCCTGCTCTTAAAGTGGAAACCGCTAATGTGTTCACCCAATACATGCTTTGCACACGCTCTCAAGAGGTCCTGTGTCTGTTGGCGTTTTGTGCATTAAAAAAGTATATACCCATCAGATGGTGTCATTTAAGATCTTTTGAGTCTTGCATCTTTATTGTCTGGTAAATTGCATCACTTTTCCTGTAAATTACATAATTTCTTGTCACAAAGTTTTTTTTTTTTGTTTTTTTTAAATTTCAGTAACAGAGTTGCGCATTTCCAAAACGTTTCGTGAAATTACATTTTACATGGATAAATGTGCACTTGATCAGTTTATGTTTTTCTGGAAGATATGACCGAGGGATTAAAGTTGATTTGCTAATTAAGCAGGAAAAAACATATTATTTCATGAATAAGAACGCTAACTTTCTATTAGAACTTTGTGTTATATTAGAACTGTTTGGCTATGACAGAGGTCTTGGACTTTATTCTGTCACCTTTTTTATTATTTTATAATTTTATTTATTTATTTTGTTTTGTTTTGTTTTATCTTAGAGTAAAATAAAATACTCTAAAATAAAATACTCTAAAATGCTTTTAAAATAAAACTCTACTCTAAAATACTTTTAAAATAAAACTACTCTAAAATACTTTTAAAATAAAATCCTACTCTAAAATACTTTTAAAATAAAATACTCTACTCTAAAATGCTCGAAAATAAAATATTCTACTTTAAAATACTTTTAAAATAAAATTTTCTACTCTAAAATACACTAAAATAAAATACTCTACTTTAAAATACTCTAAAATAAAATACTCTAAAATAAAAAAGATTTAATTTTAGAGTATTTTATTTTATTTTAGAGTATTTTAAAGTGAAATGAAATATTCTAAAAGAAAATAATCAAATACTTTTAAAGTAAAATACTCTAAAAGAAAATATTCTAAAATGCTTTTAAAATAAAATACTCTACTCTAAAATGCTCGAAAATAAAATATTCTACTTTAAAATACTTTTAAAATAAAATTTTCTACTCTAAAATACACTAAAATAAAATACTCTACTTTAAAATAATTTTAAAATAAAATACTCTACTTTAAAATACTCTAAAATAAAATACTCTAAAATAAAATAAAATGCTCTAAAATACTATGAAAATAAAATACTCTAAAATAAAATAGATTATTTAATTTTAGAGTATTTAGTTTTAGAGTATTTAATTTGAGAGAATTTTATAGTGGAGTATTTTAGAGTAAAATGAAATACTCTAAAATAAAATATTCTAAAATAAAATACTTTACTCTAAAATGCTTTAAAATAAAATAATCTACTCTAAAGTACTCTAAAATAAAAATTCTCTACTCTAAAATACTTTTAAAATAAAATACTCTGCTTTAAAATACTTTTCAAATAAAAGACTCAACTCTAAAATACACTAAAATAAAATGCTCAAATACTCTAAAATAAAATAGATTATTTAATTTTACAGTATTTTAGAGCAGAGTATTTTAGAGTAAAATAAAATATTCTAAAATAAAATAGAGTATTTTGATTTATTTTTGAGTATTTTGTTTTATTTTAGAGTATTTTAGAGTGTTGGGATTTAAATTTAAATAATAAAATAAAATAAATAATAAAACACTATTCATTAATATTTTTTTCAGATTTTTTTTAAATTTATTTTTTACATTTTTACCCTATAGATTCACCCTAGAACACCTTGTTTTTCAGGTTGAAACTGTGTGTCGTTAATGTGCGCTGTCTCTTTAAAGCTGTCTCTTTAAAGCTGTATCTAACACCATGTTGTGGTTGTCTTTCTCTCAGGGTATGGCTTTGTGGACTTTGACAGCCCTGCTGCTGCTCAGAAAGCCGTCAGCGCTCTGAAGACCAGCGGAGTTCAGGCTCAGATGGCAAAGGTAAGAGCACACCTGTGTACACCTGTTCTTCCTGTCACCTGCAGCGAGCTGTTCCTGACACGCTTCACTGAATCCGTGTGACGTCAGGTGACTGTGATGTCAGCGGCAGACGCTTGTGAGTGTGAATGTATGAACTTGTGCTGTTCATAGGGAGGCAGACACACCCTCACAGGTGCAGCATCCAGACAAACCCGCTGAATGTTTCAAAGACAAACAGAAGCCTTTGTGATATTTCCATGACAATTAAACACATTTTCTACCAAATTCTCTTTATTGTAGTGTATAAAAATGAATGATGCATTTTATATATATGAGTATATATATATCTAGAGTTGGCAGAGCGTTGCATTTGTGTTGCATTGCAATTGTGTGGTTTACATTCCTGTGGAAGTTAAAAGCCTTGATGATCAGGATCTATAAAAGCCTCAGTCAGGGTGTGTCTCATTCCACTCCCTTGTTCAAGTGACTCAAGGAGTCTCAAATCTAGTGAGCTGCCTACATAGTCAGCATTTTAAGGCATGCTTCCTTCTTTCCCCAGTTTCATTTCTAAACAAATTAAAGATATTGTGTTTGATTGCCTGGAGTTGAAGTCTGGTTTTTGTTAAAGGAGGGTGTATATTGCGAAAATGCATTCCTTTTGTTGTTTCGTAAAGACAACTTATATTGACTCTGACTTGTTGTTCTTGGTCTTTGTGATGATTCACTAACAAGTAAAGTAGAGCATCAGAATTTGCATGCATATTTATTTAAAGGGCAAGTGTGTAATTAAAACAGATATATCAGTACTGACAGTGTTGTTTGTGCTGAAGATATGATTTCAAGAGCACAGTTACGTGTGTTTGCTTATGACTAATTCCAAAAGGAATAGTTCACCTAAAAATGAAAGTTTTGTCTCTCTCTCCCTGAACAGTATTTTAGAAATGGGCGAGAGTTGTGCTTTTTTCATGCTCTCACTCTGGCGCAGACATCTTGGCGTGTTGTCCTTGGATGTATCGTCCTTTCACCTTGTTTATGATATAAACAGATGGTTAGACATCAATATCTCAGACAGGAAGCCCCTGGAGTAACCTAGTGACAAGGCACTGTGTCTGAACCCTGGACGCTGTCTTTGTCTGCAATGGAAAACTAGCTTACTATTTTTAAGTATGTACTTTTTACTGCCTACTGTGTTTTTAAAATATGTATGAGACCGAGAACACATTATGCAATGATAAATCTCTGAAAAACGTCTTATACTGCATTACTGTCACCTGATTTCATACCGTTGCATGTTTAATTCAGCGAGTGTCTTTCAGTTATCATATGAGAAATTGCATTTTAGATCCAGATCTTTTTGCATTTTAATCAAATATTGAGTCAAGAAAGAGACATTAAATATCATTGCATTTGCATTGCATATCAACGATGATGTCCAAAACCGCTACTTTTCAGGAAACTGAAAGAAAAAAACACTGTATTTTTTAAAATAATTAATAGGGCTGCCCCCTAATATCTTGTCATTAGTTGACGAGAAGAGGCTTAGTCGACCAAAATTGGTATTAGTCGGTTAGTTGCAGAAAAAAAAAAACCCTTCACAGGAAGTGGCGAAATCACACAGTCTGTGATGGACAGATCGTTAAAGGCAGGAAATCCAAACATTCGCCTATTATTCATCATTCATCGACCTCAAATATGGCTTATCACTTGAAACATGAAAGTAGTAGCAACTTTACAAGTCCGCTCGCTTGCTGCATGACATTGAGGCGCCGGCGCGATCACTTGCATTTAACTTAAAATACTCCGTAATTTTTGGTCATACAGATAAGAATAATACAACATCCGAAACTGTAAATGCTTTGCTTTTATTTCTGTGAAATCACAATAACAACAAAATGTTGTGCTTTTGTAAAGTAATGAAAACAAACAGGATGCGCTTTCTGCTGTCTCAGTTTCAAGTGAACTTGAGCACGCCACAAAAATGAACCGAAACTCAGCGTATACTTGGCCCCACAGACATATATATCTATGGAAAGCTTGAAATGTCTACTTTTAAATGAACCGATTCAAATCGAAAACAAATATTCTCAGATTATGTAATCCAAATGAAATGTGCATATAGGCGCGTCAACTACTGCGAGATGATGAGTCAGCATTGTTGACTTCATCTCTGCAGCCGAAAACACACAAAACACTAGTTTATTAATAAATTAAAATGTTCAGAAGTCTCCTTCTGTTTTTTCACGCCACATTCAAAATCATTACGTTTGCCAGTGTTGTCAAAGTTGATATTGTGGCTTTATATATGGTCAGACGCTTGCATATTTCATTATATTATTTCACAACATTTGAACACAATCAAGCTCAAAAGGAGTTACAAGGTTTTTGATCAACGCATTTCTGACATACGTGTTTTGTCTGTCATTAGAACGGACACATCTGAGGCAGTAAGTGCGTCGCACAGACTATTTAAGACAAAATTTTGCTATGAATCAACGACAAATGCTAGACTAACACTCTTCTCTGCTCCTCAAATACATAAAACATTAGCCTTTTATATATATATATAGTGTTTTTTGAGTAAAGAAAATGCTGTACTTATTCAAACAACCAGTTCTTTATTTATTCTTGCATTGCAAACAAGCAAAGACGTTAGGCGGGGCGGAGTTATGAGATTTAAGGATACAATGGAGTTACGAGGTTTAGTCACAAGCTCTTTTTAATACTTTTTATTGGTAAATTATTTGCAAAACCCACAGAGAGATGTACAGGGTGACCAACAGTAATGATTTATGAAAAAATATATATATATATATGGAGAAATTAGGTTTCTGTCGATAGCTACAATATAGTATTGCACATAGTGTTTTCTGTTGTATACTTCACATTTTGGCATAGTAGGTCATCTGGATATTCTATACATGTAGAAACTTCACATGGTATACATACTATATAGTGGAGGACTAGTAAGAGTACTATATTCTGAACATAGTCTTCTTACACCCTCACATATGCCATGCATTCTCGTTCAGACATATACACTTAGTTTTTTTTCCTCTCACTTTCTCTTGTACCATCTGTGTCTGACACACACTTACTCCATACACATATTGTGTGCTTTTTCTGTCGAAGTCACATGGTTCATATTGAGTAAATTGTTAGCAGGTGACACACATGCAAGCCCACACACACTGATACCAGTGTTTCCTGCACTGGTATTCAGGAGTATTGCTTCATACTACTCTAGTATGATATTTCAGACTTAATTTTTTAAAAATTCATTGTTTTGTTTTGTTTTTGTGCTGGAAATTGGTATTTGGTGTCTAATGTCAGCTGATCAGCTAATAGGGATGTGTGTGAGATTGATGTACTGCGTCTTTTCTCAGTATCTGTACACTGATATCAGCGTAAAGCTCTTAATGCCTGACCTGAGAGATGTAATTCAGCATTGCGTGCCTGAAGCGGCTCAGCGTCAGGACGTTCCAGCACTGAGCTGATTTCCATGTCTGAACAGCCTCGCTCTGTCCGGTAATCTGAGGCCAGCTACACCAGCCTGCCGTAATTTAGCCTATAGGTGTATGTAGATTTTGAACACCTTTTTTAATAATGGTCATGAAAATGTCATGAAAACCCTGAAATAATACAAATGGAAGAATGGGAGTGATGCACACTTGATGATGTTTGCTCCAACCAAGCCAACTAATGTTAGAAAAATGTAAGATTTATGAAGAAATTCATCTACAAAATGCATATACAGTACCAGTCAAAAGTTCGGAAACATTACTATTTTTAATGTTTTTGAAAGAAGTCCCTTCTGCTCATCAAGGCTGCATTTATTTGATCAAAAATACAGAAAAAACAGTAATGTTGTGAAATATTATTACAATTTAAAATAAAGGTTTTCTATTTTAATATACTTTAAAATATATATTTTTTTATTGTGATCAAAGCTGAATTTTCAGCATCATTACTCCAGTCTTCAGTGTCACATGATCCTTCAGAAATCATTCTAATATGCTGATTTAATATCAATTTTGTAAACAGTTGTGCTGCTCAATATTTTTTTGGGAACATGTGATACTTTTTTCAGGATTCATTGATGAATAAAAAGTTAAAAAGAACAGCATTTATACAAAATAGAAATCTTTTATAACAATAAAAACTTTTGATCAATTTAACACATCCGTGCTGAATAAAAATATTAATTTCTTTCAAAAGAAAAGAAAGAAAGAAAATTACTGACCCCAAACTTTTTGAACGGTAGTGTACATTGTTACGAAAAATATTTATTTTAAATAAATGCTGATATTTTTTAACTTTTTATTCATCAATGAATCCTGAAAAAAGTATCACAGGTTATAAAAAAATATTAAACAGCACTACTGTTTTAAAAGAGACTTCTTTCAAAAACATTAAAATAGTAATGTTTCCAAATGTTCGATCGGTACTGTATATTTTATATGTGTATGTATATATTAAATTATACATGTAATATAATGTATATTTAAATACATATACAAATAATAATACTTTGTCCTCAAACCTTAAATCAATACTTTATATTGATTAAAATACATGTTATTTATATATATATATATATATATATATATATAGAGAGAGAGAGAGAGCGAGAGAGAGAAACCGTGATTTTTTTTTTTTCGTTGATGAAAAGAAAGTTCAAAAGTACAGCATTTATTTGAAATAGAATTTTTTTGTAATAATGTAAATGTCTTTTGTGTCACTTTTGATCAATCTGATCTGGCATCTAATGCATTTTTTTCATATCATTCTACATATTTCTGTCAATTTTAGTACATTTTATTCATGCTATTTTGCTTATAGCACCTTTTAAATAAGATCTTCCGTATGGCTGGTGTAGCCCGACCCTGATGATCAGGGTTAGCACCGGTATGTGGCTCTGGTGTTAGATTTCAGTCTGGATAAGTCTGTTTAAAAACCACGCCAGCGTTTTAGTTCTCCCCCTGGAGCAAGCCAAGCACATTGTGAATTTATTTGCCATTCAAAAACGGGCCCATAAAACACCCGCTATTAGCTACAGCGTTCGACCTTCGGTGTTAAGTTATGGACATTGTCATTTGTAATAGCTCCATCTTTTTTTAAAAAATAAAATAAACATAGTTTTTAATGACTCTTTAGGATCTCCAGTGCCCATTTGCTCTTCTGTCCGTTACCCGTGATGGAGCAGCGGTCTCTGGGTACGACAGCTCAGCGCCGGCCCTCTGCCATTGTTCCCTAATGGTGCTATGCTGATTTTTTCTGTCAGCGTATTACTTTAGTAATCCAATCCCGCCTCTCCCTTGTCTTCTCTTTGTTCTGCTCATTTTTCCTCCATCTCTTAGGGGTGGAGATTGAACGCAGTAGGATGTTAATGAATATTAATGTAGCGGCCCTTTTGTCCCTGGGGAGAGTCTCTCTCTCCCTCTCTGCCTGTTTCTCTTTTCGTTTCTGCTGATGGAAGGGAAACTACGGCAGGAAATCAGTCGACGTTTCAGCGCTTGGATGGGGGGTGGCTGAGAGCCGCATGCAAATGAGCTGCTCATCAATATTAATGCTCGCCCTTTATTAGCTAGAGAGTATGGAGAGGGAGACATGTTTTCACTTTAGCCTCTTTTATGAATTTATTTCACCTGTACTGTGCAAGTATTTAGATATTGTCTTCATTCACAGTTCTAGCAAAACTTAATGAGCTGCCTACCTAGACAGCATTTCAAGGCGTCGACACAAAGCCTTCCAAAACGTTGGCAGCATTGCATGTATCCTTTGCAGAGATACAAGTCACCACAAGATGGGGAACACATATTCACTATTAACTTATGACTTTTGCCTCAATAAACTCCTAATTTACTGCTTATTAATAGTTAGTAAGGTAGATGTTGTAGCATTTAAGTTTAGGTGTATTGGGTTAGATTAAGGGATGTAGAATATGGTCATGCAGAATAAGGCATTAATATGTGCTTTATAAGTACTAATAAACCACCAATCCTCTAGTAATGTGCATGATAATAAGCAACTAGTTAAAAGTGAGAATTGATTCCCATACTATATATATACGGGTCAATGACGTGATGGGTCATTTTTTTGTCCAAAGGCCTTAATAATAATATTAAAAAAAACAAAGATATGACATCCAAAGTATGTAAGTCAGTACAACTAAATCTCTTTTATTGAATCCAAAAGGTTTTAATTATATTTTGCTACATATAAAGGTATTTTAAAGATTTTGAAGTGTCAGAAGGTCATTCGGTTTAACCGTCCAAAGACCAATACAGCCATTTCATTTGTGATTAAAATATCTAAAAATGTAATAAATGTATATATTTTTTATTCTGGCATGATTTTATAACATCATATATCAACATAGTGCAAAATGGTATTAAAATTATGTGTATAAGTCGTTGCTTTGTTATGAGAAAGTATGTTCGGAAAAATGAATTTCATTGATGTCATTCGGAGTAACCAATATAAAGGGGCCATTTTGGATCAAGTCATGCAGTCAATATCATGTGACAGGATGTGACATCATTCAGACACCTGCAAAGGTCCACATGGTTGTGAAGCAAAGTAACTAACTTCAGGTCATTCGGTACAACCGCTGTAAAACATGGAAAATGTTTTAATATTTTAAAAACTTGTACTAAATATAAAATGTTTGATTGTCCTTTTGTTAGCTAGCTAGATATCAGCCTGTTAGCATTGTTTGAAAATATCGTCATTCGGTATAACGAAAAGTGTCATTCGGTAAAACCGAAATTTTGGTTAAACTGAATGACTTTTTTAGTGACAAATTTTGTCCATCTTGTAAAAAATGGCAAAAGCAGTGTTAATTGATTATAAAAATCTCATTGTTAACACTTAATAAAAATTAATTATATCTCCATTATGTTTTTTTACACTTTTAAAAACCTTATTCGTCAATGACCCATATATAACCAGCCAAAACCAATAACAAATGACAGGAAAGTATGTTGGTTGCTTACATTCTATTTGTCCATGTTGCACTGGGTAGCTCCACCCACATTTAAATTCTATTTGTCCACATTCTTGTTCCACATAACTCTATATTAAATGTCAAATTGTAATTGGCTGTGATTATATTACATATTTTGCTTTCAAAGTGTGGGCAGACACACTGCTTGTTGCTTTGAGTTTGTTAGTAAGTGTAAGAAGACATCTATGTAGGCAGCTCACTAGGTTTTAGAACAGGGTGATTATTGGATGGCAAGTGTGGATGGTCAGTGATTTCTGTTGTCAGATCTCCAGGTGTTCGTCCGTTAACTGATAAAGTGTTTATATACTGTGACGGAGCTCTGGCAGTGTGTGAATTGAACTGAATGATAAGATCTGAGGGCCTGAGGTGTGTTTACAGGTGTGTGTTACTCGGGTGTGACTATTAGCACCCTTTTAAACTGAAATCTTAAAGGGATAGTTCACCCTAAAACGAAAATGAAAGCATCATTTACTCACCCTGGTGTTCTAATGCAGTATGTTGTTCTTTCCAGAGGTCGACCGATAGTTGATTTTACCATTAACGATAACTACACTGGCCGATAACCGATTAATCAACCGATAGTTTTTAAAATGGATACTTAATTAAAACAAACATAACACATAAAATAGTGCTGAATTGAAGATTAAAAAACAGTACTGAACCATGAAAATGTACTGTACTTTTTGAATATATTTAAATAAATATTAAAATATTAATTATACCTTGATTATTCATTCAACTAATGTTACGAGAAACGTTAAATTTGCTTTAAATTTGCAACTTCGCTGCATAACAAATGCATAAAAGCAACCAGCTGAATATAAACTAATGCAAATAGATGGTAATAATCATGACATTAAACATTTGGGTCAACTTGTGTGTATTTTTATCACATTCATTTAACCGCTTTAGGTACTAATGTTATCGTCCTCTCAGCCTCGATGGCAAACATACTCTTTCTCTACTAATGCAGCATCTAGTCAACAAATTAATTACTTTATAATGATATAAAAACTGAACACGTATGATAGTGTACTGTATACATTCCCTTTCACTGTCTTTGTTTTAAATACGCATCTGAAGTGTCCCGCTCTCACTTGTCTCACGTGTCAAAACAAACTCCACGAGGCGTCAGTGATGGTTTTTATTTCGCCTCTAGAGGCCGCTCTCGTACTGCATAATGACAGTGGACCCTTCTCAGCCGCTCCAGCAACGGACGCAACCCGGAAAAACTGTCGGTATTTATTTTTTTTGCCGATAACCGTTTGTTCCAGCAATTGGTTATCGGTGCCGATTAATCAGCAAAACTGATCAATCAGTCGACCTCTAGTTCTTTCTTTTTCGGACAACAAAAAGTATTACAGAATGATCCCATCCAACACGTGTCATATATTCCAAGTGGTCTAGGGGTTTACGATAGGGTTTGGTGAAAAACAAACCGAAATTTAATGTATTATGTAACAAAAATCCTGACCTTGGCTGTTCTGTGCTCGAATGTTCCTTCATGAGACTCTATTAGCACCATAATTCACTCCGAATCGCCCAGAATTTTTTTTGATGCGCAGCTTCTCAGTGAAGCACAGCTCTGTGATCAGTAGCAAATGCTGCTCCATCTGAAAGCCAGAGGGCGCTCTCATGCAGAAACTCCCAATATGCCCCGCAGAAGTACGATATAACGCACGTCGTTCCAGGAAATCCCTATGGGCATCTGTAGCTGAATAAACAGAAGATTGTAACACTTTGATTGATTAAACATGACTAATAAACACACATCTACGACAATATATGGTTTATCTGAGTTCTTCAAGCCTCCTCGGGTATTTTCGTGATAATAAAGTATATTTATACTTCAATGCTAATCAACATTTATTGGATAACAAATAAAATGGCAAAAGTTTAACAGTTTTTGTCTCTTTTCCTCTCTGTCACACTCTCAACAGCAACAAGAGCAGGACCCCACTAACCTGTACATATCTAACCTGCCGCTGACCATGGATGAACAGGAGTTAGAGGCCATGCTGAAGCCCTTCGGTCAGGTCGTCTCCACACGCATCCTGCGGGACAGCAACGGCGCCAGCCGAGGGGTCGGATTTGCCAGGTGAGGGTCCTCATACCTGACCCCAAATCACCATATCAGCTCCTGTTGTCACGCTATCATTCTTTGTGAATTCCCCCTCAGTGAACCAACCATGGTTCAAGACTGTAACGTCGATCAGGGCACGGGAATCAGACGTACTGGAAAGCCCCTGGCTTTCTGCCCACCACAACACAAACACTTCAGACCCTCCCATGATTCTTAGTACCCGTCAGTTGCTTTAAAATATATCTGTGTATCTGACATATCCGCACGGCGAAGCCAGAACAACTGAACTCTCTGAACCTCTCTTGGTACATTTATGACACGCAATGCAAGTAAAAACTTGATTGTATTAACCTAACAGTTATTTGCTTGAGTGAAAAAACCCTGAAAGAAATATGAACTGTTGATTTAACCTGAGAAGCAAGTTTTTTAAATATCAACAATATAAATAATGATAATAGTTTGTAATGACACAAAACTTCTGTCATGTTGGATTTCATAGCTCCACATATCCAAACATTTATGAAAATCTCAATTTCTACCCCCTCTTGATGATATTCAATACAAATCTCTGTATTTGTTCTGAAATTCATTACAATGTAGTTTATTTTTTTGTAGTTAAAATAATCAAGGCGTTCAGGAAGAATGATATTTAACCATTTTCATTTATATTATGCACACAAAAACTAAATATAGAAATAAACAGCAATATTTAAATACATATAAATACATAAATTTTAGGTTAAATTAAAAAAAAAAATTATACGTAAAATAACATTCAGAGTTATTTTAGTATTATTGAGATACTATTATAGTTTTTATTAATATTTAAAAAAAAAAAAAAGTCATTTTGTTGTGTGTTTTCGGGGTTTTTGTAAAATATGTCTATGTATAGTTTTTAGTAATTTTTTTGTTTTAGTTATTTTAGTACATAAAGTTACACTAAATTAAAATGAGAAATGGTGCCTTAGAAACTAGCTGAAATAAAATAAGTAAGTTTTTTTTATATTTAATTTTATTTCAGTTAATGTTTATTTTATTTCAAGTAATGAAAATGTTTTTCGTTTAAGTTTTAGTTTTAATTTACTGTAATAACCCTGATTCTTTGAACATTTTCGAGTGATGGCACACATGAATCATTGAATCAGAAGTTTAAATTGATTCACTAAAATAAACCGTTTGAATCGATTCGCTGAAATGAATCAATCTTACCAAATCTAACTCTAAATGAGAGATGCTGTTAAAACATCTTTGTCTGAACAAGAAAAGGAAGGCCTGATGACCAGCCGTGCATTAAAAATAGTGTGATATTCAAAATTTAGCTTTATTTTATAGCTATGCTTCATATCACTTTAACTCGTTTCTCAACATTGACAGCTGGTGCAGATGATGGGAATGATGTTTAATACTCAACCTGAGAGTAAAATGTGTAAACCTATAAACCGATAATGTTTCTCTAGGATGGAGTCAACAGAGAAATGTGAAGCTGTCATCTCTCACTTCAATGGGAAATTTCTCAAAACACCAGCTGGAGTTATGGGTAAGTGTGTGTCTGTGCATATGCATGCTTCACATTTACTCGAATTCAAAATTGTTTGCTTACCCTCATGTTGTTTCCAAATCCTTTTCTTCCACAAAAGATTTCTAAAGAATATCCTTATTTTATCCTCTTTTTTTCCCCATATAATATGAGTAAATGATGACAGAATTGTCATTTGTTGGTGATCCACTCCTCGAATGTGTGTTTTAACTCTATTTGTTTGTGCATAAACACACAGCGCTGCTCTGTTGGAGCACATTCATTCATTCTCTGGTAATGATTCTCCTCGGATGGGGTCTAAATGGAAACAGGCTTTCGGGCATGTGGCACAACCATTCAGCCATACCAAACGGCTTTCGCACGAATGTAGATTCAGACTTGCTGCACGAAACAATGAAATAATACAAAGGTGGGAGGAGCTGGATGTACATAACGCTGCAGTGAGAGCTTATTGATCCATGGAGGTCCGTTTGGGGTTCAAGTGAAAGCAATGTGTGCTAATTTTCTTCTACTGCAAGTCTGAGTGGAATCTAGGCCTGGCGTGGCCTCTCTAAGCATTTTAATTGGATTATTAGACTGAAATAGTCTCCACTGACCATGTCAGAAAGGAAGGAAGGGGATTATACGAAGACAGCTTCCAAATTAGATGCCTGTTCTCCAAGCATTGTGGGAAAGTCATTGTAGATGGAGTCAGGAAGCCTCAGAGGCTTTAAGACAGTGATGGGCGGTATATAACTGGCAGAGATTTTGCTGTGCCTTTAAATGTGCAACAATGAAACATAGATGTTAAAACTGTTGTTGATCAGGGTTGTTTGTTGGGCACAAAGTTTAATTGTTTACAGCTAGAGCAACTTTGCAACTTCAAGTCACACCATGTTGCAACCCATTTTACTTCTATAATCTGGCATATTTCTGAATGAAACATGATAATCAGAAAGAAAAATACTTGATTGTATGTGTCAGGACTTGGGGATGCACCAATATTGAAATTCTGTCTGATGCAGTAATTATTTTCATACTATGGCTGATTAAAAATAGCACTTTATTTTACAGTCCTGTTTCGCATGAACATATTATGTACTTATTGTAGTAATGACACTAACTGGTACTGACCCTAAACCTTAACTTAATCCATGTAGTTACCTTACATTAGTCAGTACTTTTGTGGGTAAGTACACTGTAAGTACATTGAAAGTGCACATACTGTAAAATAAAGTGCAACTAAAATTTGTAAGCCGCTTTGGATAAATGTGTCTGTTAAATGAATAAATGTAAATGAAAGTTAATGTTAAATCTATGGAAGCTTGTTTCTGCCATGAAATAAAAAATTAAAAAGGTAATTTTGACTTTTTATCTCACAATTCTGACTTTTTTTCTCAGAATTGCGAGATATAAACTCACAATTGTGAGTTATAAGGTCAGAATTTTGAGCTATAAAGTCAGAATTGTGAGTTATAGTCAGAATTGCGAGATATAAAGTCAGAATTGCGTGAAATAAAGTCAGAATTGTGAGATATAAAGTCAGAATTGCGTGATATAAAGTCAGAATTGCGAGATATAAAGTCAGAATTGCATGAAATAAAGTCAGAATTGCGTGAAATAAAGTCAGAATTGCGAGATATAAAGTCAGAATTGCGTGAAATAAAGTCAGAATTGCGTGAAATAAAGTCAGAATTGCGAGATATAAAGTCAGAATTGCGTGAAATAAAGTCAGAATTGCGAGATATAAAGTCAGAATTGCGTGATATAAAGTCAGAATTGCGTGATATAAACAGTTATGAGAAAAAAGGTCAGAACTCGCAATTCTGACTTTATATCACGCAACTGCAAGAAGAAAAGTCAGAATTGTGTGAGGAAAAAGTTGCAATTACCTTTTTTATTTTTTTTATTTAGTGGCAGAAACAAGCTTCCATAAAAATGTAACCGATAAATGGCAGATATTATAAATCTATCTTGATTTGTTAAAAAAAAAAAAAAGAAAAATAACAAAAATAGCTAACTAAAGCACTTTTCCTTTAAGGGTGCATGTAATGTTACACTAAAATAACATGAAATGCATTTTTAAAGGGAAAGCACTCTTTAAAAAAAGTTTCATGTTTTCCTTAAACTATTTTTATACATTTACATTTATGCATTTTTATCCAAAGCAACTTGCATTGCATTCAAGGTATACATTTGATCAGTTCATGCATTCCCTGGAAATTTATCTTTTCCATAATTTAAGTTGTCGTTTTAAGTTTATCACTTTAATTTAAGTGCTACATGATGATGAATCTTAAATCTTAAAATAGGTTGAAACTAATTAAATCGACTGAAAAATTAAAATTATATCTGACATGGTGTTGATATCTTGTGCATCCTTATCAGGAATTGATTGAATTGTGAAAAGTGGGCTTCAGGGTTATTATCATTAACTAAAAATATTAAAACATTTTTATTGCATTAAAGCAATGAAATTACTTACTTAAAATAAATAAAAACTGAAACTAAAACTGAAATAAAAAATAAATTAATCCTAAATAGTAATATTTAAAATGAACAAAAACTAATAATAACGATAAAATCGCATAACAAATTGGCAAAAATAATAACTTAAAATATAATAACAAAAGCGAATTCAAAATATTAATAAAAAGCGATAAAAGTATAGAAATAATACTAAAATAACACTGGTGGGTTTTATATACCAGAATTGAGTCTGATGGGGAGGGGCTGAAAAATAGGAGGCATTTGTGATGTCATCCAAAAGGAAAATCGTTTTAGAGGATGCTAAATTGTCTTGGCTTGTTTGCGACATGTCCTGCTCCGTATTTTCACTCTGTGTTTATTAGGGATGCACCGATATGAACATTTTGGCCAATACCGATAACCGATAATTCTTTATATTTGAAAGCCGATATATTGTCCGATAAATCTAAATCCAAATGTTTATATAATTTTTGAGAGCCAAAAACAAAAGTTTCACCATTAAAAGCCATGTCCCAAGCACACAATTATAATGTTCTCATTATAATATTACATAGCCTATATGATGCTGTATGTTGCACTTAACTGTATTTTTCTTTTTGAAGTCATATTTCAAGCAATTCAAAACCTTAATGGCACCTTAGTGCGCATCTGAAGTCTCAGCTGAAGGAAATAATCCATTATTTATCCGCTTTAATATATCGGATCGATAACAATAACATTAAAAATGAACATATATCGACCGATATTGTGGCTGATATATCGTGCATCCCTAGTGTTTAATGTACTAAATAACATAAAGCAGTCCTGCTGTGGTATAACAAAATCTCTAAGGCATTTCTGCTGTCACACTATGATGATTCTGGCCATACTATGAGTGAGCAGTCAGCATCACGCTGAGAGTTCATGCACCTCCTCCGTGTCTCTCTGCAGCCCCGTCAGAACCCTTGCTGTGCAAGTTTGCGGACGGAGGCCAGAAGAAGCGTCAGAGTCAAAATAAATATGTGCAGAACGGACGAGCCTGGGCCAGAGATGGGGACAGCAGACTTGTGAGTACTGCTCTTTTGCTCTGTGTCCGTATCACTTTTTGCAGCCATATATCACCTGCCACAGCTTGTTAGCGAACACATGGACAGCAGGGATGTTACACAACGGTGGTCATGTGGGTGTGTGTGTTTACACAAGCTACTCTAATACAGTCATATATTACGTGAACCACAGAAGTGATACTGAGACTGTGTGTGTGTGTGTTTGTGTAAACTGCTGAGTCACTTGATGTTACCCATCATGACACTCACGCTCTGTTCCAAATCCTAGTGAGCTTCCTACATAGGGAGCTGCCTTGTAATACAGCATCCTAACTGAAATGTATCCTCATAAGTGACTGATTTGTGACAGGAGACTCGACTCACAATTAATGTCAGAAGAGTTTGTTAGCAGTGTGATTCTCCGATAAGTATAAAAATCCACAGCACATGCAGATATTGGGAAAAAGTACATTTTTTGATCATTGTAATATTTTTTTTTATTTTATTATGTAGTTTTATGTAATTTATTTGATCATTTAATTGTAATTTTATTTATTTTATTTTATGTTTATTTTGTTTTATTTTATCTTATTTTGATGAGTGCTCTTTGGGATTGAATAAATCATATTTATAATTAACATTTTTTTGCTTTGTATTTTACAATATTGCTCATCCAAATAAAATGAACTAGCCTGAATTATCTGTTTATAAAGAATTTTTTTATTTTACTTTTTTATATTATTTTATTATTTTTTTATTTTCTGTCTTATTTTATTTTGATTATTTTGATTAATTAATCATATTTGTAATCAACATTTTTATTTTATTTTATTTTATTAACAGTTCTCTTCAGGACTGAATTAATTGTATTTATAACCAACATTTCTTTTGCTTTATAATCCATTTTACAGTGATTTTGTCGCAATGCATTCTGGGATTGCCTTCTCTGCAATAGATGTGACAAAATTCGGTCAAATGAAGCGCCTTAGCAGACTTTTAACAGCCTTTTGCACATATGATGCCTTAAAATGCTGCCTGTATAGTCAGCTCACTAGGTTTTGAAGCAGAGTCATGTACCTGTAGTCAGTGTTCACAGTGTCATATGGCCATTCATTGGCCATTTAAATGTATCACATCACATCACATCACATCACAAATGTCCTTAATTGAGTCAATACTGTGGTTTTTCTAATAAAAATTACTTTGAACATTTTCATTTTTTCTGCTTATCACGGGCAAGCCACGCTCACAGAAGTAATTACAGCAAGATGGGTTTTCTGTCACGCCAGATAATTTCATTAAACCAATTTTATGGCTTTACATTTACATGTAATCATTTAGCAGACACTTTTGTCCAAAGTGACTTACAAATGAGGAGGACAAAAGAAGTTGGACCGTTTTATATATATATATATATATATATATATATATATATATATGTATGTATGTATGTATGTGTGTATGTGTATATATATATATATATATATATATATATATATATACAGGTGCTGGTCATATAATTAGAATATCATCAAAAAGTTGATTTATTTCACTAATTCCATTCAAAAAGTGAAACTTGTATATTATATTCATTCATTACACACAGACTGATATATTTCAAATGTTTATTTCTTTTAATTTTGATGATTATAACTGACAACTAAGGAAAATCCCAAATTCAGTATCTCAGAAAATTAGAATATTACTTAAGACCAATACAAAGAAAGGATTTTTAGAAATCTTGGCCAACTGAAAAGTATGAACATGAAAAGTATGAGCATGTACAGCACTCAATACTTAGTTGGGGCTCCTTTTGCCTGAATTACTGCAGCAATGCGGCGTGGCATGGAGTCGATCAGTCTGTGGCACTGCTCAGGTGTTATAAGAGCCCAGGTTGCTCTGATAGTGGCCTTCAGCTCTTCTGCATTGTTGGGTCTGGCATATCGCATCTTCCTCTTCACAATACCCCATAGATTTTCTATGGGGTTAAGGTCAGGCGAGTTTGCTGGCCAATTAAGAACAGGGATACCATGGTCCTTAAACCAGGTACTGGTAGCTTTGGCACTGTGTGCAGGTGCCAAGTCCTGTTGGAAAATGAAATCTGCATCTCCATAAAGTTGGTCAGCAGCAGGAAGCATGAAGTGCTCTAAAACTTCCTGGTATACGGCTGCGTTGACCTTGGACCTCAGAAAACACAGTGGACCAACACCAGCAGATGACATGGCACCCCAAACCATCACTGACTGTGGAAACTTTACACTGGACCTCAAGCAACATGGATTGTGTGCCTCTCCTCTCTTCCTCCAGACTCTGGGACCCTGATTTCCAAAGGAAATGCAAAATTTACTTTCATCAGAGAACATAACTTTGGACCACTCAGCAGCAGTCCAGTCCTTTTTGTCTTTAGCCCAGGCGAGACGCTTCTGACGCTGTCTGTTGTTCAAGAGTGGCTTGACACAAGGAATGCGACAGCTGAAACCCATGTCTTGTATACGTCTGTGCGTAGTGGTTCTTGAAGCACTGACTCCAGCTGCAGGCCACTCTTTGTGAATCTCCCCCACATTTTTGAATGGGTTTTGTTTCACAATCCTCTCCAGGGTGCGGTTATCCCTATTGCTTGTACACTTTTTTCTACCACATCTTTTCCTTCCCTTCGCCTCTCTATTAATGTGCTTGGACACAGAGCTCTGTGAACAGCCAGCCTCTTTTGCAATGACCTTTTATGTCTTGCCCTCCTTGTGCAAGGTGTCAATGGTCGTCTTTTGGACAACTGTCAAGTCAGCAGTCTTCCCCATGATTGTGTAGCCTACAGAACTAGACTGAGAGACCATTTAAAGGCCTTTGCAGGAGTTTTGAGTTAATTAGCTGATTAGAGTGTGGCACCAGGTGTCTTCAATATTGAACCTTTTCACAATATTCTAATTTTCTGAGATACTGAATTTGGGATTTTCCTTAGTTGTCAGTTATAATCATCAAAATTAAAAGAAATAAACATTTGAAATATATCAGTCTGTGTGTAATGAATGAATATAATATACAAGTTTCACTTTTTGAATGGAATTAGTGAAATAAATCAACTTTTTGATGATATTCTAATTATATGACCAGCACCTGTATGTATGTATGTATATATATATATATATATATATATATATATATATATATATATATATATATATATATATATAATATACACATACAAAACATAGATGGGTTCACGATAATGCTTTACAATGAACTCTGTTAGAGAGCTACTCATGACAATTTATCTGTTCAATAAAGTACCTACTAACCTAAGTAATAAAAATGCAATTTCCACATCGCTTTTACCACATTTCAAATCCCTCAGTTCTCGCCATCTCCGAAAAGCCAAGCCGATGTTGGTTCTTGTTTTATTACGAGCTCTGTCACATTCTCTTTTTGCCAGCAGACTCTCCTCTGTTTGCCGTTTGTTTAACCAGAGGTGTGGTTAGAGATTTAGCGGCTCCATGTCAAACTTTCTCACTCGTTGTGACAACTAACCTCTGCCACTCCCACACCAGACACACGTCAAAGTAGCTAGAGCAACTTTTCTCTGTTTATGGATATGACGAGACGTGCACTGGGGGAGTGACGTATGTACGCAATTTTGTGCGAAAAGCATCCCGCTCTGTCTAAAATATAAACACTTATAATAGACTTACCGTAGTGAATCAGGGTAAAGCCCTGGGTATACTTCATTTTTTTACGTGCACAGTCGAACACACAGCCTTGGAAAGTATACTTTTATTTGACTCGTACGCATACACAGGCGTTCGACGCATGTGCAGTTTTGAGCAATCTCGCACCACAAGTTACAACCCATGTAAACATCTTATTCTTTCATGCTAGAGTTGTACAAATAAGGGTACTTTCTAACCTCTTCACACAATCTCTCGTCTATGTAGGCCTCCATCGTCGCTGTAGCTTGCATGCGTTCCTGTCTGTTCTGTTTATGCAGTTTTTCTTCGACTACCTTGTGAATCGACGCCTCCAGGGCACAGTTGCCATCTTGTGGATAAACTAATTACTGCAGTTCGTGTCACGTGAACTGTACGCTGACCCTCGCGTATGCGTAAAAAGTGGGCTTAAGTCAAAGTTTTGGAAGAAGGATTGATGGTGTATTGACTCATTTAATTTTTTCATTTTGAACCAAAAAAAGTAATAAAATATCAAAGCAAGTGTCTTTATCTCTGCTGACATTAACACTTTTCTTCATCAACTTTTCTCAGTTGCACAAAGCACAAAGTGGCACAACATTTTTTGTCTTAAATTTTTTAACACTTCAAAAGCAGCTATGAGCTGAATAGTGTAAGAGTTGTTTTATTTCTCTTTCTCTCTCTCATAGGCTGGCATGACCCTCACGTACGACCCCACCACAGCTGCTATGCAAAATGGGTACGAAACAACAAGAGCTCAGAAAGAACCAGTGTTACTGCAGTATTTGTACAGCATTATAGTATTTATTAATATTTTTTAATTAGCTTTAATTTTTATATCTTCAGTAGTGCTGTCAAATGATTAATCGCGGTTAATCGCATCCAAAATAAAAGTTTGTTTACATAATATATGTGTGTATTATGTGTATATAAATACACACATACATGTATATATTTAACAAAAATATATTATATTTATATATAAAATATTTATATATAATATAAATTATATATAAATATAAATATATATGTATAATTATGTAAATATTAATGTAAATAATTATGTAAATATTTACACACATATATAATGTAAAAACTTTTATTTTAGATGCGATTAATCGTGATTTATCGTCTGACAGCACTAATTTTCAGTTTTCATTTTAATTCTAGTTTATTAGGTTTTTTTAATATTTCTATTTAGCTTTATTAATTATATTTCAGTTAATTGCAACATTTCAATTTTTTTTGTTTAAGGTTTTTAGGTTTAAGTTCTTCATTTTATGATTTTAAATCAGCTTTATTAGATATTTATTTATACTTTTTAATAGTTTTGGTTTCAGTTAACAATAACAACATTATTATTAATAATATTTTTAATTTTATTTTTAATTTTTATTTCATATAGTTGCCATGGCAACATTTGTAATTTTTGTTTAAGTAAGTTTTTCATCTAATATTTTTTTTTTATTACAGCTTTATTTCAGTGAATTAATTTTAAGATTTTTAGTTTGGAAAGACCGTGCACATCAGTTCATACTTCAAATGCTTGAAAATTTGTAGTTCACACATATTTAGTAAAATAATCAACTATTTTTTAAACTTATTAAAACTTGAACGAATTATACTTATATTTATAACAGAATGTATCTTAGAAGGCAGCATACTCATACTCAATTCTATATTCACAATATTGCACGACCTCTCGTACATCATCGCTTAAATATGCCCTTTTCATCTCTCGACAGATTCTATCCGACCGCCTACAGTATTACAAACAGAATGATCACACAGACCCCCATGTCTCCATACATCTCACCTATGTCCACATACCAGGTAACATAATATCCAGTTCAGATCAAACTTTACTGCTTACAGAGTCTGACCGATTGAGGTCTCGGAGATGGATGTATCAGAACTGTCTTAAGGGACGTTGGTAATCTGTATTTTTATCGTTCAGGTACAGAATCCATCCTGGGTCACCCATCAGCCCTACATCATGCAGCATCCGGTAAGTCTCATCACTGCCTGTCTCTCATTATCCATTTCATGCTGAACAGTGTTTGTGTGTGGGAGAAATACACTTGAACTGTCATAGACTGAGAGTGTGGGCGACTTCGACAGACAGAGTCTAAACAAACACACTAAACCACATCAATTTATTATGGATTATCAGAATGAGCAAACTTATGCCAAATAATATAGTTTATAAGTCTAACCATCGGCTGGCACATCAATATTTGAGAACATTGCTCATCCAAACATAATTAAGAGTCTAAAGTTTCTATTTATAAAGAAATGTTTCTTTTTATTTCTGCATGCCACTATTAATATAATAGCCTATTTTATTTTATTTTATTTTATTTTAGTTAATTTTTATTATTTTATTTTATTTATTTTAGAATTAATTTCTTTCTTCTTTTTTTTACATTTTACTTTTTATTTTATTATTTTATATTATTTTTTATTTATTTTGTTTTATTTATAATAAAATAAAATAGTTAATTTTTTATTTGATAAAAATACCAAATTATATAAAATTAAAATACCAAATTATATAAAATTATAAAAATTACATGGCAAAAAGCACAGCAGTGAAAATTAGCAAAAAATGTATGAATTTTGGGAAGCAGCCGGTCATTAAGTTGCTTATTTCCAACTTTTTTCTTTGAGGGAATTATTTTATTTTATTTTATTTTATTATATTATTTTTTTTATTTTATTTTATTTTATTTTATTTTATTTTTATTTTACTTTTATTTTACTTTATTTTATTACTTGTAACAAGTTTTTCATCTAATATTTATATTTTATTTTATTTTAGCTTTACTTCAATTTTAATAGTTTTAGTTAAAACAATAAAAAAAAGCATATCAGCAAATTCATACGGCAAATGCTTGAAAATACATACTACACACATTGAGTAAAATAGTCAAGTATACAAATTTTTTTATTTTAGTTTATTTCATTTAGTTGCAACATCTCTTATATTCTTCATTTAAGCTTTTTAAGTTTAAGTTTTTCATTGAATATTTATTTTTATTTTATTTCAGCTTTGTCAATTAATGACAACAAATTTTCATAGTTTTCATTTCAGAATCAGACTTTTTAGTTATATATAGTGTGTATATATATATATATATGTTTACATTTGATAAAAATACCATTTACCAAAACTGAATATGTGTCTTTAACAGTAGGCTTTCATATGAACAACCAGTTAGTAATTAGACAGATTTAAATTTCCGTAACCTTACAAATTTGCATTTTTAACATTACTGTCAAAAACAACACAGTTGGACATCATAAGTCATCAGACGGTCATGAATATGTCATGTCTTGTATATTAAATAACATACAAAACCCAGTAATTTTAGTCAATTATTTCTATTCCGTTGTTTGAGAAGCTGCTTTTATAACAAACTTTTATAACAAAATTTAGCTGCCTATAACAAAATAAAAGTTCACGTTTTGTCCCTGATACATGACGTGTGCTTCCTACTCTTGAAGAGCAGCGGCCGCCACTGTTGTGCAGGAAACACTGGTGTGAGTGTGTGTTTGCGTAAGTGCTCTAACACTAAATCACACCCAGATGCTGGATTACAGTGTCGTTGAAGCCCACGCCAACATCAAGAACCTGAGATGTGTGTGTGTGTGTGTGTGAGATCAGTGATGAATGCAGGAACTAAGTGAAGCTCAGCGGCATGAATGACAAACAGAAAGAGACTAAATGAGACTGTGTTTTTCTTTATGAGTGGGTGTGTATAAGTAATGTGTGATATAATGGGCTTGTGATTTTGCGTGAGTCAGTACGTATAGAGCTGAGCGGCGTGGATCATAAATGAAGAAACTGTGGCATTTAAAGGCCAGTAATGGTGCTGATGTCTCAGAGCTCTTTAATACACGGAAGATTTGCAGAGTCTGACTCACAGCTTAAGAAAGCAGGAGTCATCACGCACATCCCAGAGAGACCTGGGGTGCGCACCAATCTCTGACTGTGTGCACTTCACAGATGCCACATCGTACAGCGCACGCACTCTCTGTCTCGAATAAACAGAATCATTTACTGCGTATTAAACATCATGAGCCGTTATTTATCATACGTTTCAAAGAAAAACATGGTATTACCTGCATCTGTTTGGTACTTGTTTTTTTTAGTTAACATTATTTTTTAAAAAAGCTCAATAGTGAGAAACATAGGAAAAAAACATGGGAATTTTGGGAAGCAGCCGGTCATTAAGTTGCTTATTTCTTGGAGGGCAATTCTGTAAGGGAATTATTTTATTTTGTTTTGTTTTGTTTTATTTTTTGTTTTATTTTATTTTTATTTTATTTTATTTTATTGGTCAAACGTGAGCAAAACTGTGAACAGAATTTTTTTTTCATCTAATATATATATATATATATATATATATAATATAAATTTTTTTTTATTTTATTGGTCAAACATTATGAAGACAAACTGTGAACAGAAAAGTTTTTCATCTAATATTTTTATTTTATTTTATTTTATTTTATTTTATTGGTCAAACATTATAAAGAAACTGAACAGAAAAGTTTTTCATTTAATATTTATATTTTATTTTATTTTATTTTATTTTATTTTATTTTATTGGTCAAACATTATGAAGACAAACTGAACAGAAGTTTTTCATCTAATATTTTTATTTTTATTTTATTTTGTTTTATTGGTCAAACATAAAGAAACTGAACAGAAAAGTTTTTCATCTAATATTTATATTTTATTTCATTTTATTTTATTTTATTGGTCAAACATTATGAAGACAAACTGAACAGAAAAGTTTTTCATCTAATATTTTTATTTTATTTTGTTTTATTGGTCAAACATTATAAAGAAACTGAACAGAAAAGTTTTTCATCTAATATTTATATTTTATTTCATTTTATTTTATTTTATTGGTCAAACATTATGAAGACAAACTGTGAACAGAATATTTATATATATATATGTATTTTTTTAGCTTTATTTCAATTAATGCATTTTAATAGTTTTAGTTAAAACAATAAAAACACTGGAAAGAGCATATCAGCAAATTCATACTGCAAATGCTTGAAAATACATAGTACACACATATTGAGTAAAATAGTCAAGTATTATTTATACATATTTTAAAGGGATAGTTCGCCCAAAAATGAAAATTGTCATCATTTACTCACCCTCATGATGTTCCAAACCTGTAAGACTTTCGTTCATCTTCATAAAACAAAAGAAGATCTTTTTGATGAAATCTGAGAGATTTCTGTCCCTCCATTGACAGCTACGCAACTGAAACTTTGACGCTTTAAAAAGTTCGTAAAACTAATCCATCGTAAAACTAATCCATATAAATTGAGTGGTTTGATATGATGAACAGATTTAATTTAGCCTTTTTTATTAAATATATGTATATATGTGGATATGTGTCTTATTTGTGGCTTTCTTGCTTTTTCTTCCTAAGTGAATAAATGTACTGTAAATGTCCCGTTTCGTCATAGGGAGCAGTGATATCGCCCTCTATAGATCACTCCATGTCTCTGCAGCCCACGTCCATGATGAGTCCTCTCACTCAGCAGATGAGTCACCTCTCTCTGGGCAACGCAGGAACGGTGAGCACATGCAGCACTACCCACAGTCAACACTTGAGCGCTCACACTGCTGTCACATGTGTTGTTCTGTTTCTTCAAAATCTGCTAAATCATTTGCAGCTGTCCAAGTCTCTGGCTGTGTTCAAAACGGAGTGGCCTTATGCATACTGCAGTATACCCTGCATACTGCCTACTATAAAATAAAAAAATTGTGCAATGATAAATATTTCAAATAGTATGGTAAATTTTTACATGTAAGTGGCAGTTAGATAAAAAAGGTTATTTTGCATTTATTATTAAAAAATAATAAAGCAAAACAGAAATATTAAAATATTTTTGATATTTTACTTGCTTTGTTAAAAAGTTCAAGTTAAGTGCATTGCATGATGGGATACAGTTTTTTTTATGCAGTGTGCTTTGTTGTGTACTACACATTTTGGCAAATGCACTAGGTCATCCGGGTATCCATGCAAACAAATTTGTGTACTGTGCACAATATACATACTGTATACTGCGGAAATGGTGTGTTAGTATACTATTCAGAGAAACTGGAAACTTCACGTGATTTTCGATCTGCATGGCTCTCTCTCGAGTAGGTACTTATTTTGAACAAGTACTTACTTTGCGACCTCTAAAAAAGTATGTTCTATATAGTATGAGTAATCCGGACGTACTACATTCGCCATGTTGTCGTTATCACGTGACCTACCACCGCCAGTTGCGTCGATTCACTGCCATTCACAAATCCTGTCCTGTGGCCTCATGGGATAGTAAAGTATCCATCGTATGCACACTTCAGAATCTCGTTGGAGGAAGTAGGTCATCCGGGTACTTTTTGCCTACTCTTTTATGAGTACTGTGAATTTGGACATACTACTTATCACGTACTATAAAGTAGGGAAGTATGCGATTTTGGATGCAGCCCATGTCTGACCTTGAGTGTTTGAGCGCCACCTACTGGTGAATTATCAAGTTGCAATTAAAACATAAAAGGCCACAACAAGGAAGAACACATTTTCTGTAAATAATAGTATTGAACAATTTAAAGGTGCACTATGTAACTTTTGGCGCTCTAGCAGTTAATAAACAAAACTTCATGCGTCTTGTGGAAGAACATTATAGCTGGAGCTACTTTTCTCTGTTTATATGTATGATGAGTCACGCAGGTACTGGGCTACTCCGCAGCGGTTGGCATCCCGCTCGATCTAAAATAGTCCGAATATAAACACTTATTATAGGTGCACTGTAGTGATCCAGGATAAGACAAAAACATGGTTTGGAAGATGGATTCACAACAACAACAACAACGTTTTTTTGTAAAGCACATTTAAACACAATATAAACTGATCCAAAGTGCTGTACAGTGTGCAGAAGTAGGTCTACACAAAAAAAATTAAAAATTAAATATTGTATTTTTGAAAAATGTTGGCCAAGGGAAGCATATAAAAGGAAAACAATAAAGGTCCTAAAACAGATCCCTGAGGCACACCACACAATACAGGTGCAGATGATGAGAAAATTTTTTCTAAATTTAAAGAAAAAGTCCTGTTCTCAGGATAATAGGCAAACCATTGTTATGCAGTGCCTCGGATACCTACCATACCATACATTCTAGTCATTCAAGAAGAATGTTGTGGTCAATTGTATCAAATGCCGCACTCAGGTCCAACAAAACCAGCATAACATAAGAGCCTGAATCCAAATTCATGATTTACTTGCTCAAAAAAAAAAAAGGTTGCAGAGTGAACCTTTAACAAACTTTTAGGTTGGAAATTTTTATAGTGCAATGATATTTTTTGGGATTACAAAGACACATGGATCACTGATTCGGCATATAATGGCCAAACGCTGAAAGAAAAATGTATAGGCCTATATTTAAACATATACAGGCAACACATGGATCATGCACAACTCCAGCTGATCTCAGCAGAAATACACAAAAGTACCCAAATAAAAACCTTTACTTGAGATCTATTCCAAATCTTCACCTTTGCAATAGATCTCAAATGGAAAAAACTTGCTCTCATAACAGCACTAATTTGATTATCAAAAAATAGTGAAGAGTTGAAGATCACTCCAAGGTTTCAATTTATTTGCGTACACTGGTTGAAAGAGGACCTAACTGGGCTTCCAGAGCAGGAGAGGAATGTGCAGGACAACCTAAAATTAAAACCTCTGTTTTATCCTCATTTAGCTGAAGAAAACTACTTGTCATCCACCTCTTAATATCATTCACCCATTTCAATAACACATCGAATGAAACATTGGTGTCTTACTGGAAGGTAAAACTGAGAATGTTGTATTTTTGAAAAATGTGGGCCAAGGGAAGCATATAAAGGGAAAACAGTAAAGGTCCTAAAACGGATCCCTGGGGCACTCCATACAAGACAGATGCAGATGATGAGAACATTTTTCCTAAATTTACAGAAAAAGTCCTGTTTTCAAGATAATAGGCAAACCACTGTAATGCAGTGCCTCGGATACCTACTATACATTCTAGTCATTCAAGAAGAATGTTATGGTCAATAGTATCAAATGCTGTGCTTAGGTCCAACAAAACCTGCATAACACAAGAGTCTGAATCCAAAGTCATGATTTACTCGCTCAAAAAAAAGTTGCAGAGTGAACCTTTAACAAACTTTTATGGGTTATATTATTTTGGGTTACAAAGACGCATGGATCACTGATTCGGCATATAATGGCCAAACACTGCAAAAAAAAATGTATAGGCCTATATTTAAACATATACAGGCAACACATGGATCATGCACAACGCCAGCTGATCTCAGCAGAAATACACAAAAATAACCAAATAAAAAACCGCTGACTGAATGAGAGCACAAAACAGCATATGTTGATGTTTTCTCTCTCTGTGTGTGTCTCCTGTAGTTTATGCCAGCCAGTCAGGCTCTCCAGGGGCCGTATATCCCTCCATACACTCACATGCAGACCACCGCAGTCTCAGTAGAGGTGAGTTCATGTCGACAAACACTTTCCCAGACACAGATTTAACCTTGTCCTGTACTGAAGAACTTCCTGAATTCACAATCGCCATAAATGGAGAAAAGTTCAAGAACAGACTGGGCTTGTGCAACTGTGCTGAAATGTTCTTGAGTGGATCGCACAAAAGCTGTTAAGAACATGTCCAGGGAATGTTTCACTCCAAAGTCAAGCAAAAGAAATTGAATAGAATATTTTGCTTAAAGAAAATAAAACTTGTTTTTAGGACTATTGATATTTTTATGTACACTGTGAGATTGTTTTCATGACAATTATGCACATTCTCCCTAAATCCTCATTACTATGATGCATAATAATAATAATAATAACAACAATGATAACAATAATAATAATAAAAACTGTTTTTTTTTTTTTTTAAATTGGAGTATTAAAGTATTACATCAGGGTAGTATTTTGTTTATTGCCTTTCTGCTGATTTCTACAATAATATATTTTACCTATAAATAATTAATATTATTTAATTAACTTTTATGTTTTTTGTTTTGTTTTTTTGTGGTGACATGAGCATGTTTTTGTGACATTCATCCCTTACCGCATGTTTATTGCCTTTAAAATAATCACTGAAAGATGCATGTAATAAAAAAACTAATTCCAGTCATTTATATTCTGACTTGTATTGTATTAGTGCTGCAGATCTCTGTTCTGATTTCAGCTTTTATGATGACATGCTTTGCTTGTGTTGGTTTGGTGCCTAAATGCAGCATGTTTTGTTGTAGGAGAACAGTCCACAACCTCAGGTGGATTCGTCCAGTGATCATTCACCTTATACCTATCAGCAGGCCAAGTGATGAAGAGGTACTATAACTCACATCTGTAACTCACACTGTTTATACATCATGTAGCGGCACAACATGATGTGTTGATTTTGTTTTGGGCTCTATTAGGATAGGGTTTCATGCTTGAATGTTAAAACAACATTATTTTACATATATTTTTCAGTCGGCTCTGAGGTGCGTTTCCCAAAAGCATCGTTAGCCAACTATGGTCGCAAGTTCCATTGAATTGTGTTGGTAACAACGGAACCTGCAACCATAGTTGGCTTCGGGAAACACACCCCTTTTTAGTATATATCTATAGGGCAGGGGCGTTTCCTCCAAGGAGGCAAGGGAGGCAGTGCCTCCTCAAAAAAACTGGATGAGAAAATAATCGATATTACAAAAATAAAACGACGCAAATGTTACAAAATTTGACATTAGAAAGTGTAAAAGTCACTCGTTTTTCTAATGAAACACTGTCAAACAGCGACACCCGCAGGTGAAGTTACAGCGGGGAGTCCGCGTGTCTCGGTTCAGCTCATAGAAACAAAGCAGAGCCCCCAAAGCGTGCGGTGGGTTTAATGGGGGGTAATTGAGAATGAATGGGGGAAAGTCACGTGAGAGGAGGCAGTGCCTCCACTGCGCTATGATTGGATATGATCGGTTTTGATTGGTACGTGCGATAAATCCCGCCTCTTGTTTTCATGTGCATTCTCGTCGAATCGGCCTGAATGAAGACAGTGATGGCGTTAATGGGAAGACTAATTAAAAAGTAAGTAAACAACTGTCACTTAGGCTAGATATCACAGCTTTATTTAATGTCAAAATCAAACTCGAAATACCCTGAAAACACGATGACTGTGGGGGGGTTTTAGTGAGCAATCAGCTTGGTGATATTAAAGGTACATCTTTGTGTCTGTGAGTGAAGGACCAGTGTGTACGAGCTTGATGACTGCTGAAAATAAATTGACTATTAAAAAGAAAAGCTGAATATTAGTTTATAAATAATATATATTGTTTAAATTGTTACTGCCTTTAGTTAGTATTTTGGAATAAATGTAAAAATGCGTAAAAACACTAACTTGAATAATGAAATTTATACTTGATTTTAATAAATAGAACAGTGTAAAAATTAGTGCTGGGCAACGATTAAAATATTTACGTTATGCGTAAAATTCAATAATGAGTTCAAAAGTTATGTATTTTGCACTTTTATTGTAAAAGTACTGCTATATGAACAAAGGTGCAATAACATTTGGTTTGCAAACATAAATATGGTGCTTTTTTACAGCATTATTCCCTTTACATAGTAGCAGTTAAAATGTTTCTTGTAAATCTCAACTTAAACATTAATGTAATCAAATTAAATATAAAACCAAAGCTATTTGCCACTGCCAGGGCATTAACGTTTTGTCTAGTTTGTTATAGGAAAACTAGTTATGCTCAGAGTCCAGAGCCTCGATCATAACATTATAACAGGCACCTTCCAAAAAACAGCAAGTTAACATTTATAAATTTTTTTTTTTTTTTTTCCCTGAACAGGTACCAGCAGAAACATTTTTCTTTTATCAGGGAGCAGCATAAACAGTCTATGTTCAGTAGAAAGCATAGCTGTGAATACAAAACTTTGATTTTGTATTAATGTAGATCAGAATTTGTGCGTGCAAGGAGTAAGATCTGCATTTGTGGATCCGGTGACACGCCTGCTACCACTAGATGGCAGTATAGCCAGCTAAAACAGACAACTGCACCGTAATCAAGCGTTCTTCCCCATATAAGATGCTTTAAGTGGCTTAAGAAAGTGATATTGAAGCACCAAATTCAGTACACACCTTATTAATAAAACACAGAACAGTGTACCTTGCACAGACAAGCATATATTAACTCAAAATGCGCAAAGTTTCACATCGAATGTTTCCTCGTTATAAAGAAAACGCTTAATATAATGCATTAAGACAGTAGACTAACATTAAAAGGTATTAATAACACATTCTTTGTACAGACAAGCAGATTAAATCAGGTTAAGAACACAACATGAGAAGTTAGGCATTTTTCTTCCATAGAAAATCATTATAAAACGCTGACATGTACTATAGCGCGTTACATGTTCAAAAAGATGTAGTCATAAACTGAGTTTTAATATCACCGTTTTACTGCATTAAGCCATGTTTAGTGTTTTCTTTGATAACAGGCTCTATGGGAGGAAAACGCTTAGCCTACTATGCACAGACAAGAGCCTAAGATGAAGTTTCACGTTCAAGGCATTTCCTCCCTTATAGCGCATGTTAAAAAGAAAACGCTTAACGCTCTCATTGGTTGAGACGCGTGATGATGCCAATCCAAAGCCAGTACTGATCAACATCCCACCCCTCCTGTGACCCATTGTTTGTCTGTAAGCAACGGACTTTCAAAATAAAAATAAAAAAAAACTGTGTTAATGCGCGATAAAATAATTGTCGGCATTAATCAATTAATGCGTTAACGCGATAATAACGCGTTAGCTTGCCCAGCCCTAGTAAAAATACAAAATAGAATTGTATTTGGTCTCTCTTTTTATGTAATGTTAACTTAACCAGGAAAATTGTATAACAGGGACATAAATGAGGACGTTGCCTCTTCATTTTAAAACACCACTGCTATAGGGGCTTTCCCACCGGGTAGTTATAGGAACTCAGTCATAGGAAATAGTCCACCAAGAACTAAATTTTCCCCTAGGGCCATTTTCAATGTACACTTACTGGTAGTTCCTATTGTGCTGGCTTAGACCATATTCTGAAGTAGGAGCTAATCTAGTCCCCCCCAAAAGGCGTTCCTGTAACGAAAATCTTTCCCAGTTCCTGCGGTGTGAACATGACAAAAAAGCAGATAATTCCGACAATAGTTATAGGAACTATGAAAATGTTCCTCTGGTGCGAATGCCTCTTATTAAGCCCTCCTTCTGAAAAGCACACTGTGCTCTGATTGGTCGGCTGGAACAGTGTGTTGTGATTGGTCAAGTGCTTTGACTGTGTTTGGGAAATGTCCCACCCCTTACCATAAGCACCAGTTTCAACACACTACTAACTAACTCAACCAGGCCCCGCCCCTTTATTTTGCATATGCCTTGGGCGGGAATTATTTAAATAAGGAGTATTGTGACGTGTTCGTTCCTGGAAGAAAACTCAAGACTACAATGGAGGCGTTTCAGGGAGTTCAGAAACAGTGACACTGATATAGAGAATGACTCCCGCTGGAGGGACTTTGTGCTTTGCAGACCTTTTTCATACTCAAACAGCAACATCCCTAATAAGACCCCTTTAATGAAATACATTTAATAAGGATTAAATAATAGACTTGCTGTTCCTCTTTTCTTAAATTTTTGGAAATTGTCAGCCAACCAAAGAGAAGTAGTTGTCAAACCCAAATCTATCTGGTATCTAAAAAGCTCAGGATGTCCTTCTCAAGATGCACCAGGACGCAGATGCATGTCCTCAAAGAAATTCACAAAAATGAATGTACTCTACAGACGATCAGAATGACTTTCTGGGTTCCTGGAGGATGAAGCCTTGTGCATGTGGTAGCATTGCATGAGAATCCTTATCTAAATGTTTAGAGGTCATTTCAAGTGTTGATGCATCATCGGTTTATATGTGTTTGCTCTGGGAAGTGTAAACAGGTTTAATGTGGTATTAGTTTGAGTGCTGCTGTGCCACCTGCAGTCATGCTTTGCTGATCCTGATCTGTGTGTCGTGTCTGAATTAAAGGGATAGTTCTCCCAAAAATGGCAATTCTGTCCTCATTTACCCACCCTTGCCTCATTTCAGACTTTTATTATTTTACTTATTATTTGATGGTGATTCATACTGTAAAGATCCAAAGAGGACAAAAAAAGTATCTTAAAAGTAGTCAATACAACCTATTGGTTTAAGGCCTGTTCATTACTATAACGATAAAGATATCGTTCTAAATATAAAAGAATAGCAGAATACGGTCCATACCACAACTATAACGATAACAGCACTGAGAAAAGATATCACCGGAATCACTTTGAGACGATTTTTTCCCAGCTGATGAATGATTAAAACATTGACAGCCAATCAGAATCCATTTAAAGCGGCAGACGACAAAACTGCAGCACACGCTTTGAATAAACAGAACGATATCGTGAACTGGTATGGACGCTAATATAGATGTTGTTATAGTTATCTTTATAGTAGGGCTATCAAGTGATTAAAATTTTTAATCTAATTAATTACATGATGTGGAGATTAATTAATCTAAATAATCTCAAATTAATCGCACATTAAATTTGGCTGAGAAATTACTCCCAAAAGTCATGTCACCTTTATTTATATAGCGCTTTTTACAATGCAGATTGTGTCAAAGCAGCTTTACAGTGATAACTGGTATATAATTTTGGCTGCACAGCAGCTCTTAAAGAAAATGGTGTCATTATCCATCTTAAGTAAATTCAGTATTGATTCATTCGGTTGTAAGAATCAATAGTTTGATTTTTGATGAATCAAAAGATAATTTAAAGTCATTATTGTGGTAAATGAGAAAAGCATCAAATAGACATTACAAAAAGTAGCTTTAGAAAGAAATGTTTATTTGATCCAACATGGAAATTATTACACAATAACTAGGTGAGTAAATGATGACAGAATTTTCATTTTTGGGTGAACTATACCTATGAATTTTTTATTTTATTTTTTTTAATTAAATGATACTCTAAATAAGAAACTAAAACTGCCAGTAGGTGGCGGTAAATGTCTAATTGAGTCATTCATTCATTCATTAGATTCATTCAAACAGCTGATTCATTCAGGAATGAAGTAAATGGCTCTCTTTATGAACATTGATTCACCCAATTGATTCACTTGAAACGTGGATTCATTCAAAAGCGAAACACTGCTGTGTTGCTCGGAGACGCACAGCAGTTCTGCTTGGGCTTTATAGGTAATATTTTCGTTATAGTTATCGTTCTTGGTGTGAACGGGCCTTTAGACTGAATTTTTAAATGAGTCGTATCACGTTCAGTCATTGACATGGGGGAATCAGTGATCTAAAACCTGCTGTGATTCATCTAATGGCATGATTTTTCAATTGAACAAATTGAAAATTGTTCTTGCAGACAGGAAGATTCAACCTAACATCTCATTTTGCATGTCAAGGAAGAAAAAATAAGAGGTTGGAACGAGAGTGAAGTAAATAATGAAAACCTGGAAAAAGAATGGAATTTTAAAAGCGTAATTTCCATGCCTGGAAATTTTTGTTGAATATATATTTTTATTGCAATGCTTAGATCTAAAATATATTGTTGGTGAGAAATTGTTCAAAGATGTTGGAAAATGTATTGTATTACACACTGTCGTTTAAATGTTTGGTTCTTCTGCTCACCAAGGCTGCATTTATTTGATCAAAAATACATTAAAAATAGTGAAATATTATACAATTTCAAACAAGTGTTTTCTATTGTAATATATAGTAAAATGTAATTTATTCCTGTGATCAAAGCTGAATTTTCAGCATCATTACTCCACTCTTCAGTGTCACATGATCCTTCGGAAATCATTCTAATATGCTGATTTGCTGCTCAAGAAACATTTCTTATCATTATCAATGTTGAAAACAGTTGTGCTGCTTCATATTTTTGTGGAAACCATGATACATTTTCTTCAAAATTCTTTGATGAATAGAAAGTTCAAGAGATTTATTTTAAAATAGAATCTGTTGTAACATTATTAATGTCTTTATTTCTCAATTTAATGCATTCTTGCTGAATAAAAGTATTAATTTTATTTCATTCTGTTTCACTTCTAGGGTTGCCTGAGGTTGAGAGAGAAGGAGACGACTGCTAAATCAATAACAGCTTCCTTTGAAGGACCGGCTCTACCGATGAATCAACATTTTGCACAGGTTCTACGATGAGTTCCTTGGTTTTATAATAAAACTACTTCAACTATTTTGGTATAAGTTCCATTAGGTGCAAATCAAGGATTCATTTCATCAGAGGATGCTAACAAAGAAAAGGAAAAAAAAAAAAAAACACACACACACAAATGAAATGGAAAGAAAAAGAAAAGTTTTATTTTAATAAGGAAACTGATTATTTTTTACCAAGGATTGTCACATAGATGCAGGAACTTCATCATGCGACCCAATGTGCATGGATATTATTCTTGTTTTTATGATTTCAGATTAGTTTTTTTTTCTCTCTCTCTCTTTTCTTTTGTACTGAAACAGATGTTTGTTCTTAGAGATTTGTCAGCCGGACATCCTGAGAAAGATGCGTTTGTGCTTGCGGTGTGAGTGTCGTTGATGTGTTTTTCTGTTGTGTGCTTCATCTTCGGTCTGACCGATCTGTCCGTCTTATACGATTTGCCTTAAACTCTTTCCCGTACAGTAGCCGAAGAAGAGACGTCCGGCTACTGCCTTGTAAATCAGCTGAATAGGGCTTTTTTAGCATTCTCGCAAAGGAAAATTCCGCTGCGCTTGGATTTCTGTGTTTTGCTTTTTCCGATCTTTTAGAGTACAAACCGTTTCGAGTGATAACATTGATGGAGTTTTCATAGGATTTAATGTTTTTATAATCAGAGGCGATGATCCTTTGGTTGTTTGAATGTGGTAGAAATTCTGCTGAACGATCACATTTTTGATAATTGCCTTTTACTTTCGTTTATAAATCTCGGTGTTGTAGTTTAGCTTTAGATGAACTCGTGTGGGAGGGGGAGGTGCTTTGACTCGTATTCTAATTTTGGGGGCGGGAGGGAGGCGTGGCCTGTCAGTCAGACCGAATATCGTTTGATGCGTTCAGAGTTAAACCTCCTAAAAAAGTGACAACTTTCAGCAGCGGTTCGGCGGGCTTCTTCGGGAGAGGTGAACGTGTAGATTTTAGTGCTCGTTTAAAGCAGGCAAACAATTCTCGGCACTTTCAAGTTTACTTCACCAAAGACAGTCGGCAGGCGGATCGTGCGGACGTGACGTCGTTTTCTCTGGAGGCGGGCCACGCTGAGACTTTTTAACAGACTAGATTGCAGTTCTGGAGAATGTGCCTTCTTTGTACATATGCATTCAGCTGTCTTTAGTCGTCGAGGTGCGGACACCGATAGCATGAAGGACGATTTGGATCCAGCAAGTGCCACAAACTAAACGAAAACATCACTACAGAGCAGAGACAACTGAAACTAAAATGTGGGACGAGGACAGGTTGAAACGACGGCACTGTTCCAAAACCCTAGTGAGCTGCCTACATACATGTGGTATCTTAGTGCACTAATTCAGAAATTATGTAAAATACCGGTAACTAAACTGAAACGTTTAAAAATATTATAAACACTATAAACATGTATTTTATTTCCCGTCACTCCACAACCAATCCTTTAAATTTAACGGTATTCAGAACAGAACAGGAATCAAAAATATAAATATAAAACAAACATAAATTATAGTGTGGCATTCATTATAAACACCAAGCCTAAATAAATTTAAACCGAAACAAACTACCAGCGACTACCAAACTTGACGTTAAAAAGTCACCATGGAATCAAAATTGTTTTTTTTATGGAATATTGCCATATTTATAAATTTATACATTTTTTGATGTGCCTCGTTATCTTTAATCAGAATAACTTCCCCTCCCTCTTGCAGTGACATCTCTTCTCCTCTTGATAATGAAGGCGGGGCAAACTGTCACTCACATGAGATCCAATAGCAAACCACAATCAATTCCCTACAGACAAAATGAAGCCCCGCCCTACATTTGTTCTTGTTCTAGAAGCCGTTTCACTTGGATATACGTCACAATAGGGAAGAAAAACTAGCCCAACTTCCGTTTAATAGCATTAAATAAGTCGCTTTTGAATACATTTCACGTTTTAAAGACGTGACAATTTCTGAAAATACGCTAGGCAGCTCACTAGGTTTTAGGACGCAGTCTTTGAAATAATAATCGCATCCATTACAGGAAAACGTTTTTATTTTCTTCTAAACTCACAATATACTTTAGTAAGGCTTTATAGTAAAGTTGAAATTATGACTTAAAAAGTCAAAATTATGAGATAAAAATTCCAAACTATGACATACTAAGTTGAAATTGACAAAAAGTTAAAATGATGACAAAAGTTTTGACTATGTCATAATGAGCATGTCATAATTTTGACTTTATCTCATAATTTAGATTTTTTTTTTTTATCTCATAATTTTGACTTTTGACTTTTTATTTTCTTCTAAACTCACAATATAGGCTTTATTCATTAATTTGTCTTCCAAAAGACTGTGTTTTTTGACCTGGTGGGTCTTGTTGACCGGTTATCTACCTCAGAGTTTTGTTGTCCTCTGTTTTAATTGGTCGGGCTAGCAGGTTCAGCCCGCCCCTCCAGACCAAACGGCCAGCTCAGGAGCTGTCCATGTACACTTGATTTCTTTCAGGTTTTTTGTTTTCAAATACTTTGATCCTTTGCTTCTTCTTCTTCTTCTTCTTCTTCTTCTTCAAATGAAAAAGTTTTTTTTATTATTGTTATCGTTATAAGGAAAGTTGTGCGTTTGTTTTAGTGTCGTTTAGCATTCAGATTCATCGTTTCGAAAGCAAAAAAATGCTGCTTTTCATCACAAGATATTCCAGTAGTCCATAGGAAGTAGACAAGAAAGCGTGCGCGAGAGAGAGAGAGACAGAGAGCGAGTGAGAAACAGCGATGCTGAAAGTTGCGGTTTTCCCGAGACATCACTGTTGTATGAAAGCCCATTTCCAGCACATAACAACAAAAATCATACTCAGGTTAATCATAATTATGGCATAACAAGTCAAAATATGACTTAAAAAGTCAAAAGTACAAGATAAAACGTCATAATTATGACACACAGTCTGAAACAAATTAATCTGAAATTAAGCTGAAATTAATACTTAAAAAGTCAAAATTATGATATAAAAAGTCAAAAATCAATTTTGAGATGAAAAGTTGAAATGAATACTTAAAGTCATAATTATGAGATAAAAAGTCAAAATTGACACTTAAATCAATTTTGAGATGAATAGTTGAAATTAAGTCAAAATTATGAGTCAAAATTGACACATCGAAATTGACTTAAAAAGTCAAAATGAGATAAAAAGTCAAAATTGACAAGTCAATTTTGAAATGAAAAACTGAAATTAATACGTAAAAAGTCAAAATTAAGTAAATTTTGAGATGAAAAGTTGAAATTAGGACAAGTCATAATTATGACTTAAAAAGTCAAAATTATGAGAAGTCAAAATTGACAATTTTGAGATGAAAAGTTTAAATGAGAACTTAGTCATTATTATGAGATAAA
Source organism: Mylopharyngodon piceus (assembly GCA_039654765.1). Classification (NCBI taxonomy): domain Eukaryota; kingdom Metazoa; phylum Chordata; class Actinopteri; order Cypriniformes; family Xenocyprididae; genus Mylopharyngodon; species Mylopharyngodon piceus. Next base: position 5,416,267 of record CM077441.1, read on the forward strand.
AAGTCAATTATTACACAAGTCGAAATTATATAGTCAAAATTGAGTCAAAATTATGACTGTCATTTTGAGATCAAAAAAGTTTAAATTAATACTTAAAAAGCAATTATGAGATAAAAAGTCAATTATAACTTAAAAGTCAAATTTATGAGATAAAAATGTGAAAATATGACACACTAAGTTGACAAAAGTCAAAATTATGACAAATGTCATAATTTTGACTTATCTCATAATTTTGATTTTTTTCTCATAATTTTGACTTTTTATGTCATAATTATGACTGTATAAATTTCAACGTTTTACGTACATTTTTTTACCTCATACTTATAACTTTAGTATGTCATCTTTTCGACATTTTATGTCATGATTATGAGTTTGTATGTCATAAGTTTGACTTTTTATCTCATAATTATGATTTACCGAAGCATGATTTTTTTCTTATGTGGCAGAAATGAGCCTCCATACTGTTGCTTTCAGACCGAGTCCAGACAGAGTTTTAACGGCGTATCCGTGGTGCTCAGCTCACAGCCGAGTCCATTCTTGACGTGCGTGCGTGTGTGTGTGCGTGCGTGTGTGTGTGCGTGTGTGTGTGTGTGTGTGTGTGTGTGTGTGTGGCAGAGAGTGTGTTTCTGTGGAGTTCTTGTGTGGCTCATGCTGCTAGTAACATCTGAATCCGAAGTGCCAATCTGTGTCTGGGTCAAAGAGTTGAAAAGAGTTGTTGTGCAGAGAGAAATTGCTCATGAATATGAAAAATCATGTACTAGACAGCCATTAAGTTATATGAAAAAAAAAAAAGTAATAATTTATGAAGAGAGAAGTTTTGTACAGACTGTTTGAAAAAATAAAAACAATAAAAAGATTTTCATAGAGATATCTATATGAGAGTTGATTTTGTAATTTCTTTCTCTCTGTTTTACATGTGCCACACGCTTGCCAGTGGTATCTTGTATGTTCGGTTTATCAGAAACCTTCCTCTGTATTTTTTCTTTTGTTTTCTGGAGTGTTTGTTGAAGCCAAAAAGCTCTTTTTTTTCCTCCTCTTTTACCCTTTGTTTCCAGTAGATTGTTAATTAAGCTTTATTTCTGTTCATTTCTTTGAGAATTTTTGAATAAAAACACATTTTTGTTTTATTCATGTCGTGTCGTTCATTCATACTTAATCTCGCAACTTCCTTTCTGATTTAATACAACATTCTGCATTAGAAATTATATTATTAGCATATCTATTTGACTGAAAAATGAACGTGTCAGTATTTGGTGTGTCTCTTTTGCATTAACGACAGCAGCACTGGAAGTAAACCTGATGATGATAATGTTCTCCAGCAGGATTTGAGAAGATCCAAAGAGCATCGAGAACTTTACTTGTATTTACCCTCTTGTCAAAAGAAAGATCAGTCAGTTATGACTTAAATTTCAGATTTTAACTCACATAAAGCATCTACTGTTATGATATTTTTATGGTATTTTCTTTAGCATAATGGCAATTGTCATTTTTGGAGGAAGGAAGCTCAAGCTGCCTGCTGTTCACCACGTGACCAGTGTGTCCCTCTCAGCAGTACTTCACTTCAACCAGCAGATGTCAGTGTCGCAGCACAAAGTTGGATTTGAGACTGAGCATCATTTGTTTTTAGGCAGAAATCCCAAGTGCCTTCTCTACAGCCAGGTTTACCTGGAGCAAACCGGGTTTAATGCTTAATATATATATATATATATATATTTATTCAGCAAGGGTGCATTGAATTGATCAAAAGTGACTGTAAAGACATTTATAATGTTACAAAACCTTTCTATTTCAGATAAATGCTGTTCTTTTGAACTTTCTACACTCATCCCTACAATATGTTTCTTTAAAAATGTGAAGAAGAGCATCTCGGCAGCAAAGTTGAGCTGGCAATGATCACACATTCATTTTATTCCTGTTATTATTCCACAGACGTCTGGGGAGTGAGAGATTGTTTCATTTGTTTAAACAACTGTAACTCGGTTTTATTTTTGTGTCTCAGACTTTGATATACAATATTCATAATATTTCCATGTGTGCATACTTAAAATTAAAGTTTATTTAATAAAGTTTCCTTTAAAATCTTTAAAGTATTCCTAAACCATCTAAGTTGGTGTCAAGTACAAACAGTGCTGTTGTTTCAATACCAATACTGAGGTGGGTTGTAATTGAAAACATAAATAAATGTATCTGTTTTTTGCTAGAATAAATGTGATAATTTATGGTATAATTAATGACATCCCCATCTTATTTCATTTTAAAGGGGTCCTTGATTATGATTTCACTTTTTTAACTTTAGTTAGTGTGCACAAAAGATTAACATGACGGCACATGCTAGTCGATGAGTTGAATCAACTCCACAGTAACTACATAAATTTATCCACTAACCATTCAGAAACGTCCAGTTTCATTCTAAAAGTTGTAACTTCTTCCCGAGTCTCTCCATCAGTGTCCGACTCCGGTTTGAGCAATGTAAGGCTGAACACCGTTACTGACAATCCTCATTTTGGCTGCGTGAGATTCTCCAGCTTTGTTGTTGTTGAGCAACTGAAGCGTGAGCTGTTAAAGCTCCGCCCTCTTCTGGAAAGGGGGCCGGGAGCAGCAGCTCATTTGCATTTAAAGGGACACACACAAAAACGCCGTGTTTTTGCTCACACCCAAATAGGGGCAAATTTGACAAGCTATAATAAATGATCTGTGGGGTATTTTGAGCTGAAACTTCACAGACACATTCTGGGGACACCAGAGACTTATATTACATCTTGTGAAAGGGGCATTATAGGTCCGCTTTAAACATTTAATTAAAAATGGTAAACATCTGGGAAACCATTTTCATTTGTAGGCCAAACAGATCTCGCCCCCCATTGACTTACTGACATTCTTCCAAATATCTTTCTTTGTGTTCAGCAGAACAAAGAAATTCATACAGGTTTAGAACAACTTGAGGGTGAGTAAATGATGACAGAATTTTCATTTTTGGGTGAACTATCCCTTTAAGTCAGACAGGTTGCTTTATCCCTTGTGAGTGTAACGATGGTATCCGTTTACTGTTGTAGTCACGTCTACACATTCCTGTGGGATTTGATGAGGGTCTTTAGTCCAGTTAACAGAGCCAAAATAATATCTGAAAGGTCATCGGTCATCTCTCTGTGCTTTAACACACAGAAATAAACTTGATAATGCACAAAAGTCTCAGATTATATGTGGACATAGCAATGCAATTACAAAACTAGAAACACTGCATATAACCCTGAACTAACCAAGTTGTTTTGCTGGTCAGGCTGGTTTGTTTGCTGGTTTTATAGGGGTTTTTGGATGGGAGACCAGCTAGAACAGTCTAAGACCAGCTTGACCAGGCTGGGAGATCATCTTAAAGGGTTAGTTCACCCAAAAATGAAAATAATATCATTTATTACTCACCCTCATGCCGTTCCACACCTGTAAGACCTTCGTTCATCTTCAGAACATAAATTTTTGTTGAAATCCGATGGCTCAGTGAGGCCTGCATAGCCAGCAATGACATTTCCTCTCTCAAGATCCATTAATGTACTAAAAACATATTTAAATCAGTTCATGTGACTACAGTGGTTCAATATTAGTATTATAAAGCGACGAGAATATTTTCTGTGCACCAAAAAAACAAAATAACGACTTATAACGATGGTCGATTTCAAAACACTGCTTCATGAAGCTTCGGAGCGTTATGAATCTTTTGTGTCGAATCAGCGGTTCGGAGTGCCAAAGTCACATGATTTCAGCAGTTTGGCGGTTTGACACGTGATCCAAATCATGATTCGACACAAAAGATTCATAACGCTCCGAAGCTTCATGAAGCAGTGTTTTGAAATCGGCCATCACTATATTAGTCGTTATTTTGTTTTTTTGGCGCACCAAAAATATTCTCGTCGCTTTATAATATTAATATTGAACCACTGTACTCACGTGAATTGATTTAAATATGTTTTTAGTACATTAATGGATCTTGAGATTGGATATGTCATTGCTGGCTATGCAGGCCTCACTGAGCCATCGGATTTCAACAAAAATATGTTAATTTGTGTTCTGAAGATTAATGAAGGTCTTGAGGGTGAGTAATAAATGACATTATTTTCATTTTTGGGTGAACTAACCCTTTAAACCAGTATAAACCAACTAAGACTAGCACACCAGTTTATGGTGGTTTATTGTTTTGTTTTGTTTTTGTTTTTTGACTCACTGTCATTTCAAGTATTTAAGGGGGGTCATGCGTGCTTATTTATTTATTTAATTAATTAATTAATTAAATTAATTTACTTCTCCTTATTTATCGTCTATATTGTATAATTCTGTACTATAAGTGGTTTATTTACTTTGGCAATGTTGCAAAATTGTAGTAATCATGAAAATAAAACTTTATTGTTGACACAGTGTGCGCGCGAGCGCGCGCGTGTTTGTGTGTATGTGACGCGATCAGCACTCAGGCTCAGCCATGATATCTGCGTTGTGTTGAAAACATGGAGTCCAGTACCCGTCATTTTACACTGTTTTACACCGTTCTTCTTATTCTTACGTTTCGTTACGCACGAGGAGAGGACAGTCTTGGTGAGTTGTTTGCATTAGTGTTTGGTTTGTTAAGAGTTTAACGCAGAGAGCTCGTGACTGTACAGTTCGCTTTAATGGCGATGCAACAGGCGTGAACTTCAGAGTTCATCTGAGATCTCCACTGTTCTCGCCACAAGAAACAGAGTTTTTATTACATTGTTTATATTGAATTATATGTCAAACTTCTCTTCATATCAGTAGCTCTGAATCACAATGTCACGAGCTTTGACTACTTAGTAAGACTGGAAAAAACTAGTCAGGCTCTAATGAAAGAGGAAGCACTATACGTTTTGTTAGTAATACCATTAATTAGTAGGCCTGATAATTATCTATAATGTAGAACCATAATGAATTGTCGCGTGAATTCCTTAATGAGCTTTCTGAAGATTTCTGTCACGTTGTTTCAGTTTTTGGTGACAGCGACAGAACTTTATGGAAATATAGGCGAATTTTGATTTTCCTGAGATTATTATTTTCATGCATATGAAAGTCATTGAAATTAATTTAATCTTTATTTTAAAGTAATCGAAATGCATAGTGTTTTTCTTTTTTTTACTTTTAGGGTTTGCGACCTCTAAATGTGTTTAATAATTCACCCAGAAATGAAAACTCTGTCATTATGTACTCATTTACTTATCCAAACCTGTGTGCTATCATACAACGTTTGCACTATGTAGTCTTCTGAAGTCATAGGATAACTATAGTAAGACGTTAATGACGTGATCAAAACATCATTGGTTCTTGCACTGCAAAAAAAGTATTTTTGTTTTGTTTTCCAGTTAGAATATCTAAACACTCTTAAATCAGGATACATTTACTGGAGAAAATTATTTGGATATTAAGTCTTGTTTTCTGAAAAATTTATTTTAACAAGAAAAAATATCTGCCAATGGGGTAAGAAAACTTAAAACTTAATTAAACGGGAAAACACGTTTGTTTTTCTTACTTGTTTTCAGCAAAAACTCACTTAATTTGGATTCATTTTTCAGAAAATAAAACATAATATCTTATGACAGTTTGCAACTCAAGTAAATGTATCTTGATTTAAGAATGTTTAGATATTTGTACTGGAAAACAAGACAAAAACAATTTTTTGCAGTGTGCATGTCTTGTTACCAAATGTTGGTGCTATGTTTGATTTGAGAACTTCAACAGCTATTTTTTTTTTTTTTTTCAGAACATTTTAAAATAAAGTTCATGAAGTCATGTGAACTACTGCTAAGATACTGTAACTTTTGTGATACTTTTATGAATTTCTTTTGAGTTTGACAGATGTCACTATGAACTGTTGTTAAAGTTAAAAATGTCTTAAGTGTTTTATGAAAAAATAAAAAAATCTGTCCTTGCTGAAATCAAATGCTGCATGACACGACACAATCACAGCCAGTGTAACCCCTCTGGTTCTGCTCACACCACTCCAAGCAGGATTCAAACAGGCATTTCAAGCAGTTGCTATGCACCTCTTGAGGCCGAGGGAGTGAGGTTTACTCACACAGCTCTTACTAGCTGGCCTCCGTTACACTCATCCCCCAAACCTCACTCCCATCCGGGTCACGGCACCAATGTAACCCCTCTGGTTCTACTCGCACTGCACCAAGCAGGATTCAAACTGCCGTTTTCGGCATGGGAGGCAGGTGCGCTAACAAGGATGCTAAAGACTGTCAGCTGCTACTACGCCTCTCGAGGCCAAGGGGGTGAGGTTTACTCGCACATCTCTTACTACCTGGCCTCCGTTACACTCACCCCCTAAACCTCATTTGCACCCGGGTCACGGCACCAATGTAACCTCTCCAGTTCTACTCGCACTGCTCCGAGCAGGATTCAAACTGCCATTTTTTTGCATGGGAGGCGGGCATGCTAACAAGGCTGCTAAAGACCGTCAGTTACTAGTGCACCTCTCGAGGCCAAGGGAGTGAGGTTTACTCGCACAGCTCTTACTAGCTGGCCTCCGTTACACTCACCTCCCTAAACCTCACTCTCATCTGGGTCACGGCGCTAATGTAACCCCTCTGGTTCTACTCGCACTGCACCAAGCAGGATTCAAACTGCCATTTTCGGCATGGGAGGCAGGTGCACTAACAAGGATGCTAAAGACTGTCAGCTACTAGTACGCCTCTCGAGGCCAAGGGAGTGAGGTTTACTCGCACAGCTCTTACTACCTGGCCTCCGTTACACTTACCCCCTAAACCTCATTTGCACCCGGGTCACGGCACCAATGTAACCTCTCCAGTTCTACTCGCACTGCTCCGAGCAGGATTCAAACTGCCATTTTTTTGCATGGGAGGCGGGCATGTTAACAAGGCCGCTAAAGACCGTCAGTTACTAGTGTGCCTCTCGAGGCCAAGGGAGTGAGGTTTACTCACACAGCTCTTACTAGCTGGCCTCCGTTACACTCGCCTCCCTAAACCTCACTCTCATCTGGGTCACGGCACCAATGTAACCCCTCTGGTTCTACTCGCACTGCACCAAGCAGGATTCAAACTGCCGTTTTCGGCATGGGAGGCAGGTGCGCTAACAAGGATGCTAAAGACTGTCAGCTGCTACTACGCCTCTCGAGGCCAAGGGGGTGAGGTTTACTCGCACATCTCTTACTACCTGGCCTCCGTTACACTCACCCCCTAAACCTCATTTGCACCCGGGTCACGGCACCAATGTAACCTCTCCAGTTCTACTCGCACTGCTCCGAGCAGGATTCAAACTGCCATTTTTTTGCATGGGAGGCGGGCATGTTAACAAGGCCGCTAAAGACCGTCAGTTACTAGTGTGCCTCTCGAGGCCAAGGGAGTGAGGTTTACTCACACAGCTCTTACTAGCTGGCCTCCGTTACACTCGCCTCCCTAAACCTCACTCTCATCTGGGTCACGGCACCAATGTAACTCCTCTGGTTCTACTCACACTGCACCAAGCAGGATTCAAACTGCCATTTTCGGCATGGGAGGCAGGTGCACTAACAAGGATGCTAAAGACTGTCAGCTACTAGTACGCCTCTCGAGGCCAAGGGAGTGAGGTTTACTCACACATCTCTTACTACCTGGCCTCCGTTACACTTACCCCCTAAACCTCATTTGCACCCGGGTCACGGCACCAATGTAACCTCTCCAGTTCTACTCGCACTGCTCCGAGCAGGATTCAAACAGCCATTTTTTTGCATGGGAGGCAGGCATGTTAACAAGGCCGCTAAAGACCGTCAGTTACTAGTGTGCCTCTCGAGGCCAAGGGAGTGAGGTTTACTCATACAGCTCTTACTAGATGGCCTCCATTACGCTCACCCCCCTAAACCTCACTCGCATCCGGGTCACGGCACCAATGTAACACCTCCGGTTCTACTCGCTCCATTCCGAGCTCGATTCTAACCTGTGTTTCTGGCTCGGGAGGTGTGCGCGTTAACAAGGACGTTAAAGACCATAGCCTCTAATGTCAGTCGTTAGCACACCTCTTGAGGCCAAGGGAGTGAGGTTTACTCGCACAACTCTTACTAGCTGGCCTCCGTTACACTAAACCTCACTCCCATCTGGGTCACGGCACCGATGTAACTCCTCTGGTTCTACTTGCACTGTTCCGGGCAGGATTTGAATCAGCGTTTCTGGCATGGGAGGCGGGCGTGCTAACAAGGACCCTAAAGACCGCAGCCTTTAATGACAGTCGCTAGTTGGCCTCCATTATACTCACCCCACTAAACCTCACACCCATCCGGGTCACGGCACCAATGTAACCCCTCCGGTTATACTCGCACAGCTCTTACACCGTGTCTACACCGGATGCGAGCGGCGCGATGTGACGCGACAAAAGACAATAGAACCCATTATAATCAGTGATATTGTCTACACTGGATGCGACGCGACACAACAAATTCCCGACAGTAAACAGATTCCCCGTTCTATTTCTGACATAGTCTAAGTGCTTTGCAACGGTCGGTTTGTCGTGTTCAGTGTAGACGGCTTTTAGCTGTTGCAGCACGATGCGACACGACAACGGTGTTAAGCTCTGTTACACTAGTCCATGACTTATTTGATGTTCGGTGTGTAGTTCAGATTAAAACAAAACTTCAAGTTAGCATGGAAGAGATAGCTTTTATCACTTGTTACCTTATGTACAAACCTGGTTAGGTTTGAAATGTTAACTAAAAAATGTCCTGTCTTTACAGACTGCCCTGCAGATGGACGGACATGGTTGACTTTCGGCCTCAACTGCTATCACTTCGTCCATGGAGTAGAGGACGTTGCCAAAAGCTACTCTATTCAAGATGCAAAAGAGATGTGCAGAGGATATGGTAATTGCTTTTTTTACATTTTGCGATATCTAAACTTGTGTATTGTTTTTATAAACTATATGGTACAGTTTAACCTTCCCATTACAATTTTAGATCTCTTGACAGTAAAAAGTACTGAGGAGAATGACTTCATCGTAAAGTACAGCCCTTTTGTGTGGAAAGGCAAAATGAACATTTGGCTTGGAATGTACTATGACAGCGACGGTAAGTTTAATTTTCATCCATAAACATCCCTGTGTCTCAAAACCTAGTGATGTAGGTCTTTAAACATCAGAATGGACAATATTTGCTTTCCTAATCCCATTATCAACAACACTGACTTGGAAAACAGGAGAAACGTTGGTTTTTCAATCCACAAATCACCAACATTTACCATGAATTTCCTCTAGTAACACAAACTTTAACCATGTTATTGTGGCAGAAATGTGGGATGTTCGTATCGATTTGTACTATGTTAATAATGTAGACCTTAAATTTATTAAAGGAGTAATGGAATATAATTACAATATTTGTTATTAAAGGGTTAGTTCACCCAAAAATGAAAATTCTGTCATTTATTACTCACCCTCATGTCGTTCCACACCTGTAAGACCTTCGTTCATCTTCAGAATACAAATTAAGATATTTTTCATAAAATCCGATGGCTCAGTGAGGCCTGCATTAACAGCAAGATAATTAACACTTTCAGATGCCCAGAAAGCTACTAAAGACATATTTAAAACAGTTCATGTGACTACAGTGGTTCAACCTTAATGTTATGAAGCGACGTGAATACTTTTTATACGCCAAAAAAATAAAATAATGACTTTATTCAACAATATCTAGTGATGGGCGATTCCAAAACACTGCTTCATGAAGCTTCGAAGCTTTACGAATCTTTTGTTTCGAATCAGTGGTTCGGAGCGTGTATCAAACTGCCAAAGTCACGTGATTTCAGTGATTAAATGAGGCTTCGTTATGTCATAAGTGTTTCGAAATTTCAGTGGTTCACCACTGGGACGTGACTTTGGCAGTTTGTAAAGCTTCATGAAGCAGTGTTTTGAAATCGCCCATCGCTAGATATTGTTGAATAAAGTCGTTATTTTGTTTTTTTGGTGCACAAAAAGTATTCTCGTCGCTTCATAACATTAAAGTTGGACCACTGTGCTCATGAACTGTTTTAAATATGTCTTTAATAGCTTTCTGGGCATCTGAAAGTGTTAATGGTCTTGCTGGCAATGGAGGCCTCACTGAGCCATCGAATTTTATCAAAAATATCTTAATTTTGACTATTAAAGGTGGGATGTTTTTTTCTTTTGAAAGAGTGATCTGACATAACGGCTCACTTTCAGCAGTTATTTTATCTATGGTTTGTAACATTTCTTACAGATTTCTGCTCGTTGTAAATCAGTTAAAGATAAATTAGCACAGTACCAGTAATGAGAGCGATTGCGTGTGTGAATTAGTCATATCGTCTCTCTATTCATTGTGAAGCTGTGGGTTGTAAATAGTTCCTTCAAAAGTAGAAAAATATATGCTATAATAAGTTTTGAGTTTCTAAGCTACTTTAGTGATAAATCACAGGACAGCGCTGACAACTAGTTTCTGCGTTCCTCTCTGTGCGTGCGATCTTCACGTTTTGCGCAGCTACTGTTTGTATGAGTGTTCGTGCCACAATGCAGCGGCGCGAGCACGGTAGCTCGGAATAATATACATCCAGTCGTCTAAAATCGCTTGAATGTCCAAACTGGTAAACCTTAAAACAAATACAACTGACAAAGTTTAGTGAAGACGCAAGGCTCACCGCTCGCGCGCCATCACTGTGTGTTGAACCGGCATTCAAGTCAAGTCACCTTTATTTATATCGCGCTTTTTACAATGCAGATTGTGTCAAAGCAGCTTTACAGTGATAATTGGTATATAATTTTAGCTGCACAGCAGCTCTTAAAGAAAATGGTGTCAATGCAGGCAGATGCAAAGCACTGTTGAATATCAAATGTCAAGTATCCCCAACTAAGCAAGCCAAAGGCGACAGTGGCAAGGAACCCAAACTCCAACAGTTGACATCAGGTGGCAAACAGGTGGCAAATAGGTGTTAAAATGGAGAAAAAAACCTTGGGAGAAACCAGGCTTAGTCGGGGGGCCAGTTCTCCTCTGGCGAACAGTGCTTTGTTACGATTCAGGTAGCTATCATAAGTCCCATGGGATCGCAACATTCAAAGTATTTATTCCAGTTCCATCCAGTTGAGGATCGTATTCATCACGCCGGTATGGACGGTTTGTTGAGGAGCTGTGCCACTGGCTGTCGTGTCGATGAGGCCTTCACAATGGATCTAGTTGACTCAATCTCTGCTGATACTTCAGGGCTGCGTTATGGTCGTGTCAAGCCGCAGGTCCTCGATCTCACCTGGATACGGCCCGGATCCGGTTGACTACGGTAAACCTCGGGATAAACAGAGAGACTAATATTAGCGTAGATGCCATTCTTCTTCTGATGTAACGAGTACATCTGGTGTTATAGGAAGTGTTCCCGGTTCCGGCTGACCTAATTTATGCAGCCTAATAATCCTTTAACGGATTTTAACGGCATTCACCTCCGTGTTGCTTTTATGCCACTGACTGGACGGGGCGGAGTCACGTGGTAATATGTTTTTAAGGGGGAGGTATTAACAGGATTAAAAAGCCGAAATAACCGACATGGGAAAATTACGTCGGTTAGACGTTCTGAATTTCGGTTTCGATTGCTTTTCGATTAGTCGTCCAGCCCTAATTTGACCCTATAAAATGTACCTGTTGTTACAATTTTTATAGATGTTACTATTTTTGTGAACGAACAAATTTACATCTGCATCCCAACTCAAACTACTGCTACTGTCACTCAGCTCAAGCTTCTGTCAAATGTGCATTTCTAAGAAACAAAACATGTAATATTGTGAAATGTTCACCTGTCTGGCAAGTGTTTGTCATGTTCTGATTAGGGATGCACCGAAATTTCGTCTGCCGAAAATGGCATTTTCATTTTTTTGGCCGAAAGAGAAAAATGCCCAAAAATAGTTCTGTTGCATAGAACTGAATAAAGAATAATATATTGATATTTAATATTAATGTTTTTTTTTCTGTTTAATTTTAGTTTATTTCTTTCGATAAATATGTAGTTATTTTATTTTATTGGTTTGTATTTTTTAAATTCAGTATCATTAAAATTATTGAATTTAATGAAAAAGTCTAATATTAATACAATTATACAAAAAAAGCTAATTTAAAATAAAAAAATAATTTTTAAAAAGCATTTTCTGTTTTGGTTTTCGGCAAAGAATTTTCGGTTTCAGTTTGGCCCAGAATTTTCATTTCGGTACATCCCTAATTCTGATGATAAAAACACAATTAACTGTCTGGTCACTCAGGAGCAAAAATCTGCCTTGACAGAAAAAAACATTTGATATTTATCGTGATAATTATCGATACCAGACCAGCAGACGATACAGTTTTGTTTATTATGAGCGCACTGCAGTTTTGTCGTCTGTCGCTTTAAATGTTAGACCTCTTTTAAAGCAGGATGGATTCTGATTGGCTGTCAATGTTTTTATCAGTCATCAGCTGGAAAAAATCGTTCTGAAAGTAATTCCAATGATATCGTTCCCCTGTGCCGTTATTGTTATAGTTGTGGTGTGGACTCTATTTACATTTAGAACGATTTTTAGGACTATATCTTTTTCGTTATCATTATAGTTATCGTTCTTGGTGTGAACAGGCCTTAACACACTTACTTTTCAGGAGCCAATCAATTTCCTGAATAAAATCAAGTCCCGCCTTGCATTCTTTTTTCCTCACTGAATATCCTGTTTCACTAAGAAATATTAGATTATAGAGGTAATCCAATACAATTTCATGTTAATTTTAAAGTATTTTTTCACCTAAAAAGTAAAGTTTCAGTGAGAAATTATAAATAGTAATTTATAGTATTTTTTCAATTAAATAATAAAAAATAATCGCTTTTTGTTGTGCACTTTATGCACATTTTTTGTTCTTCACTATGTAAATCTTATTTAATTCTTCAGTAAATCATTTTTACTATTTGATTCAATGTGCAGGTTCTACTTTATTCTTCTAAAAATGTATGCAGTATATGCTTAAGCATGTTATTGGACGTGGTCCAGCTTCTCTGCACTGGAATGCAGCTGAACTTCACTAATCTGTTCAATCCCGGGGCCTTGGAAAAGAGTTGTTTACCAGACTGTTGCCTAGTCAGTGCTTTTTAGTTTCAACCTTTAAAGGAGTGCTTTGAAAAATCTTAACCAGTCTGTTTAGTTATAGAGGATTATACGCCTGGTGTTGCTGACAGTTTGTATAACTTCTAATTGAGTGAATCATGAGTAGCTACTTTGTTTTAAATGTTTCATTAAGCAAACATTTTGGCACCAGTTTCACATTGTTTCTTTCATGAAGCACAAAATGAGATTTTGAGCAGAATGTTCAAGCTGTTCTTTTGTGTTTGTTCTGATCCCTGTGCCAGGTTTGACATCACTGACACCAAAAATGTGTTTAATATGTGTTTGAATGGCATGGTGACAACTAGCCCTTTAAAGTTGCTCGGTCTTTTCAGGTTATATCGCTAGTCCATACATAATGTACACTTTTCACACGTGTCGTCACAACACAAGGAAATCCTGTTATTTTAGGGTCTGATCGAGGGGTTGGCGGATTCAAAGAATACATCACCCACACCCAGAGTCCAGATGCTTTCAAGTGAAAACTATAGAAACATATTCCAGACGCCACATGTTTGCATGAGACTATTTAGCCTTCATGATGAAAGACTTCACATAGTTATTGAACAATGATCCAGAGGACAATGTGAACTTTGATCATCTATTCATGGCTCAGTAAGAATGACCCGATGACCGGTGTGACAGATTCAGCAAGCGCTACATTATGTTGCGTTCATCAGGTGTTTGCATGTATTTTTATAAGTGTCAAACCTAAACATCTGGCTTTATGTCAAGATAATGTCATCTAGATGAGGTTTGAAGTGAAAGAATTAATTGCAATTGGGTTGATAATGATAAACAAGTTACTATATGTCATTGTTTTCCAGCAGAAATATGTGAATGAGTTATAATTTCCATCTATTATTGACAGTTAAAAACATAAGAAATTACACATAGAAATTGAGTTTTAAATGAAATTTTGGGAGGACGTAATCCTGTCAGTCATAACGCATCACAACGCATATATAAACAGCTGCTTGCATAATTACCACTCCAAAACCACCTTTATTTCTTTTAATTTATTACTAACTTCATTATTGAGCTGTCCGGGTGGGCTTTAGTGATCAAGTCGAGTCCTGACGGTAAGCTTATGTGTTTACATTCATTATACTAAAGGATTATGTGATCTTGTGAAATATATTTCACAGTGAAAGCTATTATTAAGTCATGTAGTGCATAATTTATTTTCACTAAGAATATTGATATGTAATATGTCTCGTTTTAAGCATTACTTTCTCATTCTGTGTCTCTGTGTCCATTGCAGAAGACGTCTTCAAGTGGCATGACGATAACAGTGCGTTGCGCTATAATAACTGGGAGGACGGTGGCTATGATGACACAGATCTGCCTCTCATTGACACGTGTGTTGTTCTTCACTCCAACACGGGGAAGTGGGAAAACATCAGCTGCTCGGATGAACCCGAGAATGGAGTAGTGTGTCAGACGAGTAAGTTCACAATTCTGTGACTAATTCAGTGGCTAATGGGGACGTGCTATAAATGTTTTCATAAATGTCTGACTGTACTGACAAGTAGGGACACAGCGGAAAAGCTCAAATTTGATATGTCAAGTCACCTTTATTTCCATAGCGATTTATACAATACAGATAGTTTCAAAGCACTACAGTGATAACAGGAAAATTATGATAAATGATGCAAACAGAGTTCAATTCTGCTGTAAAGCAGCTCTAAAAAAGACAACAGTGCCATTATTCAGCTGAACTCAGTTCAGGATATACAGTAGTCAACATTTGAAGTGGATCAAAACCTTTCATCAAAGTTGTCCTAAAACCTTCTTCTTTGGACAGCTTAGTTCTTAGGACAACTTTGATGAACTTTTTTGATCCACTTCAAATGTTGACTACTGTGTATGTATGTATATATATATATATATACAACAAAAACAATTTCCAAAATGTTGACAAAACTAAGTTTAATATAACATCTGTTTAACTTATAACATGAAAGTAAGGTTAATATTATAACTTAGATTACACATTTTTCAGTTTTACTCAAATTAGGGTGATGCAAAAATGAGTACACCCCACAACAAAAACTACTACATCTAGTACTTTGTATGGCCTCCATGATTTTTAATGACAGCACCAAGTCTTCTAGGCATGGAATGAACAAGTTGGCGACATTTTGCAACATCTGTCTTTTTCCATTCTTCAAGAATGACCTCTTTTAGAGACTGGATGCTGGATGGAGAGTGATGCTCAACTTGTCTCTTCAGAATTCCCCATAGGTGTTCGATTGGGTTCAGATCAGGAGCCACTGAATCACTTTCACCCTGTTCTTCTTCAGAAATCCAACAGTGGCCTTTAGGATCATTGTCATGTTGGAAAAGTGCACGACGACCAAGGGCACGGAGTGATGGTAGCATCTTCTCTTTCAGTATAGAGCAGTACATCTGTGAATTCATGATGCCATCAATGAAATGCAGCTCCCTGACACCAGCAGCACTCATGCAGCCCCACATAAGGACACTGCCACCACCATGTTTCACTGTAGGCACCATGCATTTTTCTTTGTATTCCTCACCTTTGCGACACCATACAGTTTTGAAGCCATCAGTTCCAAAAACATTTATCTTGGTCTCATCACTCCAGAGTATAGAGTCCCAGTAGTCTTCATCTTTGTCAGCATGGGTCCTGGCAAACTCTAGGCGGGCTTTTTTGTGCCTGGGCTTTAGGAGAGGCTTCTTTCGTGGACGGCACCCATGCATGCCATTCCTCTGCAGCGTACGCCGTATTGTGTCACGAGAAATGGTCACCCCAGTTTGGCTTTCTACTTCTTTAGATAACTGCAGTGAACTTGCATGCCGATTTTCTTCGACCCTTCTCATCAGAAGACGCTCCTGTCGAGGTGTTAACTTCCGTGGATGACCTGGACGCCTCTGTGAGATAGTTGCAGTTCCATCTTTTTTACATTTTTGTACCACTTTTGCTACAGTATTCTGACTGATAAGTAAAGCTTTGCTGATCTTCTTGTAGCCTTCACCTTTCTGGTGTAAAGAAATGATTTGTGACATTTCTCTTCCATGTGGTGCCATTGCTGACAGCATGAAATGGGAAGGGGTTTTAACACCCTTTTATAGTCAGCTGTCTGCTGGACACCTGTGTAATGAATAATTAGACTCACCTGTGGTTGAATTCTTGTTAAATTAGACATTTGTAGTCTAAAATTTAGCTTTGCTCCAGAGACTTTCAGTGGGGTGTACTCGTTTTTGCATCACCCTAATTTGAGTAAAACTGAAAATTTTGTTCTCTAAGTTATATTATTAACCTTACTTTCATGTTATAAGTTATTATATAAAACTTAGTCTTGTCAACATTTTGGAAATTGTTTTTGTGTTCTCTGATATATTGTTTAAAATGTTACTTTTCAAAGGGGGTGTACTCATTTACGCTGAGCACTGTATATATATATATATATATATGCTTCAAACTCAATTTCTTTGGACTTTTTAGTTATTAAATATCCAAATATTTATTTAATGAATTTTGAGTAATTTGGCCTTACATTGGTTTCAGGTGTGATGAATGATGTATTATAATTTTGCTAAAATAAACATGAAGTGGTACAATTGTGGAAAGAACATACAACATTTATGCACGCTTATGTTTTCCAAAGTTATGGCAGGTAAAATTTATCATCTATTTTTAACTATCAATGTTCATAAAAAATGTTTGGTGTAATGTGACCCTCAATCTTTCTGATATGTTTTTCAGAGGCAGTCTGGATACCCCCACCCAGTAAGTATGATCTTGAGTTTGTAATATTTTTTTTTTTCTTGTGAACGTGATCTTACTATTATACCTGTACACATAAGGATTTTTTTCTAATTCTTTCTAATCTTTTTTTTTTTTTTCTAAGAGACGTAACGTCCAAAATATGGAAGCTTGTTTCTGCCACTGAATAAAATATAAAAAAGGTAATTGTGACTTTTTATCTCACAATTCTGACTTTTTTCTTTTTTTTTTTGTTATAAAGTCAGAATAAAGTCAGATAAAGTCGCAATTCTGACTTTTTTCTCAGAACTGAGTTTATATCTTGCAAATTCTGACTTTATATCATGCGATTACGAGTTATAAAGTCAGAATTGTGAAGTTATAAAGATATAAACTTGCAATTCTGAGAAAAAACATCAATCTTTTTTTTCCCCTCAGAATTGGACTTTATAACTCAATTCTGAGGAAAAGTCTTTTTTTCTTTCCTCAGAATTGGGAAAAAAAGAAGTCAGAGTTGCGATATATAAACACAATTGTGAGAAATAAAATCAGAATTGCGCATTATAAACTCACAATTGCGGGATATAAACTCGCAGTTCTGACTTTTTTCTCGCATGTAAACTCGCAATTGTGAGGAAAAAAAGTCAGAATTGTGAGATAAAAAGTCGCAATTACCTTTTTTATTTAGTGGCGGAAACAAGCTTCCATACCAAAATGTGTTAGTTCCTGATTCAAGTTTTCTGGAGCGATCATGACTGGAGTAAATTATCTTGTTTTTGTGTTCATCATACACTTCTTCATTCTCGTCCTCTCCAGAGAACAGTCCTCTTCTCTCAGCTCTGGTCATCATCAGTGTGGTTCTGATACTGGTCGTTTCTGCAGTGGTTTGGTTCCTTCACCAAAGAAACAACTCGGGTTCATCCATCCTCAACCTGATTGAGTACCACCCGCCCTTCAGATCCCCGTCCACCGATCAGACCTGCTTGGTAGAAGCTGAAGAAATTGAGGAGATGCCTTAGAGCTCAATGCTGTGGTGATGATGATGTTAGAATAAGCAGCAGGTGTTCATGGAGATAGTGAACTCTTCCCTCTTCACTGGCTCCTCAGGGTTCCTCAGCTACGGTCCACACAGAGCAAAACACAAGTCAAATGATCTCTCTTCTCCTGGGTGGAATGGAGGACTGGATGGGGAAATATGAATGCCATGTGTGAAATAAACATGAAAGAGTTGCTGGGGCTTCATTACGCACGTTTCTTTCTCCCTCAAGACTCAAATGGTTATTGACTCTTTTTGCTTTACTAATATTTCCTCTGAGCTGCATTGTGTCAAATTGGTGAGATTAGTTTCTTTATTATCAAGCTCTGAAAAGGGCTAAAAATGCAATATATTTTTGTGCACTATAATCCAGGTCAGTTTATAGATTTGTGTGAGAAACGGATTGAATGTTTTAGTCATAATTTTGTGAAATCTTGCCTTGCTGCAGCTCTCAAATCAAACAGAGATCACGTGTTAATGTTGTGAGTGCCAAATTTGCCTCTTTCTGTTGAGATTTACAAAATGGGAAGTTTTGTCAGATTTGTTTTTTTTTGCAGTAGGACCAGTGTTTATTTTCTTTCATTCTCAGTTGAAAAGGTTACAAATACATGTTTGTCACTGCTAGCACTGTATACGTTTTTAGATATGGATACTTCCTGATTGCCAATCACAATATTTTATAAATGTTGTTGTTTTTATGATTTGGATTTGCCACTAACAGTCATCTGTATCTATATTGTTATGAATGAATCACATTTTGTAAACATTGATTAAGGCTTTTTGTCCATACATGAACAACGAGCCATTTCTCAAAGAGAAACTAATCAGCTGTTGGTCTTTTAAAGCCAATAAAGATTTGTCAAACATTTCATTTTGTTTTTACTGTCTGATCTAAAACCTAGAATACACGGATGAGCTTAGATTTAATGCTGCAGTAAGCAATTTCAGGCTTCAAGCACACGGCTGCTCATTGAAACCTCTGAAAATACACACCCTAAAAAATGCTGGGTTGAAAATGGACAAACCCAGCGGTTGGGTTAAATGTTTGCCCAACCTGCTGGGTAGTTTTATTTAACCCAACTATTGTTTAAAAATTACTGTATTGCTCGCTTAAAATTAACCCAAAATATGATGGAAATTGACATTTATTAGTATGTTTAATGAATAATAATGAAACAAACTTTTATTAAATTGCTTATTACACTCTAAACCCAAATGCTGGGTTCAGCCTGCTGAGTAATTTTATTGGGTTATTTTTTAATATTTTAACCATGTGCTGGGTAATTTGGGGTGCCCTCACACACCTACCCAGCGCTGGGTTGTCTGTGTCAAACTGGTTAAAACTGGAACTCAACGGCCATTTTGATTTCTGTTCTGAGAGAAAACTTCCTGAGGGGAAATTCCTGAATGAAATTAAGGTATTACACTGTATTCCTATTAAATTATTACTATACAAAGAGGAAAACGTATGTAGTCTCACATTTTACCTTTTTTGTTTACATGTACCCCTATTTGGGTGTGAGCAAAAACACGCCGTTTTTGTGTGTCCCTTTAAATGCAAATGAGCTGCTGCTCCCGGCCCACTTTCCAGAAGAGGGCGGAGCTTTAACAGCTCGCGCTTCGGTTGCTCAACAACAACAAAGCTGGAGAATCTCACGCAGCCAAAATGAGGATTGTCAGTAACGGTGTTCAGCCTTACATTGTTCAAACCGGAGTCGACACTGATGGAGAGACTCAGGAAGAAGTTACAACTTTTAGAATGAAAGTGGACATTTCTGAATGGTTAGTGGATAAATTTATGTAGTTGCTGTGGAGTTGATTCAACTCATCGACTAGCATGTGCCGTCATGTTAATCTTTTTTCGTTGAATTGACCCTCGTTTGTGAAGCAGTCCGGCGTAAAATGACGGCATGGCAACAACACTCTACTACAACAACTCTTCCTCTTCTCTAAAGCAGCCCAACATGGCCTCACCCTCTTTGTTGTGTGTTCTTGGGGGCGGGGTTTATGTAAATTTTGGGATTTGTGATGTCAACAACCCGGGAAGAAGCTCGTTGTAGTCCCTACTAGCCGTTTGTTGTAGTCCTTTAAAAGCAATTTCTGTAAAAGAAAATATCTCCCTTTGCATTGAACTTTGAGCGTCGTAACTTTGCAGATGTTGTTTGTGCTCAAACAGCAACATTACACACTAACTAAAGTTAAAAAAGTGAAATCATAATCAAGGACCCCTTTAACCCAACAGTTGGGTTTCTTTGTCCATATTGGACTCAAATTTGGGTTGAAACAACTCAGCATTTTTTAGAGTGTAATAAATGTTCACCTTTTGATTATTATTGTTGCCTCTAGTAATTTATGTCTCTGATTTTTTATCAGACCAGCCAGCCATATAATAAATTTAAACAACAGTTGAGTTAAATAAAACTGCCCAGCACGTTGGGCAAACATTTAACCCAACCGCTGGGTTTGTCCATTTTCAACCCAACTTGGGTTGTTTTTAACCCAGCATTTTTTAGAGTGCAGACTTGCAGAATTAGCAGGCAGTTGCTGAATACACTCTCAAATAAACAGACTCCTGTGTCCAGATGAGCTGCAGATGAATCTGTGTGCTGGATGTGTAATGAGAGAGAGATCAGGATGAAGTGGGACAGCTAATTGAGGGCAGATGAATTACCCTCTGGGGTTTTTATAGATCACTGTCATTATTCTACCCTGAAAGTGTCAGTTTCTCTCTGTATCTCCAGCTGCTTCGTCTGCACATGTTTGGTCATGTTATAACTGCTACTGCATAAGGATTTCGTGTACTGCAAGTCAAATTTGTGTTTAAACCTGTGCAGTAATTCAGTAGCACACAATGTGAGGTTGATAATCTAGGTTTTTCCTGTGTCCTCAATGTCACTTTCCATCCTGCTAGTCATCATCGTCCTGGAAGTGACATTGTTTTGGTGGGAAAACAACATAAGCACCAACATCAATAAGTACTGTCAATGGATTTGATGAATTCTGAGATGTTTTGTGCTGTTAGTTGTTTTGATCATATTACAAAAAAATCAAAAAGCCACAATAACTCGATATTAATAACTTTAGCTACAGAAATAACATGCATTCACCATTTCTGGTGAACTTTCATCATATGGCACAGTTATAGCAGTATAAAAACAAGAATTGTTTTAAAACACAATAACCCTTCTCAAAACTAAAAGCTAAACCTAAAGCTTTCTTAAATAGGGGGGAAATATTTATTTTAATATATTGTTAATTTTAATGGGGTTTTTTTTTATTATAAATTAGAATTATAAATCATTTTACTGCTTTTCATTGACATCTCCAAAGTGGTTTCACTGGTGAAAATAACACAGATCCTTATAAAATATGGCTTGTAAGAGTCTTTAGGCTTGTTTTAATTCATTTACAAACAAAATTATTGATTTAATAGTAATGCTGGAAATAATTAATCCAACTTTCCATCAGCATAGGTAACTGTTCTGCAGCTATAAATGTGCATTTATTAAGATTCATGCAAACTACAATCTTTTTGGTGCACTGTCCTCATCTGACATTGAAGGTTGTCACTGATGACCACTAGAGGACGCTGTTACTTGTGAAATGAGACAACAGGCAACAAATGACAACAGATGAATTTTGTGCAAAAATGTTGTAGGGTTTGACACACAACCTTTGACATCAACAAGAAAAGATATGAGTATGAGTAGGATATATTTCCTCCTTCTTTAACATATTAAATGCTATCCTAACTATGCATGATTGTATGGTAAGCAAGCCGATCAGAAAAGACCTGTGACACATTTTCATTAAATAGACAATCAGTTTCTTCCCGTTCATTTCTCTTGTTTTAATGCATTTCTAGATTCATAATATGAATGTATTTCTTAAACTTATGTGTCCAGTCTGGGTCAGGATATCGAAGTGTCATTGTGTCTTGGTCAGTTTTTTCACAGTTCTCAGCACAGGGAAAGAGAGTTCAGAAGGAGTGAGCGATATGCCTCTTTGCACAGATTCCCACAGATAAAACGCTCTGTTCTTGGCAGGAACTGAAAGCACTCACCTTGCACATATTTCTAGGGTTTTAAGTTTATGTTGGGTGAATTAGTAATGACTTGCAGTCACGTCAACAACACCAAACCTCAGCAAGATGCAAGATTGAGCAAGGAACTAAGACGCTCAGAAAGACACAAAGTCTGAGTTTTATTGCACTTGTCGTGAATAAATGAAACATTAATGACTATCTTGAGGCTTCAAACTGCACACACATCTCAAATCCAATCTTTAGGACAGACTCTTGTCACCGTCGTTTTGTGAGTAAT
Organism: Mylopharyngodon piceus; assembly: GCA_039654765.1. Classification (NCBI taxonomy): domain Eukaryota; kingdom Metazoa; phylum Chordata; class Actinopteri; order Cypriniformes; family Xenocyprididae; genus Mylopharyngodon; species Mylopharyngodon piceus. The sequence continues at coordinate 5,438,453 of CM077441.1, forward strand.
GAAATCAGATCCATTTGTTCAGACAACTGAGATGCAGAACTCGAGCATCAGACAACGTAAGCAATGGAAGTTTTGCTGTTCAGACTACAAATAAGTCAACAACAACAACAACATTTATTTCTATAGCACATTTAAAAACAACACAAGTTGACCACTGCTTTACAGAGTCAGAGATCAAAATATCAATACACACAACAGCATCAAACAGTTAAGAACGCATACTGTATGCCAGATTTATGATTTAACAGATTGTTTCTCAAGAAGAAGGCATGTCCTGCTGTTTTATTATGAATCTGTCGTGAACTGATGAAAAAGACAGTGCCTTTGAGCTGATGGGAAATACAATTCTTATCTTGTGTGGTTTAGTCATTGTGAATCATTTTGCAAGTAACTGTCAGAGCAAAGTCCAACTGAACACACACACACACACACACACACACACACACAGAGTTCAGTCTGTGCTTCCTGCATTTGTCTCCAGTCTTGTGAAACCGTTTTGAACATTATAGAAAACACTAGACCTGGTGTTTGCATGTGTGAAACTCAATATCGTAATGCTGGAGCATTCTAGGTGGTTGTCAGGGTGTTGCTATGTGGTTGCTAAGGTGTTCTGAGTGGTTTTTAGTGTGTTGCTGTGTAGTTGCTAGGGTGCTCTAGGTGGTTGCTAAGGTATTCTAAGATGTTGTTATTCTGGGTGGTTGCCAGGATGATGCCATGTGGTTTCCAAGTAGGGTGTTCTGAGTGCTTGTTATTGTGTTGCTATGGTATTCTAAATGGTTGCTAGGGTGTTGCTATGTGGTGTCTAAGGTGTTCTTTGTGGTTGTTGGTGTGTTGTTAGTGTGTGCTGCTTGTTGGTGTCTTGCTATGTGGAAAATAGGGTTTTCTGGGTGGTTGTCAGGGTGTTGCTATGCGGTTTCCAATGTGTTCTTTGAGGTTGTTAGTGTGTTGCTTTGTGATCGCCAGGCCTTTGTTATGTGGTTGTTAAGGTGTCCTGAATAGTTCCGTGTTGCTATGTGATTGCCAGAGTGTTCTGGGTAGTTGCCACTTGCCATGTGGTTGCTAAAGTGTAGTTGCCATGTTGTTTCTAAAGTGTAGTTGCCACGTGGTTGCTAAAGTGTTCTGATTGGTTGTTGGTGTGTTGCTATGTGGTTGCTAGGGTGTTCTGGGTGGTTACCAGGGCGTTGCTACTGTATGTGGTTTCTAAGGTGTTCTTTGTGGTTTCTGATGTTTTGCTATGTGATTGCCAGGCCTTTGTTATGTGGTTGTTAGGACGTCCGGAATAGTTGTATGTTGCTAAGTGGTTGCCAGGGTGTTCTAGGCAGTTGTCATGTGGTTGCTAAAGAGTAGTTGCCATGTGGTTTCTAAAGTGTAGTTGCCATGTGATTGCTAGGGTGTTTAGGGTGGTTGCCAGAGCGTTGCTACTGTATGTGGTTTCTAAGGTGTTCTTCGCTAGGTGCAAAGGTGTTACGAGTGGTCACTGGTGTGTTTCTATGCGGTTGCTAGGATGTTCTGGGTGGCTGCCAGGACGTTGCTACTGTATGTGGTTTCTAAGGTGCTCTTTGTGGTTGTTAGTGTGTTGCTAGTGGTTGCCAGGGCACTGTCATGTGATTGCTAAGGTGTTCTGAATGATTGTTGGTGTGTTGTTGTGTAGTCGCTAGGTACAAAAGTGTTACAAGTGGACACTGATGTGTTTCTATGCAGTTGCTAGTGTGTTGCCATGTGGTTGCCAGGGCGTTGTCATGTGATAGCTAAGGTGTTCTGAATGGTTGTTAGTGTGTTGCTGTGTAGTCGCTAGGTGCGAAGGTGTTAAGAGTGGTCACTGGTGTGTTTCTATGCCGTTGCTAGGGTGTTCTGGGTGATTGCCAGGGCTTTGCTACTGTATGTGGTTTCTAAGGTGTTCTTTGTCGTTGTTAGTGTGTTGCCATGTGGTTGCCAGGGCGTTGTCATGTGATTGCTAAGGTGTTCTGAATGGTTGTCAGTATGTTGCTGGGTAGTCACTAGGTGCGAAGGTGTTACGAGTGGTCACTGGTGTGTTTCTATGCAGTTGCTAGGGTGTTCTGGGTGGTTGCCAGTGTGTTGCCATGTGGTTGCCAGGGCGTTGTCATGTGATTGCTAAGGTGTTCTGAATGGTTGCCAGTGTGTTGCCATGTGGTTGCCAGGGCGTTGTCATGTGATTGCTAAGGTGTTCTGAATGGTTGTTAGTGTGTTGCTGTGTAGTTGCTAGGTGAGAAGGTGTTAAGAGTGGTCACTGGTGTGTTTCTATGCGGTTGCTAGGATGTTCTGGGTGTGAGGGGCAGAAATGCTGTCAGACTCCAGGCAGCTGAGGAAGGTTTCGTGATTCGTACTGGTTTCTCACACTTTCCCAGGGTTCAGCTTGCTGTCTGGACCTCTTAGGACATGACAAAAGCCAGGTCAACAAAGCCTAATTTATTAGAGGGGGACACAATAGCTGCTCTCAGGGAGAGGGGCAGTACAGAGGGGAGGATCCTGCATCTGTGTGTGTGAGAGAAAGAGACGCGGCCTAATAATAATAATGAAACAATAGACAAACCCAAGTGTTTCCCTTGAGTGACTCGTACGTTTTTTTTCTTCTTCTTCTTTCAGATTTCAACTGGGCAGCAGTATTCTTATAAGGGTAAGTGTCACAAAACTGAATCATATTTCACCCCAAGATCAAAACAAAGAAATTTGATTTTGCTTAAAGCATTTTTTAAAAAGATTTTTAAGTCCTTCCATTCATGTTTTTGTTGAGTTTTGAATAAATCAGTAAATATGTTTCAGCAATTTTGTGTGTCTCAATTGTCATCATTAAATTGTATTACAGCAAACGGGCATCAGCCAGTCTGCTCTCTCTGTATTGGCATTAAAGTATTAAAAAACCCTTATCAGTCAGCCATTAATTATTTTCATAACAATAAAGCACATTTCCCCCCCACAGATTCTCATTTCTATAATGCAAAACAATCTAATTCTCATTACTGTAATGTGAAAAAATATGATATATTATTTATAATTCAAATTATTTCTACATCATAGTATTGTTTTATGTACTGCCTTTCATTTATACTAGTGCTGTCAAATCAATTAATCGCAATTAATCACATCTAACAAAAAACGTTTGAATATATATATATATATATATATATATATATATAGGTCTGGGGCGGGGCAACTGCATTAAATGCATTAATAATTTTAAAGCATTATTTTTCACCGTAATTAATTAACCCAATTAACACGTTAACGTTAAATGCACAGCCCTAATATATATGTTAGATGCGATTAATTGCAATTAATTGACAATTAATTTGACAGCACTAATTTATACTGATTTAAATGTTTTTGTAATACAAAATAATTGTATTACAGAGGATCTAATGGAAATTACAAAAAACAAACTTAAATGTCATGAAAAAAATGCAAAAAGTGAACTGACCAAAAATAGGTTTCATGTTTTTTATGCAAAATATAATTTCTTTATTATTATTATTATTATTATTATTTTGATTTAAGGGTGAAAAGGTTTTGGTTAGATTCACTATGGGTTTCTATCATAAGTAAATTACTGTTTATTTGTGATGATTTAGTGCTTATTGTGACCCTTCCACTGTTTAATTAATTTGACTCTATAAAAAATAATCCCTCCTGCTGCTTAAAAAATATTATAGCATTGGAAATGAATGAATTATGTGCCTCCTGCATTGCATTTTCAAATTGGATGATTTACGTGATTAAGCGAGCTCTTGGTACAAATGCAGGAAAAGCTAGAGTCCTTTAAAATGATGCCACCCGCTTCCACTTTAATTACACGGTGTCACGCGGTGCTTGATTTTTCAAACAGACCTTGGCTTTTGTCTTCCGTCTCCCTCTTTACTTTTTTCCAGCCGTCTGTTGTCCAGGAGATGGATGGTTTCTGAGGAGCATACATTACGGAGAACCCTGCCACCATTGTGATTATGGCTGTAATGGCCTGTTTTTGATCAAATAACACCAAAGGCATCTCATTCGCACGTCTCTCGCTTTCTCATGCTGATGCATGAAGGAGGAAAAGGTTAGCGCTGACCTGACACAGCTAATTAAAAGGGACAACGTTCGGTGTTAATATGACAAGACACAAACTGACAGTTGGCATGGAAATGTGCATGCCAGATGCTGTGTGCACACCACCAGACATGTGCCGTTTTCTCACGTCCTTTGTTAAGACAATATGGTGTTTGCATACAAAACTGCATGACAGATTTGCATGATTAACCTAGAACTAGATGATTTGATTTTACATTTTCCAAAGAAAAGGAGTGGCGCTTACCATGCAAAAGTCACCTGCATGATGGTAGGGTGTTGTAAGTGGTTTTATTCTACAACATAAAATACATCAGTAATACTCCCTTTGTGATTTTACTTGTCTTGAAAAAAAGAGTAATTAGGACTACAAAGACTGTCGGGGACATTAAACGTCATCCGCTTTCACAGCCTCATTGTGTCTGTAGTCACGCTCTTGCAAACTATTCTAACTCAAACTTTCAATGAAAATGTTTTTAAATAAAAACCGATAGAGTTGCCGGAAGCTTAATGGTTGTGACTTTGAAGCCATGCGACCATGGTGTGGTTCATTTAGCTTTTTACTTCTGGTGATCGTATTTAAGCTTCATAAAAGTTATGTTCATTTGGGAAGATTGTCATTATGAACAAAACGTGTAAGAATCACAAACTTTTGTTGGTCACAGAGCTTATTTTCTGCAATAATCCAAAAGCTAATGGAAAAATCCTGTTGGGTTTTTGTCGAGGGAACTGGGTTGGCCTACAAAAATACATCATCACTGCAGTGCTCCGTAGAGCTAATAGAAAGCATAAAAGGGCACATATATGCTTCACAAAATGTGATTTTCCAAAGAATTTTTAGCCACAATTGTGGCTTAAGGCCTCTAAAGCCCTTCTGAGGCTTAAGAGAGACAAACACAGAGCTAATCAGAATGTTGAAACATCAAAAATATCATTCAAAGTTAGTTTTCCGTTTACATCTGTTTCTTTTGGTCGAGCTAAACTCATTATTATTTCTTAACAATAGTGCTTCTCTTTCCTTTTGTTCTGTTCTGGTGCTCTGCCGTCTCCGCATGGCCTTCATCTGTGAGCATGCCCCAATTAACAGAGCCAAAACAAGCAGGACCATTAAGACGGCCGCCCACTGGAAGGAACCAAGAGGCTGCTGGTTAATACAAGTCCTGTGATCCTGCACTCATTCATCTTGTCAAATCAACACTGCTCTCGCTGTTCGCTGGATGATATGTGTTTCCTTAATGGAACGTTCCTTAATGTTGCCTGACAAAAAGCAGGGGATTTTCCAGGGTCATATGATAACACTTGATTCTTGCAATGGCCAGAATGTTCTCTTGATTTGGAAGATTTAACAAGTCGTTTAGTCTCAACAACATTCAGTTTTCTGTTTGTGTGTGTTGGCTTTTTAAGACAACATTAAATCAAAATGAAATCAAATGGCTGATTTAAAATGGATTCTGGCCTGGATGATTCATTTAGAAAAATCAATGCATGCATCATGGTTAAAGGGGCTATATGTAAGAATTTTCATGTATTAATCGCTTTATACTGCAAATGTTTGAACAGCTTGTAACGAAACTTTAAAAACGAGACCTTCTCCGACTTCCTAGGTTGTCTATGAATGCCTGTAGACTTATTTTTATGTGAAGGACTCGGGACGTTTTTGCCGGGAAAATTCAAAGGATGTGACGGTTACGCGCGCTCCCGAAAACGTCTCTTCCGTTCAATGACACTTGAAATGAATGATTATGCAATTCCAAAAGAGCTATAATGTCAATGTGTCATGCAAAGAAAAGGGATTAATTCAAACTATAGTCTCACATAGCCAGATAGTCTCAAACATACTTCATAATCAAACTTTCATAACAGTGTAGTTTTAATTACCTCATCTCTGTCGACATGACGCCGGTGAATTGCAGAGCTGTTTCAAACATATCCACATCCATATGATCAGATACTTTCTTAACTGCTGTCGTATTTGTTGTTTATTTTGTTAATGAGGAAAGCACGCAGAACATATTCATCTAAACGTCGCTCTCGGTAGCGTGGACGGCGTCTGGATGTTCGCCGTAACACATTCCTGTGTTAGCAGTATATCGCTGCTAAGGTATTTCCAACTTCTTTTTACTTCTTAGCAAAGAACGAACCTTCTATTACGCTCAGTCTCTTGTACGTTACTTGTGCACGAGTAATAAGCTGATGGCTGCAGTTCACTTAACGGCCACTGGTGTCGCTAATAACAAGGGTTTCTGAATTCTACATATAGCCCCTTTAAATATAATCCACCAGGGGTCATTATTTTTACCTTCAATTCGTGTTTTTGGTGAGTTTTGAATAAGTAAAGGCATGTTTTAGCAATTTTTATTTGTCATCATATATATATTAAAAGCATATTAATATATAAAAGCAGCCAAGTGAATCCAACATGTTTTCATTTCTAGTTTCACGTCTTGTACTGCTTTCAACCCATGCTGATATATTTAAAGGTGCAATATGTAAGAATTTTGCAGTAAAATATCCAAAAACCACTAGGCCAGTGTTATATATTTTGTTCACTTGAGTACTTACAATATCCCAAATGTTTGCAACTATTTGTAAATCGTGAGAAAATTGCAGTTTTAACCAAGGCTCCGGGACGTGTGAGGAGTCGCCTGTCAATTGCGTCATACCCACGTTACCCTCGGTTTCCGGTTTTATTTTGTAGAAACCATGGAAACACCAAAGACGCTTTAATATTTACATGTTTTAATAAACAAGGGAACAACTGTTTTAATATATTTATAGACAGAAAACTAATTGTTGTTATATAGCTCAACACGTTTATTCTTATTGTTTAAATCTAATTTTCTTGATTTTCCGAGAGTACCATGCTTTACCATGCCTCAGAGAAAAACACTATTTTGTGAAGTAGCTAACATAGCATAATCAGATGCAGCTTTATTTTTAGTAACAGTAATACAGCATTTTCTCCATCATACAGAACGTTTTAAAATTAATTGCATGCCATTTATCAACACAAGCCATCCAGCATTTAATATGATATTCTAAAATCGATCTATCTTACTGCAGTGTGCAACAGTGTCTCACAGCAGCCGCCGAGCGAACGCACAGAGAACATTTTCAATACACTCAAATGTATCTAATATGATAAACAGAGCTGTGTTACCTCATACTCATGACCGGAAAAGCGGAAGCGGCTCCGGCGACTGTGTCATAATAAAAGTTCCGCTGCTCGCGGCGTGTGCTGTGCAATCGCTCCAGCGGCCTCGTTCAGCTCCCACAACACTCGGTCCTGCTCTGCTTCATACTACAGTAACGTTAATAATCGCATCCATGAACATGATTTCTTCCCGAGTCCTATCCCAATTCTTTTCCTCCGGCCGTTGAGGTGAAGACCACGTGTCCCAAGATTCCGCGCTCAAACTTGGCGTCATCAAGCTACGCCTTTGTTTTGAATAGGCATCTAGCGACCTCTAGTGGACAGAAAATATTACATATTGCACCTTTAAGTACTTCGTTAGTGCATCGGGGTCCTGACCAACATGTTTGGGTTTAGTTTGTGATAATGGCCAGCTGACTGTACATTTTCTCACAAATTAGCACAGTTATTAGAGATCACAGAACTCAACATCTCTTTTCTGTCAGTATCAGTATCTCTGGTCACAAAGACACACAATGTTTCAAGTAATATAAATGAGTAATGATTTTCTCCATCAGATAATAAAAAACCTAACTCAAATGCTCTTTTAATGCTCATCCTGCTTTGATGCCCAATCAAAATGTGCTTGCTTTCATTCGTTTTCGAATGCATGAATTATTAATATGCATATGTAAATTGTGCAGTGAAATAAAAGGGTATTTTTAATTTATAAATACAAACACAAAACCACCATTGAGAGATGAATCGTTTGAATATTTGAATACATTATCCATGTCAGCAAGCAGCTGAATAGTAACCCATCTAAATGATACGCACCGTACAATCTGACAGTAATTAATTCCTGCCACTGTCAGATTCATCTGCAATAATAGAGCAATTACTCTATTTAAGAGAACATTTACCAGAGAGACAAAGCCACAGTTACTCTGTCTTCAATTTAATGCAGGTTAATAGCACAATAGCAAACAAATGGCACGATTGTGGGTTCTTTAATTTAGAATTTTTTTAGTGCAAAATTGTGTAATGTGTAAAAAAAACTGTTTAAGAAGAGTATATGGGTCATTTCTACTGTATATGGGTCATTGACGAATAAGGTTTTAAAAGTGTAAAAAAAACAATGTAGATATAATTAATTTTGAAGATTTATTAAGTGTTAACAATGAGATAATGTGGTTTTTATAATCAATTAACACTGCTTTTGTCATTTTTTACAAGATGGACAAAATTTGTCACCAAAAAGTCATTCAGTTTAACCAAAATTTCAGTTTTACCGAATGACACTTTTGGTTATACCGAATGATGATATTTTCAAACAATGCTAACAGGCTGATATCTAGCTAGCTAGCAAAAGGACAATCAAACATTTTATATTTAGTACAAGTTTTTAAAATATTACAACGTTTTCCATGTTTTATAGCGGTTGTACCGAATGACCTGATGTTTCGGGACATGCGTATGAGCAAGTGAAAACATGAATTTTTCAAATAGATCAAAGAGTTAGTTACTTTGCTTCACGACCATGTGGTCCTTTGCAGGTGTCTGAATGATGTCACATCCTGTCACATGATATTGACTGCATGACTTGATCCAAAATGGACACTTTATATTGGTTACTCCGAATGACATCAATGAAATTCATTTTTCCGGACATTCTTTCTTATAACAAAGCAACGACTTCTACACATAATTTTGCACTATGTTGATATATGATGTTATAAAATCATGAATAAAAAATATATACTTTTATTACATTTTTAGATATTTTAATCACAAATGAAATGGCTGTATCGGCCTTTGGACGGTTAAACCGAATGACCTTCTGACACTTCAAAATCTTTAAAATACCTTTATATGTAGCAAAATATAATTAAAACCTTTTGGATTCAATAAAAGAGATCTAGTTGTACTGACTTACATACTTTGAATGTACAATCTTTGTTTTTTATTATTATTAAGGCCTTTGGACAAAAAAATGACCCGTCACGTCTTTGACCCATGTACTGTATTTGTCTCCAGATCTTTCTTTTTTCTTTCTCCAATCCAAATGATTCAAACAAAACATGTTTTCTTGCATGGGAAAATTGTTTTAATTGATCATTTATAGGTTATTTTTGTGTCATCTTAACTTGTATAAACAAATATCATCATCCTCCAGGAAGTGACATCATTTTGTTGGGAAAACATCAGCTCAAACATTACTAATATTCTCAATGAATTTGATGAAATGTGTGATGTTTTGTGGTATTAGTTGGTTTGTGTCACTGTAAAACATTCCAGCCCATTTGATCAAATGACACAACTTAAATTTACAGGTTTGGAAGAACAAGAATGATTCATTTGTTTTTTCTCAACCTTTCCTTTTGTCCTCTTCCTTCTTTTTGTGCTGGATGGTTATTGTTTTTGCTGGAAAAAAAAGGCAGAAGATTACTCTCTGCATTCCCTTGATGTGTCTACAGAAAATCAATAACTCTGGCTGCATGGGCTCTGGTGGGCGACGATGACAACTACTCAGGACGCGCCGCGGACTAATGTGGAAAAATAGGAATTAAAACAAAATAGCTACATTAATTTGTTTTCCATCAGCCTCTGGAGAGATAGTGTGCAGCGTTCCTCTCAGTCTCATTATACTTTCTAATCAAGACTCTTTTAAAAATCCTTTTTAAGGCGACAGGCAGATTTGCCCTTCCCCCCGTTGCGCTGCTGCGCCTTGCCGTCATTGTGCTTCTGCTTATTACTTTACAAATGACCGAGGTGAGGCTGACATTTTCACTGCATGCAGAAAAGCTCGGTATGTACGGCCTCTGCGGTAATGAATTTGCTTTGAGCTCTCGCTTCCCCCTCTGCTTTCCCAATCAAGATTCCCCAATACAATTAAAATCACAGCATCTCGCTGCCGTCCTCAACGCCACTCCAAAAGCTGAGCACAAACCAACAGCCTCGGTGAAAAGAATACGAAGGCAAAATCAATGAGCTCGCTGGAAACCTGCTTTAAATTCTGCAAGCTGAATAAGGATTTTTTCTTCACATCTTTAATTCAGGAGTGACTTTGTCAGTAAATTGGTCTCTTACTGTTAACAGAAGCGAGGTGTGAAATCACAGGCCTTGTGGAAAAAACACTGTATCAATATTTTAACAGTTAACCTGGTAATTTTCACCTTCTCATAAAAATATATATCGACCAATATTACACATCATTTGTTCTGGTAAAAAAAAACAGTCTACATATATATAAACTCTCAAAAACACTGGGATAAAAACAACTCAATTTGCCTATATTTAAGCTCGTTTAACAAATATTAAAAGTAAAAATTAAACATTTAGAAGTAATTCAAGTGTAATGGACAGTCTCTGTTGTCCCGTTTCCACCGTAACGGAGCTGGATCTCGTGCCGGAGATGGCTCGTGTTCGGCGGGAGAACTGCTAACTTCAGACCGCCGCCTGCGTTTCACTCGTAGCCGAAAAATGCTGTGACTGACTCCATAACCTGTCCATAAATAATCAGTGTACAGTTCTGAGAATATATTTTAACATCCTAAGTATTTATATTCTGTATCTTTTTGAATAAAATCATAAAATTTTATGCAAGGCATCAGACGTTTCCATCGCACGAAAAGACCGACGCGACACTCATTTAGGTGACTCACATCACGCCACTGTATTTTGCTTTGCATAAAATTAAATGATATAAAGAACAATAACAAATTCTTAGATAAAATAAAACATACATAAACCTGTATTTTACCGAAGACATGCACCAAATTGACGGAGCTGCACTGCTCTCTCCTGAAGAGGTCGCGATAAATAACTCAACCCCTGGGTTATTACGTCTGACCCAGGATCTGGGTAACACAACAACTACCCAAACTCTGGGTTGTTACGTCTGACCCAGGATCTGGGTAACACAACAACTACCCAAACACTGGGTTGTTACGTCTGACCCAGGATCTGGGTAACACAACAACTACCCAAACACTGGGTTGTTACGTCTGACCCAGGATCTGGGTAACACAAAAACTACCCAAACTCAGGGTTGTTACGTCTGACCCAGGATCTGGGTAACACAACAACTACCCAAACTCTGGGTTGTTACGTCTGACCCAGGATCTGGGTAACACAAAAACTACCCAAACTCTGGGTTGTGACGTCTGACCCAGGATCTGGGTAACACAACAACTACCCAAACTCTGGGTTGTTACGTCTGACCCAGGATCTGGGTAACACAAAAACTACCCAAACTCTGGGTTGTTACGTCTGACCCAGGATCTGGGTAACACAACAACTACCCATACACTGGGTTATTATGTCTGACCCAGGATCTGGGTAACACAACAACTACCCAAACTCTGGGTTATTATGTCTGACCCAGGATCTGGGTAACACAAAAACTACCCAAACTCTGGGTTGTTACGTCTGACCCAGGATCTGGGTAACACAACAACTACCCAAACACTGGGTTGTTACGTCTGACCCAGGATCTGGGTAACACAACAACTACCCAAACACTGGGTTGTTACGTCTGACCCAGGATCTGGGTAACACAACAACTACCCAAACTCTGGGTTGTGACGTCTGACCCAGGATCTGGGTAACACAACAACTACCCAAACACTGGGTTGTGACGTCTGATCCAGGATCTGGGTAACACAAAAACTACCCAAACTCTGGGTTGTTACGTCTGACCCAGGATCTGGGTAACACAACAACTACCCATACACTGGGTTATTATGTCTGACCCAGGATCTGGGTAACACAAAAACTACCCAAACAGGCTCAACCCAGGACTTGGGTAGAAAAAATAAAGGTAAAGATTTTTTAGAGTGCAAGCAATGGCAGTTCTTTATTGAAAATCAGCTTTAAACCAGCCTAAGATGATTAGCTGGTCTCCCAGCCTGGCCAAACTGGTTTTAGAGGGGTTTTTGGGCACTTGTCAGCTGGTCAGGCTGGTTTAAGTCAGGTGTTCTCACTGCTTTTCATTACTTCATGATATGTCACATCCGTCATGGGATTCACCCGGATTTTTTTTTTTCTTTTCATTCCTCCACCCCCCTCTCAAATACACATGTGAACTTAAGCCTGTTGCAATTTTTTTTCTCAAACTGAAATCTCTCTGCCTTAGACAAGCAAACAAAATTGGTATAAGTGGTGCCCTGTGCCAGCTGAAGTGGACTAAACTTAAATAAAGAACATGTCCTCTCCATTTAAATGAATTAGTAGTCTGATAAATTCATTTTAATTTAAGGAATAATTCACAGAAAATGAAAATTCTGCTATTATTTAGGCTACTCACTCTCATGTTGTTCCAAATATGTATGGTCTTATTATTTTTTTTAAAAACATATATTTTTCGTATACATTTCTTTGTGACACATTTATCAAGCTCCAAAAAACAAAAATAAATAATCTTTAAAAATTCTCCAAAAAGATGCATGACAAAGAAATGTTTCTTGATCGGTTAGCTGTAAGCGGTGAATTAGCCTATTATTGTTATTAGTTGTTGTTGTAGTGGTATTATAAGTCTATTAAATGCTAAGGAATAAAAGAATCAAGGGTTTACAAACTGATGATGATCATAATGATTATTTTTTGCCATTGTCGGTTTCTGAAATCTATAAAAAAGAATCAAATAGCCAATCCTAAAATAGAGAGGCACAATTAAATTCTGCTTACTCAGATAAACCAGTCATAGCAGCCTGTTAAACTGAAAGATTTTGTGATCGTAGCGGTATCATGTAAGTGAAAATGAAACAAATGAAAAAGAATAAGAGCTTTTGGTGACGTCACGCCGCTTCCTTCAAGTGCAATCTAACGTGAACCTTCACTCTGCCGTTGAAGATTCACACGCGCTCACAAGTCACACAGGCAGCACTTTTGTGATACAGCTCCTCGTATCGCTGTCGGACTCTAAGAAACCGGTCGGAAATTATCTGTTTCCACATTATCTGTGTCCTGGATGATTTATATTAAAACTGAAAGCAAAAGGTGAGTGAATTATTTCATTAATCTGTCGGAGATCGCGCGCCCGTGTTGGTTTGTGTATAGTTGCTGTTGTTTGCGCACTGAAGCAGATTGATAAGTCACAAACTCACCAAAAGATGCGTTATTAATCATAATATGTTGTTAAAGTAATCGGTTATCACATTTTTAGAAGTGTATGAATCCTGTCAAAATATTTAACTCAAAACGCTGCTTTTCAATGTTAAAATCCTGCGTAAAGTAGTTAGTTGTCGTATGACAGGCACGTCAAGTGCTCCGAGTTCCTTTGTGTACACTAGCATCATCTTGTTAATGGGTAGTTTACATGTCAATGAGGTTTTTCTCATTCAAAACCTACATGTTTTATGAGGGAAAGTGTATATCTTAGCTACAGTAGGCTAACTGTTCACCGTTTCCCTTTTAACTAGCGATTTGTCTTCACTAGTTCATTTCAGTAATCTTTTTGTACGACAGATGGATTTTTAAGTACAGTATTGTCTGTCAAATAAATGGAGCTTATAATAAAACAGCCTAAATATGGTTAAGATTAATTTCTTCCAATCCTTATCCTTGATGTCAACTGTTGTTAGAGGCGAGAAACGTGAAACCGTGTCATTCAGCTTTGGTTTCAGTAAGAAAATGTTTTTATTTAGTACTGTAGTGTTGATCTTTGGTCTGTTCTGTTTTCTATGCACATTCAACATTAACCTTTATCATTCAAGACTAGTCTTTGCAATAAATATGGTTTCAAAGCAGCTGTACAGAAAAGTAGTATTATAGTAGGAGAGGTTTGATGTTCCAGATGTTGTTCCGGATGTGATGCTACAGCCTTCATGGATGACTTAAGACAAAAAAAACCCTACAATATGACTATCCACTTTAGATGTCATTTTGTTCTTGATATTGGTATTATCTCTCTAATGCACTAAAATGATGACTGTAACTCTTAAAATGCATCATTTTGGAAAAAAACAGCGAGATAATCTTATTTCTAACTTAATAGAAATTTTAGTTTTTTATGTGATTTAATGATTCATGAGGGTTAAAATGTCCATATTTAAAAAGAAAGTGCCGTGTTTATGTAACCTGGACAGTTCTAAGTTTTAGAAAGATTTATTGTGATGTGTTGCTTGCTTGTTTGTGAGGAAAGGTTGTTGAAGTGAGTTACCATATTGAGCCAGATCACCTTGATCTGTTTGCCTTTTGAAGAAGTGTTAACATGCCTCCACTCTTTAAATCCTATTAGATATTGTAATGTTCGTTTGACCTCTTGAACTTAAGTTTACTTGTATAGTGATTCGTCCAGTGAGATATGGCACATGGTGAACAGACCTTGAGACCTCAAAGGGTGACGTGCTCACAAGCCAAAGATGTGATTCAAATTCAATCCAGTGACCAAGACTGTTATCACTGTCCATAAAGATAAAACTGGGTGTTTTATTGTAAAAAAGATGAGAATTGCAATTGAGAATAATAGGAATTACTGTGTCTGGATGGGAAAATGTGCTGAATTGTCATGAAAATGTCAAAACTCAGCTTTTTTTTCTTTTCATTTTGGGACTTGAACCAGTTTGTGCGATTCACCCGATGGGTTTCCCTCCTTCTTCATTTGTCTTTGCCCCGCTTTTTTTTTTTTGACACCGGCTGAACTGAAGACGCTAGAGATCCGAGCGTCTTCCTAACAGCATGACATTGTGCTGTAAGCCACAAGAGATCCGTGAAATGAGCTTAAATCTCGCCGCATTTGAGCTCTCAATACCAGCTGTGAATGAAGTCTTAGCAATGTACTTCTGCATAAGACCTGTTTCAACACTGAAGCTTCATGAAGAAGATGTAAAATGCAAAGGGATTTGAATCTGTGAATCATTTTTTTTCTGAGCAAACTGATTCACTAGTCTAGAATGCATCCACGATGTTGGAAAAGCTTGTCACTGGAAAAGAAACCAGTTGTCACACTTTTGAAATAGGTATTTAAGTTTGCAGGGCTCCAGACTGCGACCAAATGGTCGTATTTTGTGACCACGGACCGTTTATCAGCTCGGAAAATAATAAACAGCGCAACCTATGAGCAGAACGCAGCGTGAGCTTAGAAGGTTCTCGCGCGCCAATCTAGATCACGCGACACTGTTACTACAGAGCGCTGGGAGATCCAATGAGAAAGCATTGAATTCGCTGCAGAATTAATAACATCGCAGCGAGATCTAGTGGGAAGCATTTAAATTCAGCGAAGTATTCTCTGTTATAAACTACAGGTATCAGATCAAACATGGGTGACATGGAAATAGTCGAATGTTTTTACATTATTCATCTCAGTGTTCATGCAAACTTGGAAATGAAATTCAAGCACTTTCAAGGACTTTTTAAAGTGCTTCACACTTGTTCCAGCACTACAAGTCTCTAAATATGATCCAGTTATAATGTTATCTTTAATGTGGTTATTTGTAAAACTAAAAGTTTAAAGATGAAGGAACACTTCGTTATGGAGCCCCGCACATGACATGGAGGGAAAAAAAAGTAAATTGTGCGCACAATTTACTATTTCCTTCCCTCGATTTGCTAAGTCGTGCACACGATTTACTAGTTCGTTCCCTCAATTTACTAAATCGTGCGCACGATTTACTATTTCATTTCCTTCGATTAGCTAAATCGTGCGCATGATTTACTATTTCGTTCCCTCGATTTACTAAATTGTGCGCATGATTTACTATTTCGTTCCCTCCATTTGCTAGCTAAATCGTTGCGCACAATTTACTAAGTCGTTCCCTCAATTTACTAAATCGTGCGCACGATTTACTATTTCGTTTCCTCTTTTTGCTAAATCGTGCGTACGATTTACTATTTCGTTCCCTCGATTTGCTAAATCGTGCGCATGATTTACTATTTCGTCCCCTCGATTTGCTAAATCGTGCACACAATTTACTATTTCATTCTCTTTATTTGCTAAATCGTGTGTACGATTTACTATTTCGTTCCCTTGATTTGCTAAATTGTGCGCATGATTTACTATTTTGTTCTCTTGATTTGCTAAATCGTGCGCACGATTTACTATTTCATTCCTTCAATTTGCTAAATCGCGCGCACGATTTACTATTTCGTTCCCTCGATTTGCTAAATCGTGCACATGATTTACCATTTCGTTCCCTCGATTTGCTAAATCGTGCGTACGACTTAGTATTTCGTTCCCTTGATTTGCTAAATCGTGCGCACGATTTAGTCTACTATTTTTTCCTGCATGTCATATGCGGGGCTCCGTACTTTGTGGCAAACAAACTTTTATTTAAAAAGACATGAAATTACCAGTATAGCCAGTAGATGGCGGCAGAGGAGCATTTATTGGCATATCAGCCATTTCTACTCCCTAATATATGGAGAAAAGTAGGAAAAGTCTCATGAAAAACAAAAACTTTTCTTCAAATGAAGCTGTCTGTAAGTTCAGTATGGTACATTTAATAAGAGTAGAATATTTACATATTTACAGGTTTTTGCATGTTACTGTTGTCAATGAAAGTTAAATTTATCTACATCTGAAATCAAGCTCAGTGCTTTACTGTCACATTTCCGATAAATAAAAGTGTAATATTATTAGTAACTGCACTTATTAGTGCAAAACAATAGTAATATGATTAAATTACCTTTATGATTAAACCCCCGCCCAGCGCCATCAAATCAGGTGCTGGCACCACCTTCTGTAGATATTAGTGACACCGGTGCCACTGCTCTCAAATGTTAGTCTGAGCCCTGTATTGTCAGCGCTACATTTGTTGTTCCCCAACACTGCATCAGAACAGCGTTCAGTGTAGTAGTTATTGATGATAAGTGCTTTAAAGCACATTTCTGCGTGGCGTTTCTTTGAGCTAATGCAGGGGAGCAGCTGTATTGCTGAGTGTCTGATGTTCTTCGGATCTCTACTGGGAATGCGCATCTCTTCTCGTCCTCGCTGATGCATCGACCACGCAGCAGCTGGCTGATTGTGTGGAGATGCTTGGAAACCATTAGTGCAAATGAATTGAAAGAAACAGAAAGACCCTCCTCTTTTTTTCCTTAGACACACACACTCAGAGACATGGATTATACTAATACGTTCTCTCAAACTCGCGTTTTGTAGAGCAAACAAATGCCTATTGTTAGTTTTTGTAGAGCTGCAGCTGAACACAAAAGCGGCCTGTGATGTACTTGTTGTATCTCAGCTGCAGGAAGAATCTACAGCTGTCAGGACTTGTTTTGTGGTTGTACCTTTATTTTCCCTCTTGAAAGAAAAATACAGTTTCACAAACAAAGTCTCTGCCGAAACTAGTTTGGACGGAGGCGTTGCTCATTCATGAAAAACTCTTGTGGTAGTTATTTTGTATATTGTGTATTTATATGAAAATAATGAAATTAGCTTAAACTAATTGCAGAACATGTAAGGTTTAGACTGTTTATTTCAGCAACTGCAAATGTCATTTATTTGGAATTTATGTATCATAGAAATTGCATTTCCCTTGATCTTTTGATATAAAGAAACTTGGAAAACATTTGCGTTAACGATGCATATTGGGAGTTATAGAAACAGTTTAGTCCAGTCACAGTGAAGTAAAGAGTAAGTAGTACACTGTAAAAAAATTATTTTCGTGATTTATCACAATTTTTTCTTTTGTCAAATCAACTTCAATAATTAATGTCATTCAGATAACATAATATTTTGAGTTTCTGTTGATTAAACCAATCGCCTTCATTGTATTAACTCAAATTTTTAATTTCAATGAACTCAAAATTTTAAGGCAACCAGGTAACTTTTTAAGTTAAGTTTTTACAGTGTACATATACTATTATTATAGAACTAGCAATAGCAAAAGAATATTTATTTATTTATTTATTTATTTATTTTAAATAAGATCCCTCATAATTTAAGGTCACAATATGGCCCAAAATCAAAAGTAAAAAAAAAAAACACATTTTGCCACAAATTCTCATTTCTGTAATGCTTTTAATCAGTTTTTTTTTTGTAATTCTTGAAAGTGATCCTCATTAGATTCCATTACTGTATTAAAATTACTGGAAAGAAATCAATTTTCAATTTAAATATTTAAATCTGTGAAGGCAGTACAACAATTACTACCAGACATATACAAGTACTTTATATATTTTTTTTAATATGACATTAATAACAAAAAATTATATTATTTTTAATAATTAAAAATTAAATAAAAAACAATCCTTTTTTTGATAAAAAAAATAAATTTATATATATATATATATGCATTTATTTAAAAAAATATTAATTATTTATCAAAAATAAAAAATAAATAAATCAAATATATATATATATAAAATTTATTTATTTATTTTTTATCAAAAAAGGCACCTTGTTCTTTGATAGGTTTCATGAGATTCCCCCAGACAACCAAATTGTGAATTTAATTAAATATGTAAAGCACGCACACATATACACAGATGGATTGTGATTTTGAAATGCTTGACTTAAACAGCTGGAAGACCCACAGCGATGAGGGAAATTAGATTATACTGACAGTTCTGTGAATTCATCTGGCCAGAGATTCAAATAATAAAGCAGAGTTGCAGTCAGAAGGTCAACGCAGATTTATTCAGAACTGTCATCCTTGAAAGTGCAACAACCACCCATGAATACAAACCACTCTGCATCATAGTCTGGTATTTAAGGGGATGAAAAATAACACGGTGCCATTTGAATGTGGTGCATGTTATCAGGCTCTGCTCTCCCGGCAGGCAACAACATTAGCTCAAGGTTACAGTAATAGTGCTTGAAACAGCACTTTTAAATGCTAGCAGAATCACTGGACAGATGATTATTCGAAATGCTCCTCACATACTGCACACACGCGTTCATTTTGAATACAAAATGAACACGGTGCAGCTTGTGATCGCAGTGGACAAAGACTATTATTAGCCTTCTCCAACATTTGTTTGTTTATCAGCTTTAGTTTAATACAGTGAGTAAGCCACTAGAGGCTGTTATTATTACTATTTATTTACTGAAACCGACTAGCTTATTGCTTTTATAAAACAGCAGTATGATAAAAGACAATTTCAATTAATAGTTACATTTATTAAAAAAATAGTAATTGGTTTTGATGATTTTGGAAAGATTCTTATAAAGTCTGTTCACATTATTTTCCACTTTTTTCAGTTGTGTTGCAACAATTCAATGAAAATTCTGTCATTAATTACTCACCCTCATGTCGTTCCACACCCGTAAGACCTTCGTTCATCTTCAGAGCACAAATTAAGATATTTTTGATTAAATCCGATGGCTCAGTGAGGACTCCATTGACAGCAAGATAATTAACACTTTCAATGCCCAGAAAGCTACTAAAGACATATTTAAAACAGTTCATGTGACTCCAGTGGTTCAACCTTAATGTTATGAAGCGACGAGAATACATTTTATGCGCCAAAAAAACAAAATAACCATTTATTCAACAATATCCAGTGATGGGCGATTTCAAAACACTGCTTCATGAAGCTTCGAAGCTTTACAAATCTTCGGAGCAAGAATCAAACTGCCAAAGTCACGCCCCCCAGTGGTGAACCATTGAAATTTCGAAACAATGACGTAATGAAGCCTGGTTTACTGAAATCACGTGACTTTGGCAGTTTGATACACGCTCCGAACCACTGATTCGAAACAAAAGATTCATAAAGCTTCGAAGCTTCATGAAGCAGTGTTTTGAAATCGCCCATCGCTAGATATTGTTGAATAAAGTCGTTATTTTGTTTTTTTGGTGCACAAAAAGTATTCTCGTCGCTTCATAACATTAAGGTTGAACCACTGTAGTCACATGAACTGTTTTAAATACGTCTTTAGTAGCTTTTTGGGCATCTGAAAGTGTTAATTATCTTGCTGGCAATGAAGGCCTCACTGAGCTATCGGATTTTATCAAAATATCTTAATTTGTGTTCTGAAGATGAACGAAGGTCTTACGGGTGTGGAACGACATGAGGGTGAGTAATTAATGACAGAATTTTCATTTTTGGGTGAACTAACCCTTTAAAAGCCACTAACCTGGCAAACCCTGCAAGTGACTAGTGCACTGACCTCCTGAAAGTTGCTTACTGTCAGACAATCTGTGCTAGCAGTTTTAACAAGCGCTTTCCAGTTGTGTGCATTACACATGAGTGAACGGATCATGGGCGGTCCGTGGGTGTGCCGTCTGAGCTGAGACCATACTTAACTCACAAAAAGACTCATGTCACGTCTACAATCTTCCAAAACATTAACCAGAAACAAAGAGGAGATATTAAATTATGCATTCAAAGCCGTGTCACATCTATTCTGCAGCATTGGGGGGTCTAACTGCTGTCTTCAGACCCCCAAACGGCTCGGCAGAAGACAGTCCTCCCGAATCCCCCTGCAGGAGCCCAGCATCCTGATTAATGAGTGGAAGATTGTGGAAGAGCGAGCGAGAAGTGAAAGATGGATGGTGCAGTGCAGGCGCAAACTCGCATCAAGAAAACTGCCCTAATTACTGACGGCCCTGTGGTTCGTTTGCTTTAAACACACTCTATATTCCCCCTTTTCCTCTATCCAGGAAGAACATTCCCCCCTTCAGACTCATCTAACGACCTCATTCTCAAAACCACAGCGATTAGTCATTCCCAACCAGTAAAACATCTACATGGACTTCCCCTCCAAGAAGACCTGTACACATGACAAAATGATTGCTTGCACAACATTGATGTGAAATAACAGGTCTATTTCAAAATCAAGGAGCAAGAACCTAGTCTCGCATACAGATTTTAGACTATTAGCAAATTCTGTCCAAAAACTGCCCATTAAGACATGAAAAGACTTCAATGAAAAGCATCCAATCACAGTTTGTTTTTATGTGCTCTTTAAAGGCCCACTGAAGTGCCTTGGAATGTGCAGCATTATTCAATGTGTTGACGTAATTTCCACTGAAACAGAAAGACAGGGCGGGACATATCATTTCATTTCTAGCTGTTGAGCTTGGTAAAGCCTCAGTTTCCTCCTACCGCCATACGTGTATGAAAAGTAAAAATTG
This sequence comes from Mylopharyngodon piceus, assembly GCA_039654765.1. Classification (NCBI taxonomy): domain Eukaryota; kingdom Metazoa; phylum Chordata; class Actinopteri; order Cypriniformes; family Xenocyprididae; genus Mylopharyngodon; species Mylopharyngodon piceus. The sequence goes on from CM077441.1 coordinate 5,459,663, forward strand.
GAAAATAAGTTCTACTGCAGTTGTGAAGTAGGCCTAATCAATTTAAAGTATTTGCAAATACTTTTGTTTTAAAATATGCACACGTTCACTCTTACTGATATCTGATCTGTCGCAAGCGCAAAACGTTTCTTGTCTCATCACATGAGTTACATGAATCAAATGTAAATTATATCATATTTTACATTCAAAACAGTGACATTTTTTTAAAAGTGAGTTGCTTGCATCCCTGGATATTACTCTCAGTCGTTCAGCATTCCTCTCGTAAAACAGTTAAATAGTAATGTTTAGCTGCTACTTTCCACGCACTCTTTCAGAGGTAAAACTAAAGAGTTGCGCTGGAATGCATCCTCGTCTTCTGTAGTACCGCGATATGATTTCGCGAGTTGGGACTTGGGAGAGATCGGGTTTCTTGTTTTTTTAGTATAGTATTTAAAAATGATTTAGCTCTAATTTACTCATTCTACTCACTAAAATAATAGGATAAGACAAATAAAATGAGAAAATGTGAATTCTATAATTTATTTTTATTTTATTCATAGCTCCCACAACATCATAAATGTCTCTGGTCCCCCCCAAACTCCGCCTATGATCGTGATGTCATCAAAATTGTTGATCCATATTGGCGGAAGCAAACTAGCTTATAGATAACAGTAAGGCTAACATATTCATACTAAAAGACAAAAAACTTTAAGGCCGGGTTTATTTAAAACAGTCTGCACAATTTGGGGATTTTTTTTCTGATAAAGATTTAAAATGCAATTAAAAAATTAAATATTTTATATATTTTATTCAAATGAATTTTAAATTGCAATCACATTTTTTAATCAGGAAAAAAAAAAAATTCACAATTAGATTTTTTTCAGACCCAACATCTGGTCCAAGAACTGTCCACTTGTATATTAAAAGACCATCTGACTGACAGGTTAAGTGATCAAACGCATTTGTTTTGTGTTCACATTCCTACTAAGCACCTCAAACAAACTTTTTTAGATTAAAAGCCACTAAAAATGACTAAATAAAAAGAAAAAATACCATTGTAATTCACTGCAAAATAAAAAAAAAATTAAGTATTTAAGAAAAATATAATTAATAATAATAATAATAATAAATTATTATTATTATTATTAGTATATTATTGTTGTTAATATATTATTATTAATAATAAATAAAATATAAAAATTACTAAATAAAAACAAAATTTACCATTGTAATTCACTGTAAAATAGAGTATTTAACCAAAATATAACAATATTTTACATTACAGCTGTTAAATTTCAATACTGACATTTATAGCTGTCTTAATTTCATCATTTTCAAACGTTAATCCATCAAACTTTTATTTTGACAGAATACCGAAGGGAGCACTACACTGCAAAAATGCTTTTCTTACTTATATTTTTTTTTTGTCATGTTTCCAGTCCAAATATCTAAAAATTCTTAAATCAAGAAGCATTTTCTAGACAAGTAAAAATTATTGTCTTGTTTTCAGAAAAAAATAAGTCAAAATTAAGTGAGTTTTTCCTTAAAACAAGCAAAATAATCTGCCAATGGGGTAAGCAAAATCATCTTGTTTTCGGTTTGAAATAAGATTATTTTGCTTACCCCACTGGCAGATTATTTTGTTTGTTTTAAGGAAAAACTCACTTAATTTTGACTTATTTTTTTTCTGAAAAGAAGACTAAGAATTTTAGGTATTTGGACTAGAAACAAGACAAAAACTCCAAGTAAGAAAAGCTTTTTTTGCAATGTAGATGCTTCTCTTTTGTTGATAAGTGCTTCTTATTACAAGTAAAAGAAGATGGTTGGTGCATGTTTCGTTCCCAAATGTACGTTAAAGCGACTGAAACATTTACAGTGAACCCAGGCTGAAAACACAGGCGGATGATGAGCTGGTTACGTGTAAGAATGCAGGGCCGCGCTTCACTCCGAAACATGCAGCACATATATTTATTTCATTGAATTGCATCCTCTGCAATTTGACAATCGCACTAATCCATATTGCATTTCGGTTTTATTTTGATTAATCATGATTCATGCAGCCCTCTCAGATGTTATGCTGTTAGTCACAGCTCTAGCTATGTGATACTAGGTTAAGTGTAACACCCTGTGATACGCTGAGCTGGAGACATTAAAAAATGGTCAATGACTGTCTCGCTCTCTCACACTTATTTTTTACCCTCTCTCTTTATTTCCGTCTGTCATCTTGGATGTCACATGTCCTTTGCTCAGGGAGGGACTGAGGCTTCCTGTGGTGTTAAGAGCTCATGTTAAAATGCCGGTGCTTTTACCTCTTGTTTGCATGTTTGTCATAGGCTGTCATATGCAATAATGCCTGCTGAGTAAAAGAAAAATTGGGACATTTCACTCTTATTTAATATAATAGAAATTCTTATAAATAATTTATATTATAAACAGAATGTAAAGTATACATTATTTTAAATTATATAATTATCTTGATATTTTTCAGCCTTTTGATATATCTTAATATTTATATATTGAATTGTTTTAAAAGGGTGATAAACAGCAAAAATAAATATATTTTTACTAATGCATTTTAATGTGTGAATTTTTTGGTGATGACTTGGTTATGGATTAAACTGATTCACAGAAATGAACTCTACAACTATTTTCTTCTTCTGACATTTAAATCAGAGATGTTATTAAAACATTGCATTTTCAAACTCAAATCACAAAATGTGAAACTAGTCTATGACACAGTCTTTATGAAACTTAATGAGCAAATTAAAAGCACTTAAAAAGATTTGTCATTATTTATAATGTTATAATGCAATTGATTATCCTGTTAGATATTAAGTGTCAGAAATTTGGAGAAGTTAATGTTACTGTGAGATATTCAGTGTTTATATATAAACTAGGGCTGTCAATAGATTAATTTTTTTTAATCGCACACTTATTGTGAAATTAAGCATACACCATTTATCTTCTTTAACACATCCATTTTGCCATCATTGCCTACATCCAGCACAGTAAACCATCAGATTGAAGTGTGATTTCCACAAAACTGTATTTTTCAGCTTTTTTCAAGGTAAATTTAGATGTCTTTCCAAAAAAGGACACCAAATAACCAAATGATATTTTTTCATATAATTCATATGTTTATGTACACCAAAGCACCCATAAAAAAATCACAGCAAAAAAACGTTTCAGAATTCACAGTGTATAGTATGTGCAACAGCAAAGAGCTTGTTTACATTTTAGACAAGTCAAGTTGCGATACTGAACAGGACCACATGGAGATGCCAAAAAAACCTAAACCAACCGCCTTGACCTGCATATATACTAAAGTACACAGCAACATACACAGGACAGCATTATCCTGAATGTGCGTGAAAACAACGTGAATGTACTGAAATGTGCGATCATAGCATCGAGAGCGCTCATACATGATTTCTTTGCGCATCAATATAACAGACTCACACGTGCTTCTGTACGTCACCGCAATCGTCTTTACTTTGATTGCAATCTTCATCCATCAAAACTTTCATAGCAAGAAGCTGGTTTGCTTTATCCAGCCGAAAAACATAGTTTTCATATCATCTGGCCATACAGCGGTGGGATGTTTCGACGCTCCGTTCAGACAGGAACAGCGCGATACGGGAGGGCTCACGCTCTTCAGATACAATGACACAATATGACAGAGTTCATGTTTTAAAGCGAAACAGACACTGGAATGAATAATTCTCTCTGCCATCTCTGATATAATCAGAATGGACTTTAAGATCATCTAATTTCGTGACGTAAATTACGTTATGACGCAATTTCACATGCTTCCGTAATTTTTTTGCGTTAAATTATTTTAACGCGTTAAGGATTTTGAATTAATCGCATGTGTTAACGTGTTAACGTTGACAGCCCTAATATAAACACTGAGAAACGAGAGACAAATTTCTGATTTGCTTCTGTATATTAAAGGGGACCTATTATGCCTCTTTCACAAGATGTAATGTAGGTCTCTGGTGTCTCCAGAATGTGTCTGTGAAGTTTCAGCTCAAAATACCCCACAGATCATTTATTATAGCTTGTCAAATTTGCCCCATTTGGCTGTGAGCAAAAACACGCCGTTTTTGTGTGTGTCCCTTTAAATGCAAATGAGCTGCTGCTCCCGGCCCCCTTTCCAGAAGAGGGCGGAGCTTTAACAGCTCGCGCTTCGGTTGCTCAACAACAACAAAGCTGGAGAATCTCACGCAGCCAAAATGAGGATTGTCAGTAACGGTGTTCAGCCTTACATTGTTCAAACCGGAGTCGACACTGATGGAGAGACTCAGGAAGAAGTTACAACTTTTAGAAAGAAACTGGATGTTTCTGAATGGTTAGAGGATAAATTTATGTAGTTGCTGTGGAGTTGATTCAACTCATCGACTAGCATGTGCCGTCATGTTAATCTTTTGTGCAAATCCAGCGTTGAATTGACCCTCGTTTGTGAAGCAGTCCGACGTAAAATGACGGCATGTCAACAACACTCTACTACAACAACTCTTCCTCTTCTCTAAAGCAGCCCAACATGGCCTCACCCCCTTTGTTGTGTGTTCTTGGGGGTGGGGTTTATGTAAATTTTAGGGTTTGTGATGTCACCAACCCAGGAAGAAGCTCATTGTAATACCTACCAGCTGTTTGTTGTAGTCCTTAAAAAGCGTTTTCTGTAAAAGAAAATGTCTCCCTTTGCATTGAACTTTGAGCGTCGTAACTTTGCAGATAACATTACACACTAGCTAAAGTTAAAAAAGTGAAATCATAATCAAGGACCCCTTTAAAGTGATGCATGGTAAAATTGTTAGAAATTGATTTCAAACATCCTGACTTTGATCACGTTTATTCACGTTTCCTTCTATAATACACATATTTTACAGATTATTAGATTAGGTTGACATCTAATGACCAATAACGTTAGAGAATCCAGCTGTAGAAATGGCCACTATGACCAACAGAACAGAGATAAGATCGCTGCATGTGTGAACGTCCCATTATTGAGACTGATGTGAAGGTGACCTGTGTGTGAAATGTGCTGCTCTTTGCTTTTTTTACTCACAGAAAGCGTGCAGCCCTGTTAATAACCCCTTGCTCACTGCTGCTCTGTTCTACTCAGTAATTACTGACTTTACACCACAGATCTCTGAGAGCCGTTCACCTCATCCACACACAAACACAGGTCTTTTGTCCAGCATCCATGTCATTTATAACTCGCTAATTCTTGACACAATCATATTTTCTGTCTAAGTGTGGTGCCTGTTAAATATAGATGGTGCTGAAAATTATCCTGTTTTCTTCATTGAAGTTAATGGTACATTGATCAATAGATATTTGATATGACAGTACATATTATTTTGTTATCTGAATGGTGTTTGACAGGCAAGAAAAATGTTTCTTGTAAGAAAATGGAAGGAGGCTGCAGTCAGGTGAAAACCTCTGAAAATGCTCAAGAAAATTCAATGTGTAACGTATTTTTGCACATCTGTAGCCTGTTTTCTCTCAAGAATCAGTGAACTGATTATTAGTGTTAATCCAGATGGAAGTATGGATGACGCACCGCTCATAACCACTGGCCTCTTCAGTTCATCTGCCAGAAATGTCAGATTGGTCGCCAGATTACAGTGTATGGAATGTGTGAAGGCTGGATATCCTCTCAAAATGATCAGCCTAGTGAGGTTTGGTGGAAAAATGATGGTGCAAAGCCCCCTTTCTGGGTTTGATTTGATGCAAAAGTGACTGAAAGTGGCGAATAACGAGTGGGTGAATTGTTTACTTAAGGTACCCACACACTACAAGGTAATTGGGTTGATTTTGGGCCCAATTCTGCCCTTCTGACAGTCCTAGGTAAAGTCCTGATGATTATCTTGATGGTTCTACAGGTTAGCTTATCAGATTTTCCTGTGGTGTGATGTGTGTTAAGAGTGATTGTATCTGCTCGGAAGAACGTCGGAGCCGCACTGATCTCAAATAGTAAATATTCAACATCAGAAATCATGTTGTTTGGGGGGGAATCCCGAGGACAAACGCACACACACTCTGTAGATTGTCATGTGGAACGAAACCCAATCAGACAATGAGCTGACACAAGATGGAAGTCTGCATGACTTCCATCTTCTCAATTCTTCTTGCCCGTTGTCCGCCATGTTTGTTTACTCTAAAGCCATGTTTGTTTTCCCGTGTTCACAGTCAGGACTCACTGAATGAAACCTGTTTGTGTGTGGTGTATTGTTGTCATGATAGTGCAATTTTTTACTTCGATACAAAACTCGTGTTTTGAGTTGGACGTATGACGGAGTATTTCTGTGCCAAATATACTACTTCCGGTTGTGGACATGTTTCGCCGAGTTTTTTTCGAGTATGGCCTGTACCACGTCATAAAGGGTGTAATACCTTGTATAGGCACTTCTCCCTGATAAGCGCGCACACACACATCACCCAGAACAAGAGCAAGAGCCGCCCATCACCGCGCTTCGTTCGGGATACGGAAGCCGAGAGATTTTTCAACAATGGCTGTGTCCCAATTCAGGGTGCATTCATTGCAGGCTGCATACATCATCGAGGCAGTCTCATTTAAGAAAAATAACCGTTAGATTGCAAAGTAATAGAGAAATTACAGTATTTTACACCTCACAATGAATATCAGTCAATTTTATTATGGTTTTCTTAAATATGACATCCTTGATGACGTATGCAGCCTGCAAATGCGATCGCCGGAGGACGCAGCCTCCGAATTGAGACTCAGTTCCTGTCACCAAAGGAGTGTGTTTTTGATTGTGAGGGGAAAGATTACCTTTTTCAGCTTCCCAAAGAACCCAGCATTAAGGGAACAGTGGATGAAGTTTGTTTTTCCGAGGCAGCAACGGAGTTGTGCACGTTTGTTTGTTCCTGGGATTTCGGTGATGAATACTTTGTAAACAAGTCCCAGTTCGGCACTGGATTTGCAGATCGCGGGTGGTGAGTAAAGCTGCATCAGATGTCTGTGTTTTGTTGGCAATCGGCGTGCAAGTGCATATAATGTAAACAACACGAACGTTTTTGTTCCCTTTGTGTTTATAATGATGTCGCAGCTAGCAGACGATCTCTATGCAAAAGCTGCGCCCGCTCGTGACTCTTTAGCTCCGCCCACGACACTGACGGCAGACACGTCTCCAGGAGCTCGGCTTTTTTCGGAAAGACTCGGTACAGCGTATCTGTCTTTTATAAATATGATAAAACTAAAGAGTTTTCTGAGATATGAAGGATGCAATATTACTCTATATGTACTCAAGATTAACATGAGATTGGCAGAAACTGTATGATACCCCCCCCTTTAAGAGCTTATGCACGGATCCAGTATACCGTTACTCAACATGCGTTTTCTTTCTCAAATATTTACGTTCAAAAACTTTCACTGAATACTCGCCAAGACGGGCATTTTGACCTAAATTTGTGTGTATTTGACCGTTTAAGTGCAGGCCATGAGGCTTTATGTGCGCGCCACTTATATGTATATTTTATAGCGCGCTTCTGGTGTGAGCACGAAACGTGCTGGAATGATTGAAATTACGCACACAGGGCTTAAAGTTTTCCATTACTACGACGGATTTCCATCAGTTGGAAAAAATGAGGGGAAAAGAAACATGTAGCGCATTGTTGTCGTTGTTGTTGTTCTGCCCGCTCAGCTATTCATTTCAATTATAATCCGAAACGGCTGGCTCTTAACCACACAATCACTTCTGATTGGTTAGAAGTGTGCGCGTGTGGTGGCGGGAGAGTGGGATATTAGCCTTGTTAAAAAACAAGAGTACGTATTAAGCTAGCATGTCAGCTATGGACGAGCTGCTTTTGGAGGAAGGTCTGGATGTGTCACTCATCGACAAGTCCATTAAAAACAAATGGAGATGGGCTTGGCTTGAAGAAATGGAGGAGGATGGCCACTCGCTCTGATCCTGGTGTAAAAAAATGAAACTGCCAGGTTTAAAACATAAAAAACTTCAGTACAGCAGTAACGGCAAAAACGTGCTTCTGCGCCAACAATCAGAAGACACACACAAAGCTGCCGTTCGTTCTCTTAAGCATACCTCCTCCCTGCCTGGTGCATCATCTACCACATTCGAGGTATGGTCGTCTATGGCTGACCGTGTATGTGAACACAAAGTGCGTATATGCGCGTTCTTAGCTGAACAAGACCTGCCGCTCTCTCTGTCGCAGCCACTAGTGGAGCTAATCAAGTCAGTTGCTAACGATGCACAAAGTGTTCAAAGTATAATGCTCAGGTTAAAACTGAACTTATTATTATTATTATTATTATAATGTCCAGGGTATAATGGCTAGGTTAAAAACAGAAATTATATTATATTATATATAGTTTGTGATATTAGCTCACTTTGCGGCAAAAGCATTCTCTGTTGGCTTTTATTATTTGAGCAATAAAAACTTGTTGAAAAGTTATGCAAATGGTTAATTATTTGTATGATTACATCACAAAGAGTCAAGTCTTGTAAAAGCATTAGATTGAAAACATTGAAATTTCATTAAATTGTGTGTAAATAATAGAAATGCAGTTCAAAATTGCCTTTCTTTAAATGCAGATGTTTGAGTATTTCATTTGTGTAGGTAAAGCAAGTACTCACTGTACTCCTAATTACAAGATGAAAAAAAAAAAATTTTTCTCTTAAACTGGGTGTGTGACAGGTATGGCTGTGGAATGGGGTTTGGCTGAGGAAATATTTTTCAGGCGGGTGTCTGTGTGTCAATTCGCCGGCGTAGCAATACTGCAGAAAAGGGGTATTGGAACCGTTTCAGATATTTCAGTATAGCCTGGTCTCATTGTTAATACGTAGGTATAAGTACGTAACTTTCAAAGACACAAAACGTACATTTTTGTACATTTGGATAGGTGTTGAAATGTACAATATGGACGTATTGGCAGCATTATTACGTTTTTACAGCAAAAAAACGTAAAATATTTACAAATCTTTCATGTCATCATAATAAAGATATATGTATAATTTCCCTTTTATCAAGTTTATAGATAAATGTAAGATCCCTAAACCCCACCCCGAACCTTAACATACCCATTTTATACAGAATGTTAAAAGAATAAAACATAATGGACAGAAATGTGTAGGAAAATGACAATTTTAGTAACAATATAGCATTAAATATTTCCCCTAAACCTACCCATAACCATTTCTTAAAACTACGTACTGTTATAAATAAGAATAACAGATAAACAAGCATTTATTTATTGTGAAAATGTCAAAAGTGTACCAAAAGTAGTTCAAATGATGATGAGTTGCAGTCCTCTCTGGCGGGAATAGTTTTTTAAAATAATAACAAAATAATCTGATACTGTGTGTCAAATGATCTCTTCATTAAGTATTGGGGTGTAAATGTAAAAAATAATAATAAACCTCCCACTTTTGCTATGTTTTGTATTACTGTGTTGTTCATTTTATTACTAACTTTTCAAACCGGTCACTCAGTGACTTTTTACTTTTAAATTTACAGATTTTTAAATATAAAATAGTTCTAAGCTTTTGTTTTATTATCTGTCCTGACAGTGTTAATACTTTAATTCATGAATGAATAGGATATGTTAATATTCCAATCCATTTATCGTGGATTTACTGTCAGTACTGGGCTCGCAGTTCACATGGGTATGGTTTTTTGTACTGTTCGTCCACCACCGAAGACCATTTTTGCCCCAGGAAAAACCCTGCTTTAGTAATTCATCCATTTCTTCCATTCTAGAAGTGCTACTCAAACGTCATTGTTTCAGTTGATTGATTTCAGCCCTCCAAAAAAGTTTTTGGCTGAAACTGAAAATACCTTTATTTATCTGTATTTGGCCAGTACTCCCCACATTTAAATCAAGATTTAAAAGCTAAATGTGAAACACAGCAAGCTCAAAAGAGACACTTAATCTGGTAGTGTCACTGTCACTATAAAAATGAGTGGTTAACATAATATTTGATCTTCTCAGTCAAGTTTTTTTCTTTGAAGTGACACTGCCTTCCTCCTCTGTGAAAATGCAGCTGGATTAACCACTCTTGAATTTCAGGTCAATTGAGATGACTCAAAACGAAGTCTTGAAATGAAAAGGTCAAAAAAAGATTGTTAGCTGTCAGGATTGTTCCCGTCTCACCAGGAAGTGGTGTATCCTCATAATCCATCACGTCTGTTGGAGTTAAAGGTGGGTGGGGTGTGGATGAACAGGAAAGTCTCTCTTTTTTTCAACATAGCTGTTCTTTACTACCATTATCATGAGTCCTGTCTCATGAGAAGACAATGTGTCTGTCTCTTTCTCTTCAAACAATGGCAGTGAGACCGAACTGTAACTCAAGCCGTCTCTTTAGCGCTGCGCTTCAAAGAGTTTGTGGAAAGAGCTTTTCTTTGCAGTGACCTCCAGCACTAGATAAAACATGGAGTTCATAAAAGAAATCAAGTCCTTCCGTCACACATTCCTTCAGTTGGGAAAGTCAGGAAGGACCTCGTAATGCGGAGTGTCTTAACAGCAGACAAGCTTTCTTCGCATTTCAGATTTGCATGCATTATCTTGTGGGAAAATATATTGATGACTCATCATGCACGCAGCACCACATCCAATGAAATGCTCTGTAAGATGAGAATATCCTTCTCCCTTATACCACCTGCCTCTGACTAGCTGGCTGTGTTTCGCAGAATCATATAACGAAAGCCATTCATAGTTTTGTTTCCTGCAGGCCTGTTTGTTGTGTTGTTTCAGTCAGGTATGACTGACAAAGATAGATTAGTGCGTGCAAGGGTTGGGGGATGTAACTGAAAATACATCTCAATATTTTAAAAAGCTGAAAAATATCTAAAAAGCTGTATCTCTATTTCACAGCTGGGTCATTCTGTGTCAAAACAACCAAATTTTGGAAACATCCCTGGCTCAAATTTTTAATTTTGTTAATATTTTTTCTGTAGAAAGATCAACATAAATCATGATAAAAGCCGAAATATTAAATGTCACAGATGTATATTTACTGAGTAATCCACTATTTTGTCGAGGAGGGTCAAAATTAAAATTTTCAACTGAGATTTGGAGCCAAATTAGAGGGGTGTAAAAATGACTTTAGAACGATGGTAGCATCGTTATTTTACTTTTACACAGAGATTGGTAGGTCTATTTGTAAAATCTGTTGACTTTAGCAATCTTTGTTTCATTATATGCCATCGGTGACCGTTCAAAAATGGCAAAAAGCCCTTCTTGTGTTTTTTTGCCTCAAGTTTGCATGCCTGTAACTCAAGAAGTATTGAAGATATCTAAATATCCTTTTAGATTCTGGTTCTTAACAAACTTTCCCTTTAGTATCTTTATTTTAATGGCCCTCGATGGTTCAATCCCAGAGATATGGAGATCGTAATGCGGCTCCATGAGTAAATTGTACACATTTTCAGTGGTCAACTTCACCTTCTTGACTTACAGGCATGCAAACTTGAGGCAAAAAACACAAGAAGTGCTTTTTGCCATTTTTGAACTGTCACCGTTGGCATATAATGAAACAAAGATTGCTAAAGTCAACAGATTTTACAAATAGACCTACCAATCTCTGTGTAAAAGTAAAATAACGATGCTACCATCGTTCTAAAGTCATTTTTACACCCCTCTAATTTGGCTCCAAATCTCAGATGAAAATTGTCATTTTGACCCTCCTCGACAAAATAGTGGATTACTCTGTAATGTACATCTGTGACATTTAATATTTTGGCTTTCATCACTATTTATGTTTGTCTTTCTACAGAAAAAATATTAACAAAATCAAAAATTTGAGCTGGGGACCTCTGGTTGAGATGACCTGGAATGAACCAGATGTTTTTTTAACATTGACGATAATAATAAGAAATGTTTCTTGAGCAGCAAATCAGCATATTAGAATATAATTTATGAGGGATTTTAGCCTTCACATTGATTTAATATTGCTCAAAGGGAGTTTCACAGGCAGCAGAAATAGTTTTTTTTTTCCCCCTTCAGATGTTTTGTTCATCTGGTGGTAATTTCCATAAATGTCAGTGTTGAGAGAGACCATACGGAATGATGTGACTTTTGTGTAAAGCTCATCTCAGTCAATCCGTCTCTCTCCAATTTCATTATCTCTGTCTGTCTGTCTCTCTCTGAGTGTCTTAAGTCAGCTTGTTTTATATGATCTGTAATTTGAGAGTGTCAATGCCTGCAGCTAAATGAAAGTAAATTCAGCCCTGTGATGTTAAAGAGTAAGGTTCTGTTTAGGACAGAATCATAATTGATGCAAACACAGATCATTGGCCAGCAACAACTAGTGTGTGCATAATTATTAGTAAAGTAAATATAAATTCAGAATTGCGTGTTATAAAGTCAGAATTGCGTGATATAAAGTCAGAATTGCGAGTTATAAAGTCAGAATTGCGAGATATAAAGTCAGAATTGCGAGATATAATGTCAGAATTGCGAGATATAAAGTCAGAATTGCGTGAAATAAAGTCAGAATTGCGAGATATAAAGTCAGAATTGCGAGATATAATGTCAGAATTGCGAGATATAAAGTCAGAATTGCGAGATATAATGTCAGAATTGCGAGATATAATGTCAGAATTGCGAGTTATAAAGTCAGAATTGCGAGTTATAAAGTCAGAATTGCGAGTTATAAAGTCAGAATTGCGAGATATAATGTCAGAATTGCGTGATATAAAGTCAGAATTGCGAGATATAAAGTCAGAATTGCGAGTTATAAAGTCAGAATTGCAAGATATAATGTCAGAATTGCGAGAAATAAAGTCAGAATTGCGAGATATAATGTCAGAATTGCAAGATATAATGTCAGAATTGCGAGATATAAAGTCAGAATTGCGAGATATAATGTCAGAATTGCGAGTTATAAAGTCAGAATTGCAAGATATAATGTCAGAATTGCGAGAAATAAAGTCAGAACTGCGAGATATAAAGTCAGAATTGCGAGATATAATGTCAGAATTGCGAGATATAAAGTCAGAATTGCGTGATATAAAGTCAGAATTGCGAGTTATAAAGTCAGAATTGCAAGATATAATGTCAGAATTGCGAGAAATAAAGTCAGAACTGCGAGATATAAAGTCAGAATTGCGAGATATAATGTCAGAATTGCGAGATATAAAGTCAGAATTGCGAGATATAATGTCAGAATTGCGAGTTATAAAGTCAGAATTGCAAGATATAATGTCAGAATTGCGAGATATAAAGTCAGAATTGCGAGATATAAAGTCAGAATTGCGAGTTATAAAGTCAGAATTGTGATATAAAGTCAGAATTGCGAGATATACAGTCAGAATTGTGTGATATAAAGTTTATATAAAAAAATGATGTTTTTTTTCTTGGAATTGCGAGTTTATATCTCACAATTCTGATTTTAAAACTCGCAATTCCAAGAAAAAAACATCAGTTTTTTTATATAAACTTTATATCACACAATTCTGACTTTACAACTCACAATTGTGAGATAAAAAGTCGCAATTACCTTTTGAATTTTTTTATTTAGTGGCAGAAACAAGCTTCCATAGAGAACAGCCCACACGTTTTCAGGTGGGTTTAAGTTAGATGAGGAAGGGGTTTTCTGGTTGGCTATACATGCTTTAAATGTGCGATTTATTGTCCGGCATAAAGATCATGATCTTCCTGAATATTTCTGAGAGCTTCACACCTTGAACTTCTATAGACTCCCAGTTGCTGTTCTGGATGATTGTGACACTGGAAGCTCAAGGGTCTTTGGTGTCTTTTTGGTTAATTCATCGCAGGTCTTTTGCAGTTAATTTGCACCTTTTTGAATTTTATTAACAGGATTTGTATCATCTTATGGCCACGTTTTTTAAATTTCTAGAGTGGGATTTTTGGGTTAAACTATTCCTTTTAAGGAATTCACTGCAGAGGGCTTATTTCAGTAACTTGTGATTTACTCTTTGAAGGTTTGAGATGTAAATGAAGTGTGTGTGTGTGTGTGTGTGTGTGTGTGTGTGTGTGTGTGTGTGTTTGAGTGAAAAAGATTAATTGCAGATATTAAAATAGACGTGGCTTCATTTCCTTTAATACTTCCAAGAAACACACCCATATGGTAATATTTAGTAATAAGATGATAAACTGATCAGAGGATGAAGAAGTTATACAAACAGCGGTTTCTATTAATTCAGTCTAATTTGTAATGAATGAGAGATATAAATGCACTGCAAAAAATATATTTGCCAGTAAAAATATCTAAATATCATAAATAAAAAAAAAAAAAGATCAATTTAAATAAGGTTGATGCTCAAACAAGCAGATCAATGTTTTGATAGCATCACAGTATTTCCACTTCAACCTACCAGTGAATTCCTTGTATGTTTTTCAACATTGAAACAATTACATGCTTCACCTTTTAGAGGAGTCATTATTTTTAGCAGGTACAGTAATTGTTCATTATTTGTTTTTTCCAGGTTCTGGACTGATGATGTCACAGTGATGTCACTGAGTTGAAGTAGAGGCCGTCATTAACAGTAAGTGAAACCTCACACACGATGAACAAGTTTACGCCCTGTTAACACCAAGAATGATACTATAATTATAACTAATGTGATATCTATATTGACGTACACACCAGTGGATCATCATGTTATGTTTAAAAAAGTTGCCAGCCACTGCCAGCGTTTTTGATCATTTGTACAAAAATTTCATGTCCCCCTGAATATTTTGTTGTATGAATATCTGAACATGCAATATGTCAAAAGAAAGAACAGACCCTCTGCTTTTAAACAACAACAACAAAACAATTTATTCTAACTTCATGCATTCTTTTAATCAACACTTGAATGTGGGTAAGTTTCATAAAAAAGCAACAAAAAGCTGAGAAAATCGTGTTTTTGTCAAAGACTACGCCCGGATCAGATTCAGAATGATGATTAAAACATAGATGGAGTAGATTGAGTCCATCAACACCTCCAAAGCTTCACAGTCCTGTAGCTCGCCACATTTCATTTGGTAATGTCAGGCACTTTCGATTTTATATGCTGTTTAATGTTTGATGATCGCATTATTTTACATATCCATGTGCTTACATATACATCTGCTTTTGATCTGGATATTCTGTACTCTTTCAGAAGAAAATGCGTAAAGCCGGAAATTCTGTCAATGGCGGGGAAAGAGTTAATTTAAAAACAGGACTAGAGATGCACCGATCAACCAGCCAGGGATCGGAATCGCCCGATTTTCCGCATGATCGGACCGGTCAGTCTCACGTCCTACTGTGGCACAGGCAATAACGTCGGTTGTGCGTTCTTGCTCTCTTGTCTCTTCTCTTCGACGGTGAAGTGACACACGCCCGCCTCCTCTCTCTCACTTGTCTCATTCGCTCCGGTTAAATAGGGCTTGTATTGCGCATAATTCCCGCAGGTTTTGCGCTCACACCAAAAGTGTGCGCTTCACTGATCTATATAAGTGGCGCGCACACATAAGCCGTGAGTCACAAGTATCAAAATGAATGGCTTATTGTGCTTAAACGGTCATATACACACAAAATGATGCCAAAATGCCCATTTTGGCAAGTATTCAGTTAAACACAATCAGTTTTGGAACGTTAAATAGTTAACAACAGTTTCGAACGTAAATAGTTTGGAACGTCTTAGCAGTATATTGGATCCGTCACATTCACTCTTAAAGTGACAGTAGTCTAATATTCCTGCTGCTGTCTGTCATGTTCATAAAAGAACAAAAGACAAAGAAAATCACTAACTTTATACAACTTGTATACTAATTGTAAGCGTTAATCTGTATATAATTATTACAATGAAGACTATCCAGTGTTATTTTACATTTGATTACTTTAACTTCTGTAGTATTTCTTACCTGAATATACTGTATACCCACCTGAAAAGCTTAAAGCCATGTTTATTTCATATTTCTCCTTATTCTATTGCATTTATTTGTGCTGTTGTTTGAAATTTGTTTATTTGTTCTTATTTTATTAGTCTTTTTAGTTATGAAAAATAAAATTTTGCATTGAAGAAAAGTAGATTTTTGTATATGCTGTCAATTATTATAGTTATTTCGATTATTATTATATTATAGTTCTTTGAAAGAAAATTGGAATCTGCAAAAATAGGTATCGGCAGGTCACACTTGCAAAAAATCGGAAATCGGCCAAGAAAATTCTCTAAATAGGACCCTATGAAATGCTTTATTTGTTTTAGAAATTCTGTGTAATGTGTTTATTTTTTGGCAAACAAAGTGCTGCATATTTAAATAGCAGTCTTTTTGTGCTTTAAAGGGGACATCGGATGCAAAATTCACTTTTGCATGGTGTTTGGACATAAATGTGTGTTGGCAGTGTGTCTACACAACCACCCTATAATGATAAAAATCCACCCAGTGCTTTTTTTTTTTAATCCCCACAAATCATAAGCACTTTGTCAGATCAAGCCGTTCACAGATTCTTGGCAAAGTGACGTAAATTTGCACAGGCCCCTCCCACGACTCTTGATGGACACTGCCGTTTTAGCATAGACCCGCCCTGAGTGAGCTGTAAACAGTCGCCATTGTTTCGACGCCGCGCAGGTGTAGACAAGAATGTCTCCAAAGCAACTGAGGCGTTTTGTTATTGGATATAAGAATGAACATAGCAGTCGTCCTTTACTCTCGACATCTGAGCCGCTGAAGACGCAGTGGATTAATTTTGTTTTTGAAGGGAATGCGCCCCCGGATCTCGCTAAAAAAATTATGTTTTGCTAAAAAGTTCCTGAAGGATGAATCAGTACCTCCAAAAGACGTGAGTAACGTTATAGGGTTTTTTTTATGAATCTTTGCAAATCGCCTTTCCTAATAATGTGCAAGTTAGCAGGTTCCACGACGAATGCGGCTAAAGTTAAAGGCCAGTTCACACCGCGCAGATAAACGCCAACAAACACGTCTGTTGGAGTTTGTTGGATCTGGACGCAGCCTCCGATATGAGACGCAGCTAGTGTGATACCCCTGTGAGTTTGTTTTCACCCGACTGAACATGTTTAATCGGCGTTTGTTGGGTCGGGGAATGTCTGAGCAGTGTGGTATGATTTTCCAACAAACGACAACAAACTCTGACGTAATCTGACCTGTCCACGAACCGTTGCCATGATGATGAGGCAAGTCCCTTGCAAAGACTGCCGTTTGATCGCGCCGGCGCCTGACGCGCACACAACAAAGCACTGCAAATGTGACATCGCAGCTTGTTCATTATCAAAATAATAGTCGAACAAACATGTATGTCGTCATTTCTATTTAGAACCTTCTCACTGTAATTCATAACTGCACGTTTATAATGAACAATGCATTAAGGCGATTGTCTTATTACAAACTGTGTACATTTTATGTAAAGATAACCTGGTAACACTACAATAAGGTTTATAAAGGTGTTAGTTAATGACTAACAAGTAATTTTCAAATGTATTTTAATCGTTTTTGAGCATTTATAACTACATAAATAAGAATGGTGAGTTCAGAAGTGCGGAAGATAGGGGTGGGGTGAACAGTAGCTCATTATCATTTAAAGGGACATGCACCAAAACGGCTCGCTGTGAACTGAGCTGTTTTTGACAAGGTAAAAAGGGTGTTGTTTTTTTTACACAACCATTCAGAAATTTTAATCAAAGTATGTTATAGACTTTTCATGAAGACCCTAAAGAATAATACTAACTTGTGGAAAATTGGCATCCGATGTCCCCTTTAATATTCACAGACGACTAGTCCATATCACCATTTGATTAAGTGTACTTTTGATTTAGGGTGCTTTCACACTAGCGCTTTTGATGCGCACCTGGGTTCGATTGACGTCAGAGTTCGGTTTGTTTTGGATGATGTGAACGCTGTTTTCTGAACTTGGGTGCGCACCTGCGAACCGTACCCGAGTCCGCATAAAAAGGATGGTTTGGGGTACGGTTCATGTGAACTCCGGTACGGTTCACTGCTGATGTGAACACAGCTGTACTAAATTACTGAAGTGAAGTGCTATTGATGACATATGATTCGATTAAAAACTGTTTGTTTTTTTTTCACTGACTTTCCTGACAAGCGTGACTGACGCACTATAAGCAGAGAGAATTTACATCTTATTTCTGCTCTTTAGATTTGTTTTTCAATGTTTAGTGGTCACTCTGGAGGGATTGTGTTTGGGTGTTTCTCAGTAAATCGCATGGATCTAAACAGTGGCAATTGAGCTTGGAGTGTCCATATGAGATGGCAGTGTGGATTTAAAGAGGGCAAGTACATCCTGGAGAGAAAGAAAAGTGTGGTTGTGAACCCATTTTAAACCCAAAAATCCAATCAGCTGGACATTATGGCAAAATAAACCCTGTTGTGATGCTGAAGAAATGTCATGTTCATGACTGTGTTGTGTGCATATGGATTTCTCGTGCGTCTGTCCTTCAGCGGCGTCTTTGCGAGTGACAGATTGCTCTGATGTGATCAGAGGAGACGGCTCATTAGGTCAGGAATGTGTTGAGCTGTAATGACACTCATCACATCGCCGTCGCACACAGAGAGATGGGAACGCATCTCTAAGGTCAAAGCCAGCGGGTGGCCGCACACACGCTCGCATGGCTTCAGCTTAGTAGGTCACTGCCTCTCATTGGCTGTGTCAGAAACCGAAGGCAGTACTGCCCACTTAGTGAGAGACTCAACAGAAAGCACTTCCTGCTGGGATTCGCAAAATTTTGCCAGCTAAACCCCTAAAATATTTATTTAAAAGTAACCCTGAGA
This sequence comes from Mylopharyngodon piceus, assembly GCA_039654765.1. Taxonomy (NCBI): domain Eukaryota; kingdom Metazoa; phylum Chordata; class Actinopteri; order Cypriniformes; family Xenocyprididae; genus Mylopharyngodon; species Mylopharyngodon piceus. The sequence goes on from CM077441.1 coordinate 5,478,363, forward strand.
TTTGAGGTTAATATCTCAAAACACATTTGCATGATTTCGGTTAACAGTCACATGACATGCAGGTAAACAAATACTAATGCTGCGTGCGTCCTAAAACGCATACTCTATAGTAGGTACTACATTTGGTTTGAAACTTGCTTCACGACTGTAGCTCCGCCCCAATAATAAGTTATAATTATCTATAATAATATAATTCCCTATAATAATTACTCTATAGCAGGGGTCGGCAATTAAGTTTGGCATCGGGCCAAAAAAAATTTCACCACTAGATGGTGGGCCAGAACATAGTCAAAGGATAATTTAAGAAATTCATTGAAAAATGCAACTAGAATTGCCTGTGAAAAACTGTTACAGTGTCTTTTAACTGGTAGTGAGCTGTTACTCTGTGTTAAATCCTGTAGTAGGACAGTCATTAACAAAAAGCCACATTTGTGTGGCGGTATCCGGGTTTTACACTGGATAAATTAATAAAGCAGAGTAGTGACACGTAACCTGGCAAGTATCTTCATTCACCATCTTGCAACACAGACCTCCTTGCTAAAACACACATATGTGGGAGATGCGGAATGGATAAAAATAACTTGAATAAGCCCATTAATGATTGAGTCATGCTCTTAACGAACTGTTTTATTTCTTCTTTCCATATTGTGAATAATAAATGTGTAACATTTTAATCAATGGATCCTAACTTATTGTAATAATTATTTGACTTAGCCTACTTTTACACTCAGAATTATTCCTTGGCATCCTCACATACTAAACTGCATTTTTTTTTTTTTTATTGTTTGCGTGCTGGAGGTACGCTATTATGTCGTGTGCAGAGTGATGTTAACATTGAAGCTAGCTGGTGAGAGAAAATGGCACTATCAAAGAGTCTAAAGAGGAAAGTTGTCAGCGAAAATAGGGCATATGAAGAAGAATGGAAAGACAACAATGCGTTTATCCTACCTAGTTTTGTGAATGCAAAGCAGGTGTGTCTTATCTGCAACGAAGTTGTCGCTGTTTTCAAAGAATATATCACCGACACTGGACGCGAGCGGCGTAGTTCAAGTGCTTTGCAACGGTCGGTTTGTCGCGTTCAGTGTAGACAGCTTTTAGCTGTTGCGGCGTGGCACGTCTGGTGTAGACACGTTGATAATATTAGACGGCACCACGAGACGAAGATCTATTTCAGAACCGGCCGCTATTAAAATAATCTGGCTGCGGGCGCGGGCCAGATATTATTGCTGGCGGGCCACTTTTGGCCCGCGGGCCGCCTATTGCCGACCACTGCTCTATAGTAAGTATGTGTGTAGTGTATGAATGAAATTTGGATGTACTACATCTGTCATGTTGTCACTGTCACTGCCATTCATAAATTCTCTCCTGTGGCCTCATGGGATGGTAAAGTATCCGGTGAATGCACACTTCAGAATCTCGCCGGAAGTAGTAGGTCATCTGGGTACTTTTTGTCTACTGTTTTATGAATGCTATGAATTCGGACATGCTACTTGGCTCACATACTGTTTTGCCCCTCCTATGTAGTATAGAAGTGGGCATATTCTGACGCAGGGAAGATTTCCTTTTTTAGTAAATGTTTTATTTTGATTGTTTTTATTTTAAAATTATTTATTTTAATTGTACATTTTTATAATTTAATTAATTACAAGTCCCCTCTCACAAATCTCTGGAAAATCCTGATGCAGTGGACCGAACAAACATAATTGCTGTGTGCCTACTTATACTATTCCCTAAAAGTATGTACTGTTTTTGTGATGAAAAAGTACATACTTTTGAGTGTGTAGCAGAAGAGTAGGCAAGCTTTATCATAACTGCTTCTCTAACAGACGCTCTGTCGCTTAGTTGTGTGCAACCTATCACTGTTTAAACTGCCCTGTCAATCATCTTGTCACAGTTAAAATTCTCCACATTCAATTTAGTTTAATTTCCTACCGTTTCGGAGAGAAATGATGTGCCATTGATGTGCCAGCCGTGGGACTTTCATGCAGTGAACTCTCCTCATGTTTTTGCAATTTGCATAATGATGCATTTAAAAGTTAATGACCAAACGTATCTTTACAAAAGTTCACAATGCTGTTGCAGATTAAATATAATGTGGATAACATTGAATAAATACATTTCGTCAGGTTAGATAGTGATTCTTAATCACTCAAACCCCTTTATCTAAACCTCTCTACTTAACCATCGGTCTTGCACATCTGCCATGTTTGTAGTTTAACACTTTTTGTGTTTGTAGTTCTAATCGAATCCTTGTCCAACGCGCAATGGGTTTGTGGGCAATATTAGCCGTTAGAGTGTGCATGGATCTGCACTTCGGATTCTAACTGGAAAAAGTAGACCGGATATCTTTGGAAAACTCATTTCAATTTGGGAAACACTAATTCAAATTTCGAATATTATTTAGGAAGGATAATATGTGAATTAGGGAGCAGCAAATGACTTATTTCTTCGTAGAAACTGAATTATAATTTGGAAAAAAAGAAAATTATATGAACTTATTTATAAACTTATTTCATTCAATCGTTCTGCAGGATGCCATTTTTTTTTTTGTTTACTCTTTTCACCAGCGCATGCAAAATGAGTCCAAATGTCTTGTGCATTCTTTAAAAAATCACTACAAACTATATCAAATATGTAAATGTATTCAAATAAAAATACTGAGTGCAGAATTGGAAATATTTATTTTTCATTTCATACATCTTTTAGTTTAAATTGAACAAATCCCAGATTTTCAGTCTGTTCTCAGATATTTGCACCTCACTGTATGTGAAATTAACAGTATTATTTTAGTATTTGTTTATATATAATTATGGTATTTATTACTTTTTTGAATTAGCTCTTATTTTTATATTTTCAGTTTTAGTAATTTTATGTGCTTTGTCAATTTTATAATTAAAAAATTTCTATTTAGCTTTATTTTTTTATTTCAGTTTTAGTAATTTTAGTACTTCTTTCAGTTAGTTGCCAAGGCAAGGGAAGTTTTTCATCTAATATTTATATATTTCAGCTTTATTTCAAATACAGAAAACAATTTAATAGTTTTAGTTTTAGATAACAATAGCAACCCTGTAAATTAAATGCAAAATCAGAGGGACTGCTTGGTTTTCAGCATGATCTTTCAGGGCGGAGGATGAACAGACAGAGGTGTTTTGTGATGTTCTTCTCTGAGATGACTCTGTGGCCTGAGGTCACATCATAACGTTATGAGATCCATCTTTGGAAAAATCAATCCCGGCACTAATCAGTGTGTTTTGTGGTGCTGAAATAAAGGCGGTGAAGTGGCAATTTATTAGAGCTGAGCGTGTGGTAGTTGTGGGGCTCAGCTGGAATAAACCGACAGCAGGTCAGGTGAGGTCGGGCTCCTTAAGTAACATGGCAAACACACGGATGGGGATGATCTGTCCAAACCTGTCCATCTGAAGCCCTACAGAGCGAGGGGTTCGCACGCAGGGTCACGGCCTCCTCAGGTCTGTTCATCTTCTTTCGTCTTGCTCTTTTTTTTTTCAATGGGGAAGAAGTTTTGAGTTCAGAAAGATGCAGTATGTTTCACAGTGCAGTGAACTCCTATATGAAAATATCATGGAAAATTTAGTGTTCAGACACACATTTTTAATAGTGTCTGTGAGTAGCAAAAACAGTTACAATTGGAAAGTATATATTAGGGCTCTGACAAAAAAATCAGTGCTTCTCGATTCGTGGTTTGATTTTCCGAATGCACCGCGATTCTCTCTCGAATCGATTCTGAGCTTAGTTTTTAACAGCAGATGGTGCTCTAGGCTAGTTTTTAACCGCATGCTCAAATGCTCACGAAGAAGAGCGCTCGTGCATTCGGCTGAGTCTGACAATGTACTTGCACCTTTGCACTTCAACCTTTTCGCACTTTATGAATTATTATTTTATAGAATGTTTAAGTGGTGTGTGTAAGGAAAGCAAGCAGAGTACGGCTGTTTCTAAAGCACGCAGTGCCATCAAACTAAGCTTGAAAATCGTGATACATTCTGAAAATATCAGAATCGACACATGCAGTGCGTTTAAGTTACGTTCCAGTGGCCTTAATCCATGCACGGCTTTTCAAAATTTCACAAAGCATTTTGTGATTGTTTTGTATGAAATATTTAAGTTTATAAATAAGTGTTTTGGCACAACAGGCCAAGTGGCGCTACACATTATTCTAAAATCGGTTTTATTCTGGCATGTCGGCGCGTTCACTTGGATTTTTTTTAATTTTTTTTTTAAGAACTTTAAATACTAGACGTTTTTGGTCATACAGATAAGAGTAAGACATCATTCGAAACTGGTCTATTAAAAGGTCTACTTTTATTTATGCACACTCACAAAAACAACAAAACATTGTGCTTCGGTAAAATAAAGAAAACAAACAGAATGCGCTTTATGCCATCTTGATCTCCGAGAACTGCGCGTCACAAAAATGAACCAAAACTTGCCTCAGTCACGATAAGAAATATGTCTCTAGAAAGCTTGAAATGTGAACAAATATTCTCTGATTATGTAATCGGTATGAAACCAACGAGAGGTACAGAGGTAATCTGCTCAAACGTAGATGTTTATAATGTGTATGGGCGCTTCCCTATGAGGAAAGGACAAGAGTGAATATAAATCGCTCTGAATTAAAATGTAAAAATAAATTAAAAATCTTTGTCGAAATGTTCCGATATTGTTTGATTAAAGTTCATAGTTATTCTACAAATGTTACTTTAGTTTAACAGCTACATGAAATACCCACTGCGGTTCGTAATTTATTTTCATGAATGAATGAAAAAAAAAAAAAACATTTAAAAAAAAAAATCCCCCCCAATATATATGTGTGTGTTACATACTAAAACATTACTGTATTATAAGTAATAATACAGACTGTATTATTATATTGCATATAACTGAAAATGATTTTTGAACCCTTTTTCCGATCAGAGGAACCCTAATTTCAATGAAGTGTTTAATGTAAGAAGTAAATTATATTAAAAATGTAGTTAAAATAATCAAGGAATGTTTTGTTACTTAATGAACAGATGAAAGAGTGAAATGTAATCATTTTTGATTTATATAAATGATAAATTGAAAAACTTGAGCCATGTCAGAGCAAATTAATAATTATTAAGATGTAGAATTTCATCAAAAGACCAAAAATATGTATTTTAAAAATATACTATACTATATTGCTATTTTCTTAGAAAAAAAGGTTCAATAGAACCTTAAAGGGTTCCCATCATGGAATCATTTTATAGATTTAGTTTTAATTTTTAATTTTAATTAAATTTTAAGAATTAAATGGCTCGTAAACATACTTTATTACTTAAAAAAATTTGAACTACCCTTTTAAACATGAAAGTATTATGCAGTCATAAAACATAAAACATTTCTCCTTATATAGAACCTTTAAAATTGGGTCAAGAACCTTCTATATAGAACCCACTGAACCTTTTTTTAGTGTGTTTCACAGTACAATAAACTCTTATCTGAAAAGATCATGGGAAATTTGATATGAGCTGCTGCAGGAACTGATTTAAGCAGCACTGAGTAAAATTTCCTCTTTAAAATTGACTCAGGAATCTACCGGAAAATTCTGCCACTTTAGGGATGTGTGTCTAAAATGGCTCCAGTATTATCCACTCTCCTCTTCGGAGCTGCATAAACGGCACTTAGTTGGATGACAGTGTTGCCGGCGGCGGCCTGCAGTGCTGAGAAGGCGAATATCCCTGCCGTCAGCTCTTCCCGCCGCTCGTAGAGGTGACGCCAAGGTGAAGGCAGACTTGCAGAATGGTTGGAAATCATTGATATTCCGACTCGCAGGCTGCAAATGGCTCAGTGGCAGATGGAGTCTTTGTCAGTGAAGAAAAATGGCAGCGAGGGAGTAACGACGCTGTTTCTCCCCCCGACGGCCCTCAGGATGGCGGGCGAGAGAGTAGCGATGACCTTCCTCGCTCAGGGGGATCCAGAACGACTACTTTGATCAATTAGCAGTCTCTCTTTGTTTAAAAGGGAAGTGGATATGCATTTTTAGGAGAGGCAGTGAATTTTGTCAGTATAGTGAGAGTAGATTTAATATAAGTAGAAACATTTAATGGACAAATATTTGGTTCTTATGGCTCAGTGATATATTGAATATTCATAATATATGATTCAGCTGGTTCTCGTTTTTTTATTTTGGTTTTTGAATATAAGAGCGTTCATTTTAATAGTGTCTCTCTGATTTAAACTTCAGTAGCAAAAACAGAATTGGAAAGTTTGATTCATTTGCACAAATCTGTTCAAACTGTAAGTTTCATCAAACTGATTCAGTGATTCATCACTTAATGTTCATAGCATTAGCTTTTTTGCATTCAAAGGTTTTAGTAAAAATAGTTAAATATTATTGTATTATTATACAAAAATAATTCTTATACTGAAAATGATTCTTGAGCTCAGTAGTTGAATTTTTTTGATGTGGAAGGTTTTTTTTTTTTGTTTTTGTTTGCTTGTATGTTTAATGTAAAAAGTAAAATATATAAAAATCTAGGTAAAGGGTACATAACACACAGTTTCTGCCAATCTCATGTTAATCTTGAGTACCTATAGAGCAGTATTGCATCCTTCGTATCTCAGAAAAGTCTTTAGTTTTATCATATTTATAAAAGATAGATTTCTTTCCAAAAAAAGCCGAGCTCCTGGAGGCATGCCCGCCGTGGGCGGAGCTAAAGAGTCACGAGCACATGCAGCTTTTGCGTAGAGATCGTCTGCAAGCTGCGACATCATTATAAATAAAAAGGGAACAAAAACTTTCGTGCTGTTTACATTATATGCACTTGCAAATGAGCTGCTGCTCCCGGCCCCCTTTCCAGAAGAGGGCGGAGCTTTAACAGCTCGTGCTTCGGTTGCTCAACAACAACAAAGCTGGAGAATCTCACGCAGCCAAAATGAGGATTGTCAGTAACGGTGTTCAGCCTTACATTGTTCAAACTGGAGTCGACATTGATGGAGAGACTCAGGAAGAAGTTGCAACTTTTAGACGTTTCTGAATGGTTAGTGGATAAATTTATGTAGTTGCTGTGGAGTTGATTCCACTCATCGACTAGCATGTGCCGTCATGTTAATCTTTTGTGCAAATCCAGCGTTGAATTGACCCTCATTTGTGAAGCAGTCCGGCATAAAATGACGGCATGTTAACAACACTCTACTACAACAACTCTTCCTCTTCTCTAAAGCAGCCCAACATGGCCTCGCCCCCTTTGTTGTGTGTTCTCGGGGGCGGGGTTTATGTAAATTTTAGGGTTAGTGATGTCACTAACCCGGGAAGAAGCTTGTTGTAGTCCCTACCAGCCGTTTGTTGTAGTCCTTAAAAAGTGATTTCTGTAAAAGAAAATATCTACCTTTGCATTGAACTTTGAGCATCGTAACTTTGCAGATGTTGTTTGTTTAAACAGCAACATTACACAGTAACTAAAGTTTCAAAAAAAAAGTGAAATCATAATCAAGGACCCCTGAAAGATATAGAATATCATCAAAAAACAAGCAATATTGCCCATTTAAGCTATATGCTAAAATAGCTATTTTTCTCTCTTCTCTCATACAATTTATTGTATGAGAGTAAATAGATGTAATATCGCTCTTTATGCATTAAATGCGACAGAATTACATTATGGACATTAAAGCAGTGTTAATATTTAACTCACAATTACCTGCACAAATAAGCCTAATATGTTTGCATGAAAGACAGTACGGTACAAGTCAAAATATGTTTGAAAAGAAAAAGAAAGAATTGTTTGCAGCTCTTGTTTACCCTGTCTTGTTTAACACTTAGCATAATTAATGGGACTAAACTATCCCGATCATTAAACAAGATTTTTAATGGATTACATTTAATGATTTAAAGACTCTTTTATGGAGTGAAGTAATTACCCAGCATTCACTTTTCAAACACAGAGCACGTTTTCTGCTGCTGGGTGAAAGGAAAGATTAGACATGTTGCGCATTTGAATTAATTGTTTTTGCAGTGAAATTCTAATTCTAAACAGATGAAAGAGGAAGTTGTTCAGGAGCAGTGGTGGTTACATGACTGTTTCAGGTTTGTAATCATACAAATATGAGTTCTAATTCCCCTGACATCCGTATTCCATGTTCAGAATGGAAAATCGATGAATAGAAACAGCCGTGCGGAGTGCTGAATAACATCTAGAATGTAATTCTCTGGTGTAATGTGCATGTATTGCAGGTTGATGGCTGATTTTCATTAGCGGCCTCATTGACATGCACGCTGTGTCTTCCTGCACCAGAATGCACATTGTGTGTCGTATCTTGGCATTGTTTGAATATTGAGTGCTTTTTTTATTTGTATTTTTTTCAGGAAAAAGAAAAGATGCTCCTAAATGTGCACACGTTGCAGTATATTTATGATTGGATAAATTAAATGCATTTTTTAACATCGGTTAATGCGGTAATTCATAGATTTAAGCAGTAAGATTGCTCCCATTTTCCCAGATGCATAAGTGTGAGGCCACAGGTGACAACAGAGCTGCTGTATATTTAGCACAAAATAGCCATCCAATCAGATCGCATCCTTCTGAATAAATCACTTCAGACTAGAATTGGCCTGGGAATTTTCTGTTATAGGAAAATGTCTTATTACTGAGAATCAGTGAGATGTCTTTTTTTCCTGTTGATTTTACATCATGCAGTAGATGAGCTGATGCTAGTCATAATTTGTTTTTAAAGCGCTGTATTTTTTAAGTGTGCAATGCATCTTAACGTTTGCAGTCATTTGCGTTAAAGTGGCGCTATAATGTGATGAATCCTTCACGGTGTAACAAGCACGCAGCGCTCTCTGCTCTTTAGAGATGAATGAGTGTTGGCCAAGGGCAGTGCCAGCGTGTTTGATGGTGTTGATGATTTATGATTACTTTAACAAGGCAATTTGTTCCTTAGCATTTAAACTGCAGCGGCGCATGCTTTACTTGGATACATCATGAGCTGTTGACAGAAGATGGGGTCTGTAAAATAGATACAAGCATTGCGATAGACGGATAAAAATGCATATACTGTAAAAAATGAGTGTAATTTTAATGTAAAACACTGTAAAAATGCATTTAATGTAATTTTACTGTAAAATACTGTTAAATTTACAGTTTTTGGAAGTGAAAAAAGAACAAAATAGTCATCTTATCATTTACAGTGGGAAAACATAAATTGACATTCCCAGAATTCTTTGTGCAACTCTTCACATTTGATGGTTGAACTGTTAATTCTTAGTTTTTTTCCTTATTGGTTATTATCAGTTATATAAGGTTTTATGTTGCATCTTATGTTGATAAATAATTTTATGACACTGTACACTTTCTATATATTAGCATTTACCTCAGCTTGTGGAAAAAAAACTACTTGTTTGATTTGTCATGTGACTTTCTCTTTACCACCACTGAATGTCAGTGTATTATAAAGGTACAAAACAAATTTTAGTACTTCAGTAGGTTATTGGTATATTAACATATCAGTTAATATTAGGGGTGTGATGAGATCTCGTGCCATGAGATCTCGCTAGATTAAAATGTGACCAGATTTCTCATTGAGATGCTGTCTCGTGATATTGCCATGACGGAGTGTGAGGATGAAATTAGGATATAATATGCCACCACTACGTTTACATTACGCCCCACTGTCGTTTTGCTTTTTATAGAAATAAAAATCATTTAACGTGCAGTAGGGTTGTGCTGATGGACGATATCATCGTCCATCGTGATGGCTGACCGACATCACGATGGAGAGACACCATTGTGATGCCACGCCCCCGTAGTCTATGCCAGAGACGTGACGTGTGTTAGTCTGTGAAAATACCGTGTCAGGCATTTGATCTTGACATTGTTAGAATCTTGTCTTTTTTACATGTCTAACACTGTACATTTAACTTAAAATATTTAATTTTGTACAAGAAAACAGCCCTTATTAATGAATTATTAGTAGCCTATTGCCTACTTCTACCAACGCCATTGTATCAACTCTTTAAGTGGAAGGACGCTACTTTTTTTTTTCCCTCACGTGCAACCTATTGGAAAGCCCGGATGATGAAATTATAGTTTTTAAGAAGAAAAAAATATTTATGTAAAGAGATATATTAAAATAAAAAGTGCTTAAAAGTGCACAACTATTCTTAAGTGGAAGAAAGCTACTTTTTCCCCTTACGTGCAACCTATTGGAAAGCCCGGATGAGTCATTAGTTGGGTTAGTAAAAAGACGAAATTATAGCTTTTAAGTAGAAAATAGTATTTATGTAAAGAAATATATTAAAATAAAAAGTGCACAACTCTTCTTAAGTGGAAGGAAGCTACCTTTTCCCCCCTCACGTGCAACCTATTGGAAAGCGCAGATGAGTCATTATTGGGTTAGTAAAATAACGAAATTATAGGTTTTAAGTAGAAAAAAAAATTATGTAAAGAGATGTATTAAAATAAAAAGTGCTTAAAAGTGCACAACTCTTCTTAAGTGGAAGGAAGCTACTTTTCCCCCCTCACGTGCAACCTATTGGAGAGCCCAGATGAGTCATTAGTTGGGAAATAAAATAAATAAAGTAATAAAGTAAAATAAATAATAATTATTATATTTACGAAAAATTAAAATAATCCCACCCCCCGCCCGACGATATCATCGTCCATCGCGATGTTTTACTGTGAACATCGTCAACTGCCAGTTTAGGGGACATCGCCCAACCCTAACGTGCAGCAGAGTCGTGTGTAGTGCAGCAGATTTCACTGATCACGTGGCGAGAATACGTAACGAGATGACTGACAAGACCATGGCGGAGGATTCGTTGCACATTAGAGTCTAGTGTATGACAAATGTCTTATCTTGTAGAATTCGCGCTCAGCACCGCTGCTCCGTATTCAGAGTATGCGCAATAACGAATTCGAAAGCGAAAGTAAAACGCGAGCGCGCATTCAAGCGCGATTTCAATACCCTGTATTTTGAAAGCGGCTCCCTGATGCATGCAGATATCTCCCAATATGAAAGCTGTCTTAGGCTGGGCTGTGTAGTTGTAACCATCTCTCAGCTCTGTATCATGCTTGAGGAAAAATTTAGTCTCTATTTGCACTTTGAATATTGAGAGAGTACTTTGATTATGGTTGCACTTATTGCTTGCACTTAATAAAACTAGGAGAAAACTGTTATTCATTTTTATTTATACTGTTTTTATTTCTATGATCAATGTGGAAAGGAGTTCAGTTAGGAGGTCAAAAGTTGTAAAAGCTCATAAATCATGTACAGTAAGGTCTGAAGAGACTTATGAAATCATACAGGAGTCAGGTGAGTTTGTGGCAAAACCTTTTACAGTGCTTGAGTATTGTTGTTTTTTACTGCATTTGATAATTCATACTCAAAAAGTAGAACTGAAATGACATTCATTACAAGATGATTAGTTCAAACATTTCAAATGCACCTGCAGACTGTTTTTCTAGTCATGTATTTCGTCATTGAGGATTTCTTAAGAATACTGTGAAAAATGTGCATCAGTTTAGCTGTCAGTAAAGAGTGACGTCACTGCATTAACAACTAGTTGTTCAGTTCATGGAAACTCAGTTGTCCCAGTCTGAATCTTTCAAGTGTGAATGTGTTACTCCTGTGAATAACTGACTTTCTCAGAAGAGGAGTGACGACCGTATTGAACTGCAGCTGCTGTGGTTTCGTGTCCTCCACTAGAGACGGCAAGATGTTATGAGGTTAAACTTGATTTACTTTGAACATCTGTCTGAAGCAGGTGTGAGGGAGTTGAACATTGAGCTTCACAGTATTTCTACTATCAGGGGAGCTTTAAACCAGATGAAAAACTAAATACAGGGATTTCACAGGGTTCACTGCTTGGCACTTGTGAAGTGTAATACTTACATTTGGTAGAGATATTTAGCGCCTGAACGTGTATTTCATGTTTAATTGGAGTTAGGGTTAGGCTTTATACTCAACATAAATGATTTTTTTCTTTGTTGCGGTAGTCAGTTAACATCACAGCACAAATCATGTTTATCCTTGTATTTAATGTCATCTGGGTTGTGTTTGTTGTTGATTTTTGATGGTGAGGGCGTCACACAACCTGTCCACATTTTTATTAGCATCTATAAAGTGACAAGTAATTTTTCTGTCCTAGATATGCATGATTTTTTTTTATTTGCATTTTGCATTATTTTTTTCCTTGGCCCTCAGAGGAGTCCACCACAGAACTGCTAGACTAAATGATAAAGAGGTATTAGATTATTGTGGCGATTATGCTGATTTAATCATGCTTTGGTGAGGTATTGTCTTGCTCCAGTCAAAGCCCAAATTACTGTCTAAAATGTGCAAATAACTAGCACCGCCATTATTTCACTGTCATGGGAGTGTGCTTTATTTTTTGTGGTTTATTGTTGCAATAAACAAATGAATTTTCAAATTGGTGGCATTATAAAACAGAGCCTTTGTGATTGTTAAAGGAATAGCTCATCCAAAAATCACCATTTACTCACCCTCATCAAGATCCAGACCTGTATGCTGTAATTTTCCCACTGGAACACAAAAGGAAAAATTTAATGCTGCCTTTTTTCATGCAACCAGCAGCAGGTCGTAGTGACATCTATGGAAGCTCGTTTCCGCCATGAAATAAAAAATAAAATAAAGGTAATTGCAACTTTTTTTCTCGCAGTTGCGAATTATAAAGTCAGAATTGCATGATATAAAGTCAGAATTGCGAGTTATAAAGTCAGAATTAAGTGATGTAAAGTCAGAATTGAGATATAAAGTCAGAATTAAGTGATATAAAGTCAGAATTGAGATATAAAGTCAGAATTAAGTGATATAAAGTCAGAATTGCGAGTTATAAAGTCAGAATTGCGAGTTATAAAGTCAGAATTGAGTGATATAAAGTCAGAATTGAGATATAAACTCGCAATTGCGTGTTATGATGTCCAATTGTGAGGGGAAAAAAGACTGACATTTTTTTGTCAGAATTGCTTATATTGTTTATATCACGCAATTCTGACTTTATAACTCACAATTCTGACTTTATATTATGCAATTCTGACTTTATAACTCGCAGTTCTGACTTTATAACTTGCAATTCTGACCTTATAACTCGTAATTCTGACTTTATATCTCGCAATTCTGACTTTATAACTTGCAGTTCTGACATTATAACTCACAATTCTGCCTATCTCACGCAATTCTGACTATAACTCGCAATTCTGACTTTAAGTCAGAATTGCGTGATATAAAGTCAGAATTGTGAGATATAAAGTCAGAATTGCGTGATTTAAAAACTCGCAATTGTGAGAAAAAGTCAGAATTGCGCAATTGTGAGTTTAAATCTCGCAGTTCTGAGAAAAAACTTTTTTTTATTTAGTGGCGGAAACAAGCTTCCATAGACATCAGTCACGGTACAAAACAAAAATAGCAAAAAACCCAGAAGTCCTTACGACTTATGCACAATATTTCAAGTCTTCTAAGAAAAAAAAAAAAAAAAAAGATGCCAAATGGCATTATTTTTTGCAGGCGTCATATGCAAATGTGACATCAGTTTAATATGTAGACTGGTGTGAGAAATGAAGGAGGCTATAGTTCACAAGTCAAATGAACTGTAAGAGCTGCTTGAAAAATCTTCCCAATTTTTACTTTCATGTTCAATGGAAAATTTCTTGTGTCTTTTCAAACCTGTATGTTGCTGAGTGCATAATGACAATCTTTATTTTTAGAGACTCTCTTATAATGCTACAAAATGTCAAATAAACACTGTTTTTTTTTTTTTTTTTTTTTTTTTTGGTTGGAAATCGGATTACTTTGACTCCATAACTGGTATCTGGTATCATCCCGCTCCCTTATTGTCTATAAAGCGCTATTTACAAACAGCTAAAGGCGGATTTGGGACAAACTTGAAACCTGGATGCTTGCATTATGAACAAACAAGACCAGAACCTCCATTTTATTTCATGGCAACTGAATACAAATGACAAATCTCACTTTTATGTGAGAACACTATATGATTTTCTCACCATATGTGCGTCATTTAAATTGAATTCCACTCTGTATACAGAAAAAGAGCTGCTTTTTATCTCTAGTCTAATAAGATCTGTCTGGTTTGCAACTGCATACTGTCTGTTTTCAGTGTTGAGCTTGAACTTATTCCACTACCAATCAGGGACATGTTGAATCTTAACACCAATCACAGTTTTGAATATTTATTGGATTTAGGATTTGTCTGCTTGAGTTTACATCGCAGTAATCACAGGCACGTGTACAGTACACTCGAACAGCTTTTGTGAATTCTACACACCCTAAATTTGTTTTGTAATCATCTTGATTGGAGAAAAGGGGCTGTTTTTAGGCTCATTTTGTGTCTTTTGTTTTTTTCTCAAGGGAGAATGTACCATTATGGTTGTTTTTGCATGTGACAGTTCTTTCATCAGAACTAATTTCCACAGATCGAGCTCATAGTCTTCTGGGATTTGAATCTGTTGCAGAGTGTAAATTAAAACTGTCTTCATGAGGTTCTGAGCTTCACTTTTTATTGGCAACACAAAATCATTGCAATAAAGAAATTTAAGTCAAGGGTTACACAAGATGATAATGCTGAAAAAAAACATCAGCTCTGTTCCAGAACCTATTTATCTGCCTACATAATCAGCATTGACTTTGAAAGTCAATGCTTTGGCCTCCACTTCAGTGGAAGTATTAGTATAAACATGAATGTTTTCTTACCGAACCGAGAGCTTTTCTGTTTCACACCGTTCTCTCTGTTGCTCTCCTTCCTTGAGATTCACTCCAGTACTCACAATAATTCAATAACTCATTTCAGCAGTATTTCATGTAAATGCTTATCTATTTTTCACACATCATCAGTGTCCTTGGATGAGAGCCAAGAAAGGAAATTCCTTCAGATTCACTCTGTGTACTTTATTCCCAAACTATTAAATGAACTGAATAAAGAGTTTAAAATAAAATTAGATTATAATTATATAATTTTGTAATTATTTTTATATATATATATATATGTATATGTATGTATGTATATATATATATATATATATGTGTATATATATATATATATGTATATGTGTGTGTGTGTGTGTATGTGTATATATTGCAAACTTACATTAAATACATTGAATAAATTACATAAAATAAATAAAATACATTAAATTACATTAAATAAATAATAAAGTACATGAAAGAAATTACATTAAATAAATAAAATACATTAAATGACATTAAATAAATAATAAAGTACATTAAATGACATTAAATAAATAATACAGTATGTTAAATAAATTACATTAAATAAATAAAATACATTAAATTACATTAAATAAATAATAAATTACATTAAATAAATAAATAATAAAGTACATTAAATGACATTAAATAAATAATACAGTATGTTAAATAAATTACATTAAATAAATAAAATACATTAAATTACATTAAATAAATAATAAATTACATTAAATAAATAAATAAAAAACATTAAATTACATTAAATAAATAAATAAATTACATTAAAATAATTAAAAATAAAGTAATTAAAAATAATAAATTATGTAAATTAAATTACATATTTACATAAATTGTGTAAATTAAATTACATAAATGTTTAAAATAAATACATAAAATAATTATAAATAATTAAAAGTGTGTAAATTCTGTTAATATTATTATTAATGCCATTTTGCACATTCCTAATTTTTTTTACAACTGCAATGGCTGATTGATGGTTATAATGATGCTTCATAACATAAATGGTGAGAAATGTATATAATAATGTCAAATGGCTGTCTTTAACTTTAGCTCAGACACTCTAATGTGAATGTCACACACATTTTCCTCCAGTTGTTAAGAGACCTTCATGTCATACTGCTGTTCACCTTGATCTTTACTTACTTTTTTTTTTTTTTATTTCTCTCTCTGACAGTTCAAGAGAAACAACACAGAAATGATGTTGACCCTCGTGCCCTCTCTATAAATAGCAGCCCTGCATTGTTTATTTGGTCATCACTGACATCTGAAGTGTCGTCCATCCAAATAGCCTTCTAACATCCTTGGTCTTGAGGGGCTATTGTTTGTGAAGGAGAGGGCCAGGACTTTAAAATTGACTTCACTTACTGTATGTTATTACTAAATAAATAGACTGAATAAATACAGCGTGCAGCCAGTGCTATTCACAGCTTGACTGTTAGTTGTCTTTCTGTAGTTTTTTATATTAGGTTTGGTCCAGTTAGGGCTGGGTGGTACATCAAATATTAGTGATATTATCACAATATCTTTGCTGATGATATAAAATTAGGGAATACTGTATATATCGTGATAATGTTAAAAGTCTTGCTTATAAAGATAGTATGCCAATTACACTCCCCTTTTTTGTCTCATCACTATGGCTGCGTCCGAAATTGCATACTCTTAAGTAGTTACTTATTTTTAATAAGTGTTCTATGTAGTATGAATGTAATCTTGACGTACTACATTCAGCATGTTGTCATTTTCATGTGACCTACCAGCGTCAGTTACATTCACAAATTTTCTCCCGTGGCCTCATGGGATAGTAAAGTGTCCATCGTATGCACTTCAGAATCTCACCAGAAGAAGTAGGTCATCCAGGTTCAGAGTGTGTGACAGAAATGGCCAATCAGATGTGTTTAATCAGTCAATACCGTTAAAACGCTGGAGTTCTCGTTCAGAGCCCTCACATACTGTGTCCTGTGTTCTTTTTGCATGTTGTTCATATTTTTTTATACTTCATATTTTTATTTTTGGTACCTTTTTAACAAAAATAAAATGATTTAGTAAAAAACAGTAAGTGGTTATGGTGGGTGGATGGATGGATGGATGGATGGATGATAGATGGATGATAGATGGATAATGGATGGATAATAGATGGATGGATGGATAGAAGATGGATGATAGATGGAAGATGGATGGATGGATGATAGATGAATGGATGGATGGATGATGGATGATATTTTTTATTTTTGGTACCTTTATTTTTTAAGTACTTATGATTTCCAAACTTTCCTTTTAATTTAGTAAAAAACAGTAAGTGGTTATGGTGGATAGATGGAGGGATGGATGGAGGGATGGATGGATGGATGGAGGGATGGAGGGAGGGATGGAGGGAGGGATGGATTGATAGGTGGATTGATAGGTGGATTGATAGGTGGATTGATAGATCGATGGATGGATGAATAATAGATGGATGATGGATGGATGGATGGATAGAAGATCGATGGAGGATGGATGATGGATGGATGGATGGATAGAAGATCGATGGAGGATGGATGATGGATGGATAGAAGATGGATGATGGATGGATGGATGGATGGATGATGGATGATAGATGGATGATAGATGGATGATGGATGGATGGATGGATGGATGGATGATGGATGGAAGGATGATAGATGATGGATGATATATGATAGATGGATGGAGGATGGATGATAGATGGATAATAGATGGATGGATGAATAGAAGATGGATGATAGATGATGGATGATATATGATAGATAGATCGATGGAGGATGGATGATAGATGGATGATGGATAGATGGATGAATAGAAGATGGATGATAAATGATGGATAGATGGATGATAGATGGATGATGGATGGAAGGATGATAGATGGATAATAGATGGATGGATGAATAGAAGATGGATGATAGATGATGGATGATATATGATAGATAGATCGATGGAGGATGGATGATAGATGGATGATGGATAGATGGATGATAGATGGATGGAGGATGGAAGGATGATAGATGGATAATAGATGGATGGATGAATAGAAGATGGATGATAGATGATGGATGATATATGATAGATAGATCGATGGATGGATGGATGATGGATGGATGATGGATGGATGGATGATGGATGGATGATGGATGGATGATTGATATGTGGATTGATAGGTGGATTGATGGATGGATGATGGATGGATGGATGGATAGAAGATGGATGACGGATGGATGGATGGATGGATAGATGGATAGATGAATGGATGGATGGATGATGGATAGATGGATGATGGATGGATGGATGGATGGATGGCGGATGGATGGCGGATGGATGGCGGATGGACGGACGGACGGACGGATGGATGGATGATTGATGGATGGATGGATGGATGATTGATGGATGGATGGATGGATGGAGGATGGATCGATGGATGGACGGATTATGGATGGATAGATGGAGGGAGAGATGGATGGAGGGATTGATTGATTGATTGATTGATTGATTATTTGGCTCTAGGTAGTATAATCTGGGTCCTGAAACAGAATGATTGAGATAAACCATCAGCATTCCCTCCGAACGGTGATATCATCAGCTCTTTCTCCCTCCGTCTGTCTCTCCTTCTCACTCATTATTCAGTCTGATTAGAGATCGGGAGTGAAGATGGCGTCGGTGTGTTGAAGAGTGTGAGCACGAGCCCCAGGGGTCATTTTGCTTTTCTGCCGCGCTGCAGAACGAGCTTGAACCTTTCCATTTCTAACTCTCTTCCTGTCTGTGATTGCCTGTCATTTATCTTCCACCTGTTTGCATGCAAATCACTTCTGCACAGGAAGTTGTTTTTGTTGTTTTCATGAAATGCGTCTGTCGACTATTTGCTTTTGTGATTGAAGTATAAATTATGCAAATGATGCATTTGTAGGACTTCACCTTGTTAACATTGATAAGGAGGAAAAGCACATCTTTTCCACTGAGCAATATTGAGGAACAAAGCTTGACACATGCAGACATTTCCAGTCATTTCTTCCGTGATTTCTGTACAATCCAAACTGCTAAAAGTGTTTTCCTCATTTCTTTCTTTCCTTGTCTTTCTTCCCAGCCGCATTTTCAAAACACAATCAGAAATGTAATGAAACTTGTTAAATCAGCCTTGTACTTGATTGAACATCGATCAGCTGCCTGTTTAAGGCTTTCATGGTCTTCAGTTCCCAATTTGACATAAATGCCTGTAATTTAGACTAATTACTCTAATGATCTTTTGGAAAAGGCTGTAATCTCACAAAAGACATGCTAATATGCAGCGTGTAGCAATTTCCCATCCATTGAATTCTCCAGAGGCCGAGCTGAGCAGAATTCTCGTTTATTTTCTTGCTTTTGATTAAAAATAAATTGGATGTTTGAGCTCTTGTTTCATGACCTTAATTTGGATCTTCATATTTGCTTATCAGACACATATGATGGTGTGATGTCACCAGAGGCAGAAAAGGATTTGAGCCGGCTGTAAACAAGTGTTTGTGTAATCAGGTGTAATAACCCTGGAGTAATTGTGTCTCACAAGTGTTATCTTCACTTTTCTCCTGGTTGAATCTTATGAAAATATCTCCAGGTCGTTTTTCACCTCAACATTAGCAGAGGGGGAAAAATGTCACAAAAAAGAAAATGAGTTTTGCATGACAATTAAGCTTGTTTGTTTGCCAATAATGCATTTAAACGTTACATTTTTGGGAGTAATTTTCGTTATTCACAGAGGTGACTCCTTAGATTATACTGTATTAATGTATAATCTAATATTGTACTTTTAAATTAAAAAGCACTGCATAAAATATTAACAAATAAATACTTATTTTTTTTAATGTTTATTAGTGCTGTCAAAATTAGCGTTAAAAATATTTAACACAATTAACGTAGCATCCATTTTTCACGCTCTTTGTCACGCAAATGCTTTTAAACCATTCAAGTGCCACAAGACAAACGAGAACGCGCTGTCTGTGAATGTCGTGTCATGTGACACACACACACGACTCGTGCACAGAGAGCCAGTATCGAGTTCTCTTTCACTTGAACAAACAATAACACACAGAATTATGACAAAATGCCCATTTTGTCGAGTATCCTCATAAGAGCAGTCTTAAATGAGTTAAATAACGTCTTAAAAAAACTTTTTTGAGGAAATGAGATGCGTGTCATGTTCGGCAGCGGCAGCTCTTAAAGTGACAGCAGCCTAATAAATCAGTTGCTGTGATGTCTGTCATTAACGTTAATCAAAGGCAAATTGGGTGTTCAATTAAAAGATGTTATTTTTTTTTAAAGCCTAATAAATGTTGTAAATGATAGCTTTCAGTTATACTTTAATGCTGAATGTCTATAATTAATGTTAAAAAAAATCTATTTCATAGAGATATCAATAGCAGTATTAGTATCAGTGGTACTAGCCTTCATTCATAAAAAGATGACATTAAACAAATATTTAAAATATACTGTCTTGTCAGTTGTTTCTTTTTACACTAATTTAGAGAGTAACTCTGAAATTATTACTTTATAAAAATATTAAAAACAGAAAAAATGTGATTTAATTAGTTAATTTTTTTTAATCGATTGACAGCACTAATGTTAAAGGTATAAATTTATATACAAATTTTACAATGTATTTACAATGAGATTTTATAAAATTACAGACTAGTGGTTACTAGTGGGTGCAGGACGCTATAGTTCATTTATGTAAGTGAGGATAGCAAAATAAAGTAAACTGTGACATATTATACCCAAAAACTCTTCATACAGTGGACTACCAGTAAAACTGATAAAAATTTGGAACCAAAAAATTATTCAGACACTTTGACCTGACCATGTTTTGCTTAAGGTTTATCTGACATAATTAAGATTATTTTTTTTCTGACACAGTTTAACTCTGAGATCTTGTCATATTTTTTAAACTATAGTGAATAAACTGTATTAATTCTTAATTTCTATATTATTATATATTGAATATTGTTTATCATCATGTTGATTTATTTTCAGTTTTATTTCATTTTATTTTTAAATTTTCTTTAAATTTGGGGTGAAATATGACCCGGATATGTTCTTGTCAGATTTTCTGACCTTCTGACATTCATCCTTCTACTAAATTTCAGCAGACCATGGTCTTACTCCAATATAAGGAGTGTGTTCTCAAAGTTCGCTTAAATTTCCTGCTTTTTGTGAAATGTGGCCGATAATAAATTGGGTGAAAGGAAACAAACTGTGCAGAGTCAGTGCTTTCAGACTGAAGAGCAATATCACTTTAGAGCAGAGAGCTAATATTGAAGAGAGACTGAAGTGCTGTATTCTGAAGTCAGGAGGAGCTTAATGTAATGAAACCTCAGCTGGGTCAGTTTGCTTTATCCTATTCTTTTTTTTTTTTCTTTTTTTTTTCCCATGATTCAGTTTAATTTTTCTCCCCCATGTTGGCAGATTTAACTCTGTCACATCCTTGGCCTGTTTGTGTGCATGTGTAGTTTTAGGCCAGAAATGAATGCTAGTACGCAGATGCGAATGATTGGACAATGCATTGCATGTGCGCTCTTCAGTTTGAGCCTTAAAGGGGACCTATTATGCCCCATTTTACAAGATGTAAAATAGGGATGTGCAACAGCGACCGAGTACTCGAGTACTCGACCGTGACAGCGACGATCGATCATGTAAACGATGATCGAAATGTATATTTTCTTTTTTCTCCTGATTGGTTATAGTAGCACTTTGGGCGGCGCCCTGAGCTCCGATTGTTTTGCTTTCCACAGCATGCGTCAAAAGACGTGAGAAGAGAGAGAATGGCTTCGAAGTCACATAGTGATGTCTAGTTTCACTGTGACAAGATAAAAATACAGTTCAATGCAAGCTGCGCAGCGCCAAGCTTTTATCTTGTGCTGAAAATATCCTTTAAATTCTATTCATAATTAATTTAGCAATAATCATCAGTGATTTTCATACTGTAAAATAACATTTTGGTTGATCAGAAAGTGCAAATTGAATCCAAAATATTGCTGAAATATTAGTGACACTTTTTAAAGCACAATCGGAGTTACACTTTCGGTCAAGCACACGTTTGCATTCGCAAACCTTTTGCAGATGAAAGTTGTAATAGCTACATCTGATTAATCTACTCTAGGATGCGTTGGGTCGGGATATCAACATTTATTAAGATGCTGAATGCGCTGCATATCAGTGTTTAGTTTCATGCTCAAATGCAATGCCTGATATTGACTGAGTTATTTGAGACGGTCATATTGCTTTTAGATGTTTCTTTTAAAAAAAATAAAAATACTGATGTTATAATAATGCAGCAGTGCAGTTTTCGTCATATTTGTTCAATGGCACAATTCGCATGGCTTCGAAAACGCGCAGGCGATTTATGGAATCAATAATGTGATTAAAATAAAGCACAGATCTGCCATTAACATGGCATTATAATGAGATCTTTATAGAAATCTACAGTAAATTCTGTCCTTACCCGTTATTCAGCGCGCTGTCGTGCGAGCTCTCTCTCTCACTCTCGCTATAGCGCGTAACTTAAAGTTCACTGGCATTTGCATCCTTTTGTGCCGATACAAGTTGTAATGTTACGTCTATATTATTTATCCAAGTTATCGGATTAATATCATAGGATGTGTCATAGAACGGGCTTCAGTTTATTGGCGTCACTCACCTCAGGAGGCTATTCCTTTTAGATGCTTCCTTATTAATGTCATTGCTGCATCATAATCACTTTAACACTGTTCTAATCACGTTTTCATGTTTTCATAGACAGGTTTTCATATCATATTTTTATTTTTAACATTCATTTTCCTAACAGTCTTCAGATATTTTCATTATCTCCATGACGCGGCCATGCCCCGCCCCCCGCACACGCCCCGCCCCCCCGAGTACTCGATTAACCGTTTTTGAAACCTATCGATGATCGAAATGAAAAATTGCCAGAAATGCCCATCCCTAATATAAAATAAGTCTCTGATGTCCCCAGAGTGTGTGTGTGTGAAGTTTTAGCACAAAATACCCCACAGATAATTTTTTATAGCATGTTAAAATTGCCACTTTTAGTGGTTGAGCAAAAACGCGCCGTTTCAGTGTGTGCCCTTTAAATGCAAATGAGCTGCTGTGCTCGGCCTAAGAGGGCGGAGCTTCAAGAGCTCGTTCTCCGGTGTCAGGATTCAGTCAGGATGCGCTATTATGTCAGAAACTGCGAATATATGCTGCATGGAGAGTTTAATTACGGTTATAACTTATATTGTCATCTTGTTTTTATCCACTATATTACTACAAGCCTGTTGTACCGTCCAAATGATGGCCAAAACTTTACAGATGATGTTTATTGTACTTCACACAAAATATGAAGCGTCCGTTTTCACTCTAGAAAATCACTGTAAGAGCTTAATAAAACACAGTGCAAGTGTGCATTAAAATATTATCCATAAACTCTCTCTCTCTCCCTTGCATTATCATCAACATACACAGCGAATTACACAGAAACATTCATTACAACTAACAGTAAACAAATATATAAAGACCGTATGCCTTTTCGGGTGGTGCTTAATAAACTTTATGTCCGTAAATCAACTCCGATGAACTGTAATAAAGTGCTCTCACCTTCATTACTGCCGTATCCAGTATCACTGTGGAGACTGTAAGCTGGATCATGAACCAGTTTGTACTTGTATATCCTTGAGTAGCACATTTTTAACACAACCTCAGTTTTGTGTTGTCCCTTTGTATTGATATTCGTTCACTAAGCAGTCCGGTGTGAAATGATTCGCGCAGACATAAACGAATTTCGGTAGAATTGAGGGAGCATTTTCTTTTTGAGTTTTGATCTTTCAAAATTACTTTATATAAAAACATGACCTGAATGTGCGCTGTGATCGTACTTGTCAAAGGTTTCATAGACAAAGTCGAATTGTCGTCATTTAGGAATAAGATCACATGGGTGTTTGAATCGAGATTGCGATCTTCTAACGATTAATCATGCGTCTCTATGAATCGTAATGGACTGCTTCTTCAAACTTGCAGTTTTATTCGGTCTTTTTACTTCCTGTTTTCCTCAGGCTTGATGTAAAAAGCCTGCAGTATGTGTCTGAGAAGTCTGAGCTTAAAGAGCACGGCCTAACCCTCTCTTTCAGAGTCACTCCTCCTCTGACTTCTTCTTTATTGTGTCTCCTCTCATCTCCCTGTGTGACCCGACCACCCAGAGACGCTGATGAGCTTTTCTTTGATCCTGTTGTGAGATGTGATCAAGAATACAGCTTTTAACTTGTTTGCTGTTGTGTCTCTTTACAGGTTCAGGTTGTCTGATCTTGTGTAGTCAGAATTTGTGATGATGCCGGTTTGATGTGAGTGCGTAATGCTCACGGAAAGATGGTGTTTATTAGGAACCGATGACAAACTCACAATTACAGCAGGGCAATATTGCTAAAAAATGATCTTTTTCATCCTTTTAGTGTAGATCATGCTGTTAATGTTTTATAAAATGCTTCAGGAACCATAATTTCAGTAGTAAATTTAAAATGTTTAATTATTAAAATACAGTAAAATATAGTTTTATAACAGTTCTGCTATATATAATGCTAATATTGCATAAATAGCATATATTTTAAGTAAAACATTTTAATACATGAAAAATACTGTACCAGAGATGTCATATTGCTATTATTTAAATTTATATTGCCAGCAAATATATTGTGAATAGCTACATATAAACCTCTAAGTAGTTATTATCATCATGGCTTTCTACTAAAGATAACGCCATTAAAGTTGAGTGCACTTAATGCATTTAATGTTTATTACATTTGCTATGCTTTATTGTGTTGTTAATTTTCATTTGCCACGTTGGAAAAACGCTGTGGAGAGCGAGAGAAGTGAGATTAGG
The DNA here is from genome assembly GCA_039654765.1 of Mylopharyngodon piceus. Lineage (NCBI taxonomy): Eukaryota > Metazoa > Chordata > Actinopteri > Cypriniformes > Xenocyprididae > Mylopharyngodon > Mylopharyngodon piceus. The sequence goes on from CM077441.1 coordinate 5,502,985, forward strand.
GGGGTTTTAGTGGGTTTTGGGCAGAGATGGAGCTCTGATGTTGAGTGAGGTCATGCTGTCCACAGTAATACAGTTCATATAAACGTCTGTATGGCCACATTTACATTACATGTGACCCAATTACAATTTTTTTTTTTTCCTCCCATGCGACACAGATCATGTATGACCCACAAACATGTGAGTAGGAAAAAAAGCACATGGATTCTGATATTCTCAGATCGGTTTCAGGCTTCAAATCTGATATGAATCGGATACGTGCATTTGTGTCTGCCACACGGACAGATTGGATATTCGCCTGTCAATGCGAGTCATACGCCATTAAAGCGAAACTGGCAAATGACGTCAACTCAGGTGGACACCAGCCGCGATCACATGACTCTTTTCAATGGCGCAATGGAGGACGAAGGCTCAACCCTGTGTTTTGCTGAACTTTAAAGATGGTGTGGAAAGCAGAAGCTTGGATTATCATTTCGTCTGTGTCCATTGCAAATTGCACCATTTTTACTTCCTTTTCAGTACGTCTACCTTGAGTTGTTTTGCCAAGTGTGTAGAGTAAATGCAGATCTCGGATATCGGTCACTTTTAAAGGGGACCTATTATGCCCATTTTACAAGATGTAATATAAGTCTCTGGTGTGCCCAGAATGTGTCTGTGAAGTTTCAGCTCAAAATACCCAACAGATCATTTATTATAGCTTGTCAAATTTGCCCCTATTTGGGTGTGAGCAAAAACACGCCGTTTTTGTGTGTGTCCCTTTAAATGCAAATGAGCTGCTGCTCCCGGCCCCCTTTCCAGAAGAGGGCGGAGCTTTAACAGCTCGTGCTTCGGTTGCTCAACAACAACAAAGCTGGAGAATCTCACGCAGCCAAAATGAGGAAAGTGTTCAGCCTTACATTGTTCAAACCGGAGTCGACACTGATGGAGAGACTCAGGAAGAAGTTACAACTTTTAAAATGAAACTGGACGTTTCTGAATGGTTAGTGGATAAATTTATGTAGTTGCTGTGGAGTTGATTCAACTCATCCACTAGCATGTGCCATCATGTTAATCTTTTGTGCAAATCCAGCGTTGAATTGACCCTCGTTTGTGAAGCAGTCCGGTGTAAAATGACGGCATTGTAACAACACTCTACTACAACAACTCTTTCTCTTCTCTAAAGCAGCCCAACATGGCCTAAATAGTGTTCAGCGCTCGTCTGTGCAGCCAACGACAGAACAGTTAGCGTGCTTTGCTTGAACATTTGCCATGGCGTTAGAACTGTTACACCGTTGTGAAAACAAAATGGCGGTGCCATGGGTGGATATGTGCAGATTAAGGGGTGGTAATATTATAATAAGATCCCCTTCCTACGTCACTAGAGGAGCGAAATCTGAGCGTCTTGTTTTTTCACATGCTTGCAGAGAAAGGCTTGCCAAAACAAAGTTACTGGGTTGTCCTTTTTCACATTTCTGGGTTGGTAGATGCACCGGGGACCCGATTATAGCACTTAAATATGGAACAAGTTAGATTTTCATGATATGTCCCCTTTGAAAGATGATGTAAGCTGGTCATCAAAAAAAAAAAATCGGATATAGTCAACAAATCGAAGTTGGGCATCAAGACCTGTAGTGTAAATGTGGCCTATGTGTGTGTGTGTGGAAGTGGGAAGAACCTATAGTTCACATTGGTGTAATTATCACTGTTGCCATCAGCCATCTGCTATAATATGGACAATGAGCAAACAGAGGTGCAACACTCATTTATACTCTCAAATTTACCAACTAACTGAAAGGTAATATTTAAAAACATGTCCAGGTGGCATTTCACCTCAAAATCTAAAAGAATTTATTTAATTTACTGTATTTCATAAAAAATGTATAGTTTAAATGATGCATAAATGCTTGCTTTTCAAGTTAAAACATGCATAATTGTCATGTAAATAATGTGACAGTGCAATAAAAAATCTTTAAATTTTAATGTAGGCTTAATTTTCATCAAGCAAAACTTTGATTTTGGGGTGAAGTATGGACATTTTGTGTGTCATTTCAGTGAGCAGTGACATTTTGAGCTGTACAACATTTTCACATCAACTCATTAAAGAGAATTCAGACTCTTCTTAACAAACACAAGCCCTCGTGGTCACTCAAGCCTTCGATTTGCCCTGGATGTTTTCTCTTCCATCACTTTGACTCTATTATGTCCTTTTCTTCACTAGCAGTGTCTACATCAACTGTGTGTCAATATTTGTGGCACTCCATGTCAAATTAATTCAGCAGTTTGTGCGCATTAAAGCTGTCGACAGTTTAAACGGACAAGAGATCTCTCCATTGTTAATTTCCAGTGAAGCCGTCCTATTGTCTGTAGTCTAATATCTCGTCTAATACTAGAAATCAAATGTTTATCTGTGAACACTTGGTTTCTGCTGGACACACATGGTGTTATTGATTTATTATAAATTAGAAGCTAATTAAAAATGTAAATGTCAGTAGAAAATTTATATCTATCTCTGGTTGTGCTTTTTCAAGAATTATTTCTTGTATTGTACAAGTTTAGTGAAATGTGAAAACAATTATAAACGTGATAGACCTGGTATAATTTTTTGTTATTTGCAGTGTTTAAATTCAGTTTTCATCTAAAGGAAGGATTAAATGTGAATTGCTCAAAAGGAAATTACGTTTTTAGATTTTACAGAGGAAGAAGAAAAAGATTAAAAAAACAAACCATTATGGAAAATAAGACTGGCTTTAAATATGCATGCAAATTTCAGTAGGTAATTTAGATGGAGTCCGTTTTATTTGTGCTTGTCAGCACCGCCCTCAGTCTGGTATCGCTTTTCAAATGCAGGCCATGAAAAATCGTAAATTATTTTTGCTTGTCAGTCGGTGTGATTCGCTGTAATGCAGATGCACCCTAAGCGATAATGATGCTGACATTTGCATTCTGTAGGAGAAGCATCTCGGTGCACTGATACAAGAATTATACTGTGTGTGTGTGTGTGTGTGTGTGTGTGTTCATGTCTTTCTTTTTTAATCTTTCTTGTTCTCAAGATTAAAGAAGCTTTGATAGAAGAAGCTTTTTTTATGATAAAAAGTGTTTAGATGGCTGTAGCACTGTAGAAAAATCAGTGGTATTCATTTATTTTACACACACACATATATATATATGTGTGTGTGTGTGTGTGTATGTATATATACATATATTGTATATATATTTATAACAAAAAAACTTAATTGGAGGGAAATATTCTTAATTGTCATGAAAATTGTCATAATGCAAAAAAAACTTAAACATAGCCTTTTTTTTTAAGACAAATATTTTTATGTATGTTTGCTATGTATATTATATATTTATAAATATAGTTCTATAGTAAAGTATTGGGATTGGCTCATGTTCTTGACATGATTTATTATATTTATTTATATTTATTTATTTACATATAATTTGTATAAATTTAAAACTGTAAAACAAAAACCATAATGATGTATAAATATATAAATATTTAAATCATATAAGTGTTTTTTTTTTTGGCATTTCTTAATTGAAGGAAAATATTCTTAATTGTTATGAAAATTGTCAATGCAAAAAACTTAATCATCTTAATCAGATTTTCTTTTAAGAAAAATATTTTCTTATTTAGTAAATGTATAAAAAATATAGCATTCATTTATTTTAAATACAACTATTTAATTTTAATTTATAATTTTTTATTTTATATATATTTATTTATTTTTGTTAAATCTGAATAAATGTAAAAAAAACCATAAAACAAAAACCATGATGTGATATTTTAAAATTTAAATCATGTGTATCAGTTTTTTTTTTTTTTTTTTTTTTTTTTTTTTCATTATAATAATACTTAATTGGAGGAAAATATTATTATATATCATAATGCAAAACAAATCTTAATGGCCTTAAACATAGGCTTGATTTTCTTTTATGAAAAATATTTTCTTATTTAGTAAGTATACATATACATAAATAAAGCTCTATATTAAAATATGATTTGGCTTTGATAAAAAAAAAAAAAGCTTTGTCATGATAAAAAGTGTTTAGATGCCCATAGCACTGAAGAGAAATCAGTGGGATTCATTTATTTTAAATACAATTATTTTATTTTATATATAGAAATATTTTCCTTCAATTAGGAGAGGGAAATATTCTTAATTGTCATGAAAATTGTCATAATGCAAAAAAATAAATCTTAAACATCACCTTGTATTACATATTTATAAAAATAGTTCTATAGTAAAATATGATCAGCACATGTTCTTGACCGGTGTTGAGATTTACGCATGCATATAAACACACTCTTACACATGCACACAGTAAATGTGGTGTGTGAGAGTGTGATTGCAGCTGATGGTCTGTGATGCTGCTATTGTCTTTCAGCCTCAGTGTCTCTCACCGTCCATCACCAGAGACTCTACTGAGCTGCGATGCCAGAACACAAGATATAAATGATAGATGCGCTTGTCTGCCACCTTCATACGAGGCTGTTGCTTCATTTATAGTTTGCATAGACATTAACGCCACAGGACACGTCGCAGCTGGAGCTCAAGCATGTTTTCTTAGATGCTTTTGTTTTTCTCACTGTTGGCCATTTGCGTTATTAGTGATAGATTTTGCTAAACGGATTATGTTTGTTTGATTCTGGTGTGTGTGCATTGAAAATTTATTGATTGTTCCTTATGTTGTTTGTCAGATATGGAGTCAGCGGAGAGGCTGGTGTCCCCGACTTCCAGTCAGACCTCTATAAGAGCTGCGGCAAACCCAGAAGACTCATCGCCAACAACACACAGCAAGAGCGGTAAGAAAACACCCGGGGATATCAAACACAGAAAGCTGCTCCCTCTGGTTACTGTTTCTCTCTCAGACGCGCTTTACAGAACATGCCATAGGAATGATCTGGAGATTTCGGTAAATGGCATGATTTTAAAGGATTAGTTCACTTCGGAATTAAAATTTTCTGATAATTTACTCACCCCCCATGTCATCCAAGATGTTTATGTCTTTCTTTCTTCATTCGAAAAGAAATTAATGTTTTTGAGGAAAACATTCCAGGATTTTTCTCCATATAGTGGACTTCACTGGGGTTCGACGGGTTGAAGGTCCAAATGTCAGTTTCAGTGCAGCTTCAAAGAGCTCTACACGATCCCAGACGAGGAATAAGGGTCTTATCTAGAGAAACGATCGCTCATTTTCTAAAAACAAATAAAAAATTATATACTTTTTAACCACAAATGCTCATCTTGCACTGCTCTGCGATGCGCCACGCATTACATAATCACGTTGGAAAGGTCACGCGTGACGTAGACGGAAGTACCAATCCAGTAAGTCAGACAAATCAAAAACTAAGTCAAACGGCCTTTACAAAAAAGGTAAAACAACGATGTCTGACAATTTTGAAGTTGGAGGAGAAAATAAGATGGAGTTTTTCGCCCTACCGCATCACACATGACCTTTCCAACGTGATTACGTAATGTGTGGCGCATTGCAGATCAGTGCAAGACGAGCATTTGTGGTTAAAAAGTATATACTTTTTTTTTTTTAATGACGTTTTGCTAGATAAGACCCTTGTTCCTCGTCTGGGATCGTGTAGAGCCCTTTGAAGCTGCACTGAAACTGAACTGAACCGTTGAACCCCAGTGAAGTCTACTATATAGAGAAAAATCCGGGAATGTTTTCCTCAAAAACCTTCATTTCTTTTCGACTGAAGAAAGAAAGAAAGACATGAACATCTTGGATGACATGGGGGTGAGTAAAATATCAGGAAATTTTAATTCTGATGTGAACTAATACTTTAAGTAAAATATTGGAAACAATTGATTGCATATTACTTCTGCATTTACGCCTTCATTTGATTACCACTGATAATAAATCTGTACTAAATCATAAATCCAGAAAAATTAAAACCGATAACATAGAATTTTTGAAGAAAAGAAAAAAAAAATTATTATTCTCCCTATTATTGTAAAAAAAAAAAAAAAGTCTTATGAATCCAATTGATTAAACATGCTTTTTGATTTTTAAAATTTACTTAAACCATTAAAATGGAATCCGTAAAAATTAAGAGAGAAGATCTGGAATTTGGGAAAAAATAAAAACAGATATCATAGGACCATAAACATGTAATTGTTTGTATTTGTAGTTTCATGATTTTAAAAATTTGGAAAAAATGTTTTATTTCATAATGTCCTAATTGAGGCACTGCTGCTTTTGCCTCCATGGAGAAAACAAGATAAGAAAGAGCAAGGTCTGAGATCTAGCAACACGTATGATCAAGATGACATGCTCACTTTTACCTTCAGTGCTCTCAGCGGACACACACACACACCTTATTAACAGAGCATCAGTATGACACTGTGTAAATGGTGAGTTTAGCCGTCTCTCACACTTCTAACAGTTGGACAGAAAATATAAAGAGCTGCTTTATAAATAAACCCCAACAACTAGACTGACTCCTGCCCATCTGCTGTTGACCTCTTGCTCTCGTTTAGCCTGTGCGATCTGAGAGATTCATCAGAGATTGTGTCCTTTTCCTAAACGCGTTATATGCGGGGCGGGTGAACGTCTGCTGTTTATGCAGATGCTGTCAGATCAGCCTGACCACAAAAATAATATGCAAATTTATAAATTGCGATGTGTGCTTTTCTGCGTCTACTCTTTGTTCTGTCTCATAAGAAATGCCAAGAGAGAATCTCTCCTTTTTTCCCTTATAATTACTAGAGGTTTCTTCCTCACTGATGAATTATGTATCTGAATCTCTCATTTTTTACACACACAAAAACAATCATACACAAAAGATAACCTGTTTTGACCAGAGTAATGAATTTAGTCAGGTGTTTGTGTGTATATTAGAGCTGATATATTCACAATGATCAATTTCACTCAATTACAAAGGTAAACAAATTCATCCTGAACACTCTGTTTTTTTATTTATATATATATATATATATATATATATATATATGTGTGTGTATATATATATATATATATATATATATATATATGTGTGTGTGTGTATATATATATATATATATATGTATGTATATATGTGTGACATGTGACCGGTGAGTAAATGATGTTTATTTTTGGCTGAATTATTCCTGTGATTTTTGTAAAAGAACAAAAATAGTGAGTGGTAAAGCAAATACATTTCACATACTTATTTTTTTTACTTTCCTCTTGGCGGGTCAATTTTGATTATTCCACCTCTTGGAGTGCATTAATATTTAAAGGCTGTTTGCAGACGTCTTTGCCTCTTGCAGTGGAGATGAGGGGGGACAGTGGGGAGGGATGGAAACCAGCCTTTCGGCCGTTTTTTTTCCAGCCATTTATTTTCACCGTCTCATCCTGTATCGACGGGCCGAGCCTCAAAGGAGCTGACGCTAAATATGCAGCTCATTAGAATGAGATTCAAAGCAAAGATGTGCCTTTTTTTTGCATGTAAGCGGCAATCACAGCAGCTCGAGGGACGAGGCTCTTTTTTTGTTTCTCTTGAAGGGAATTTTTCCTGTGTCCAGCTTTTGTGGTCATACTCTATTCTCTGCAAATCCCTCAGGAGTTTTAATAGTAAATGACTTGAGGAAAAAATAAAAGCCTTCAGCCCACCTAAGCAACGAAGAAAAAAGATGTATGAAGGGCTTTTAATTTATGCGTGTGGTTTATAGAAGCGATGTGCATTACTGAAATACAATGATATGAGATATCTGACCTGTTTTTAGTACATAAAATACTTTTTTAATAAAATATTTTTTTCTTTTTCCTTGTTATAGTTTTTGAAATAGCATCTTTTTATGTAAATCTACACTTATTCCTTTCAAATTACTGTGAATAGTCTTTATGTATCCGACTGTTACACACGCATGAGATATTTTATGATTTCTCTCTTCAGGTCATTTGTTCCGAATGGTTGGCAATCAGGGCTTGGGAATTTCTTCAGTTTCCAGTGCCTTTCCCATGATCAATCACCCAGCCTTCAGTCTGCACTCCTCTTCTCCTATCCGATCTGAATTCGGAGGTCTGGGAACTCTGGGAATGTCGGCTGCTTTGGCCGCCCGCTCTCAGCTCGGAGCTTTGCCAGGTATGTTGGCTCAAAAGATGTCATTAGCTTCCGGTGAAATGATGCTAGTATGTGTCTGCTAGAGCCGCACGATTAATCATTAAAAGATGGCGATCTCAATTCAAACACCCATGCGATCTTATTCCTAAATGATGACGATTTGCCTGCTGATCTGCTGGGATTTTCAGACATAACCATCTCTAATTTTTAGGGCTGCCCCCTAATATCTTGTCATTTGTCGGCGAGAAGAGGCTTAGTCAACTAAAATTATTATTAATCGCAGAAAAAAAAAAACTTAACAGGAAGTAGCGAAATCACACAGTCTGTGACAGACAGATCGTTAACGGCAGGAAATCCAAACATTCATCATTCATCGACCTCAAATATGGCTTATCACTTGAAATATGTAAGTTGTAACTATTCACAAGTCCGCTCGCTTTAACGTTAACCTAGATAAATGTGCGCTATTATTAGGCTCATTTCCAAGTGTTTGTGTGGAGAGCGCGCTTACCGCGTTACATGGAGGCGCCGGCGCGATCACTTGCATTTAACTTAAAATACACTGTCATTTTTGGTCATACAGATAAGAATAATCCAACATTCGACACTGTAAATGCTTTGCTTTTATTTCTGTAAACTCAGAATAACAACAAAACGTTGTGCTTTTGTAAAATAATGAAAACAAACAGGATGTGCTTTCTGCCGTCTCGATGAACTACAAAAATGAACCGAAACTCAGCATATACTTGCCTCTCAGACATGAGAAATATATCTATATGGAAAGCTTAAAATGTCTATTTTAAAATGAACCTAAAACAAGTATTCTCAGATTATGTAATCTGTATAAAATGTGCATATAGGCGCGTCCACTACTGCGAGATGACGAGTCGGCATCGTCGGCTTCATCACTGTAGCCGAAAACACACAAAACACTAGTTTATCGATTAAATTATTAGTTCGGACAGTCTCCTTCTGTTTTTTTTTACTCCACATAATCATAACTTTTGCTGGTGCGCTACTGAAAGCTGATTATGTAATATATAGGTGATTAAAGGCTTATTATTATGATTTATATGGTTTATTAATATAAACGCAAAATTAGTCGACTAATCGCTTAAAAAAACGACTACTAGTTGACTATAAAAATCTTCAGTCGAGGGCAGCCCTAGTAAGTTTTATTTATTTTTGGGGCTGGGAGTCAAATGTGAACTGCAAATGTTTTTGTGAGCACATGGGCAACATGTATCACCTTTATAGTGCTTTCCATCAGTCCAGCGGTCCACGCTGAGGCCATGACATTTATGAAGGCCTGAATGCTTCGGGTCAGAGCTTTGCTTTAACCTCCTGTAGCGGTTTCAGCCCCTTAAACGCCTCATGACAAGCAAGGTTTCTTTCTGAGCAGGAGCAGATGAGCAAGAGATCGGGATCATACAAATCTCTGTCCTCATTCTGAAGGACATTCAAACACTGAAACTTTCAAACAGACCTAAAGTGATGCTTTTAAGGTTGTAACTTGTATTCATATGATGCTGATTATTGTGTAGGACATGCTGTACTATTTGTCATAAAGTGGATGTTTACAAGAACCGTGTGTTTGCAGATGGATGTGTGAGCCATGTGTGAGCCAGCTTTTGGAGAAAATAGCATGTGATGTCTGCTTTAGATTTACCATCTTCAGCATGTTTATAATGAAGGACTGAAATGAGAGTGGATGGAACAAAACACTGCTGTTAGGAGATGAAAACACACACAATCTGAAGAGTAGAGGCCTGTAATCACAAGATGGATTTTCTGTAGCTCTGAATCATTTAGCATCACTCCTGAATGAAGTCAGTGACTGTTGATATAGATTTGTTTGCTCACTGAGGATTTATGAGCTAGCTTGTTTGTGGTTATGGCACAGTTGAGGATAAATTAAAGCTATTTTTGTGCTGTTTTATGGACACTTCAAGCAAAGGAGAGGTGCTTATGTGTCTTGTGTTATTGATATGGAGAATGAGAACAATATACAGAAACAGGCTTTAACACGATACAGTATCTTTTGCATGTCTTTTTAGTGCTTTATTTTTTTTTTTAGCAAGTTCTATATATAAAATTGAATATATATTATATTCAACTTTATTCACATACTTTCAGTATACTCACATAAAGCAATATATATATATATATATATATATATATATATATATATATATATAGCAAATCTCAACTGCCTGATTTTTTTTATTTCTTAGCATAATTTAACTTTTTTATTGCCCAGCTCTATATAAAGTTGAATATATAAGTTGGGTTGAAAATGGACAAACCCAGCGATCGGTTTGTTTTAACCCATCGGTTGGGTTAAATGTTTGCCCAACCTGCTGGGTAGTTTTATTTAACTCAACTATTGTTTAAAAATGACTGTATTGCTTGCTTAAAATGAACCCAAAATATGTTGGAAATTAACATTTATTAATATGTTTAATAAATGAACATTTATTAATAAGTTTAATGAATAATAATTAAACAACAAACATTAAATTGCTTATTAATAAATGTTCACCTTTTGATTATTATTGTTGCCTCTAGTAATTATGCGTCTGATTTTTAATTTCCAACATATTTTGGGTTCATTTTAAACCAGCCATATAGTCATTTTTAAACAATAGTTGAGTTAAATAAAACTGTCCAGCACGTCAGGCAAACGTTTAACCCAACCGCTGGGTTAAAAGACCCAATCACTGGGTTTGTCCATTTTCAACCCAACTTAGGTTGTTTTTAACCCAGCATTTTTTAGAGTGTATACTTTATAAAATATAGCAAATCTGCTCGATTGTTTATCGTCACAAAATGTTATCTATATTAGCTCTAATCTGATAAATGTGACTATAAGGCAAGAAGATATTTAGATCATATAAACATAAACATCATAATTTTCTGTGAAGCCGCTTTGAAACAATGTTTATTGTGAAAAACGTTATATAAATAAATTTTGACTTGACTTGATTCATTGTATTCGATTGGTGTTAGAATTTGGAATCATTTTGTTCCTAAGAAAAGTCTTTAATGAACTACAGCTGCAATAACAGATACAAATGAGAAACTTTGAATGTTGACAAATTTTTTGTCTGAAAGTAACAAAAAAAAGTTAGAAATCTGGAGGTTATTTAAGCCTTTATGCAGTTTAATGAGAGATGTGAAGACTCTCGAGTCTCTCATGATCCTATGAAATGTTAAATTGTGCTCCTCTGTGTTTCCTCAGATTGGTGGCGTTCTGCCGACACTCAGGGTCAAGGGTCAGCGGCCTTTTTTCCTCATCTATTGGGTCTGCCGGCATTATTCAGCATGTCGTCGCTGAACCATGAGCAATCTCTCCTCCAGTCTCATGCTCCCCGACGCACTCCTGCTAAAGGTGCGTTAATTATCCCTCTTATACTTTGTGTGTGTGTTTTTATTCCTAAAAGTAATGAGCTGCTTCGCTTGACTGCATGTTTAGACATCAATGAGCTCAAACATGAAGGCTGATCATAGACAATATAAATATCCTACCTTCTAAGATACATTATTGTGCCCAAATACTAAGGAATAGTGCTTTTGTTCTTCTAAAATTCACATTACATTACATATACATTTATTTAGCAGACCCTTTTATCCAAAGCGATTTACAAATGAGGAATACAACAAGTGATTCATCATAAAGAGGCAATAAACAGAAGTGCTAGAAATACAAAGTTTCAGACATTGTTCAGAATAGAACAAGGAGGGATTAAGGAATAGTAAAAGCATAGGGGGAAGTTTTTTTTTTTCTTTCAGCAAGATGCAGTTAAGTGCTGATGGAAGAGATGAGTTTTCAGTTGTTTCTTGAATATTGTCAGGGATTTGGCGTTCCGGATAGGGTTGGAAATTTCAAACTTGCGATGTGCTCTTTTGAAGATCAGCTGGTCATGAAAGATTACCCCAAGATTTCTGACCAAACTTGATGGGATTATTGTTGATGAACCAAGCTGGATGGTGAAATTGTGCAGTACAGTCGGAGTGGCAGGGAAGAGGAGAAGCTCTTTGCTAGGTTGAGCTATAGGTGATGTTCCTTCGTCCATGCCGAGATGTCCGCCAGGCAGTCTGAGACCCATGCAGCTACTGTTGGATAATCTGGTTGAAATTAAAAGTAGAGCTGTGTGTCATCAGCATAGAAATGATAGGACAAACCATATGTCTATATAATGGTCCCAGTGATGTAGTGTATGGAGAAGAGGAGAGGTCCTAGAACTGAACCCTGAGGAACCCCCGTGACCAGTTGATGTGCTTTGGATACTACCTGTGAGGTAAGATTCAAACCGGCAAAGTGGAGTTCCTGTGATGTCCAGTGATGAGAGAGTGGACAGAAGGATCTGATGCTTAACTGTGTCAAAGGCAGCAGATACAGTAGATCCAGCAGAGTGAGACATGATGCTTTGGAATCAGTTTTCACAATCCGCAGAGCTAACCGACAGTCTCGGTTCAGTGGCCGCTTTTAAAACCTGATTGGTTATCATCCAGCTGGTTGTTCTGTGAAAGGAAACATGATACTCATTCAAGTGTTTCCGCTATGAATGGGAGAAGCGAAACGGGTCTGAAATTTTCTACAAGAGAAGTGTTTAGTGTAGGGTTTTTATCAGTGGATTCACAATGGTGGAAATTCAAAATATCAATCATATAACAACACAGATAAGTTTAAAAAAAAAAGCAACTTTTAAGCATGTTTTTCTTTTTAATAAGTGGGTAAACTGTGATAAACAAGATTTGTTTTCCTCCACACTAAACCACAGCTGCAGTATATGACGTGTTGATGCGTCTACGTTCAACTATTTACTGTGAATCTCTAGCCTCAGGACTGAAACATCCTGCTGATGCTTTACAGTATTACATATAAACTGTATGTATTTACACCTCTACTATACTTGTGATGAAAATAATCCTCACTGATTTCACAGGCATCTCACATTCACTGTTTTTAGATGACATGCCAGTTTTCCTAAATTTGGGCTTTGTTTTAAAACCTAGTGAGCTTGGTACTTGGTATATAAATAAAACATTTTTTTTTGCCCATTCATTTTTAGTTTAATCTACACTCTTGTAAAAATTCTGGGTTAAAAACAACCCAAGTTGGGTTAAAAATGGACAAACCCAGCAGTTGGGTTAAATGTTTGCCCAACGTGCTGGGCAGTTTATTTAACTCAAATATTGTTTAAAAATTACTGCTTAAAATGAACCCAAAATATGTTGGAAATTAACATTTATTAATATGTTTAATAAATTAACATTTATTAATAAGTTTAATGAATAATAATGAAACAATAAACATTAATAAATGTTCACCTTTTGATTATTATTGTTGCCTCTAGTAATTATGTGTCTGATTTTTAATTTCCAACCTATATTGGGTTCATTTTAAGCCAGCCATATAGTAATTTTTAAAGAATAGTTGGGTTAAATAACCCAACCGCTGGGTTTGTCCATTTTCAACCCAACTTGGGTTGTTTTTAACCCAGCATTTTTTAGACTGTAGTTTACTGTACAGAGTTATACTGTAACTGAATATTTGTTTGTTTCATACATTATATTTTCCAAAGCAGGGCTGAATGGCTCCGTCAATGGAAAAACAAACTCGAGCTCGGCCTCTTCCACACCCTCTCCAGCCCTCAAACCTCCAGATCAGACCAAGAGCCTGAAAACCAGCCCAAAACCAGCACTAAACCAGCTAGAAGAGAAAACTAGACTCAAAACAAAAGACCAGGTAAGGATTACATGACATTTGAAATCATGAAATCATGTCGTTCTAAACCCGTACATTGTTGTATTCTCTAGTGGAACTCAAATTTTTTTATTCAGTTAATTAGTTGACTTGAGTTAGTAGATAAACAGTTTAATATTTTCCTGATATATGCAACATTCGTATCAGTATGCTGTGAACCACTCACTGCCATTTACACTTTCTGTCAAAAAATATTATCCACCTTTTTTTGGGACTATTTTTAGTCATGTCAACTGGAAGGACGACAGAAAGCAGTTGTTTGTGTAAACAAAGAAAATGTGTGTGGCTGCTCCTGTCGACTGACATTGCTCTTCCTGACAGAAGCTTCATAGCAAGGTGCCAGATGTCTCCATCAACAGCGACAGCCAATCAGCATCCAGCACTGACAGCTCAAGCGATGCTCTTAGCAGCTCTGACTCAGACGACCTGGAGGATGTTGACGACGACGACGATGATGATGATCAGAGTGATGATAGTGTGGACTTGGAAAAGTGCGGAAAAGATCCGAAAGGTATCCGGAAGGTATGTGTGTCAATGAAAAACAGTGTTGTTAATTTTATCTAAAGCTAAAACTATTAAAATTTGTTTTTTGATTAGTTGAAATTAAGCTGAAAATATATATATATATATATATATATTAGACGAGAATTAGATATAAGTGAAATAAAATAGGTTAAGCTGAAGTATAAAATGACTTAAATTAAAGCTGAAATAAAAATGGGTAACACAATACAATACAAAGCATTTATTAATCTTAGTTGTTAATTTCAACATTTACTAATACATTATTAAAATCAAAAGTTGTTAAAATTATTTAATGGACCTCAGAAAACATGAACTAACTATGAACAGTAGGATTTTTATTAACTAACATTAAAAAAGATAAATACTGTACCTGCATACTGTTTTGCTCATTGTTAGTTAATGTTAGGTAACTAATATTAAAGGATTAGGTCACTTCAGAATTAAAATTTCCTGATAATTTACTCACCCCCATGTCATCCAGGATGTTTATGTCTTTCTTTCTTCAGTCAAAAACAAATGAAGGTTTTTGAGGAAAACATTCCAGGATTTTTCTCCATATAGTGGACTTCACTGGGGTTCAACGGGTTGAAGGTCCAAATGTCAGTTTCAGTTCAGCTTCAAAGAGCTCTACACGATCCCAGACGAGGAATAAGAGTCTTATCTAGCGAAACCATTGGTCATTTTCTAAAAAAAAAAAAAAAAAAAAAAAAATATTAGATACTTTTTAACCACAAATGCTCATCTTGCACTGCTCTGCGATGCGCCACACATTACGTAATACCGAAGTACGGAAGTACCGATCCAGTGTTTACAAAGCGAACGTGCAAAGACTAAGTCAAACGGCCTTTACAAAATACAACGATGTCGGGACGATTTTGAAGTTGGAGAAGAAAATGAGATGGAGTTTTTCGCCCTACCGCGGTACTTCCGCCTACGTCACGCGTGACCTTTCTAATGTGATTAAGTAATGCGTGGCGCATCGCAGAGCAGTGCAGGACGAGCATTTGTGGTTAAAAGTATATATTTTATTTATTTATATATATATATATATATATATATATATATATATATATATATATATATATATATAATATTATTATTATTATTTTTTTTTTTTTTTTTTTTTTGGACCTTCAACTCGTTGAACCCTGTTGAAGTCCACTATATGGAGAAAAATCCTGGAATGTTTTTCGCAAAAAAAACCCCATTTCTTTTCAGCTGAAGAAAGAAATACATAAACATCTTGGATGACATGGGGGTGAGTAAATTATCAGGAAATTTGAATTCTGAAGTGAACTAATCCTTTAAGTTAATAACTTATTTATAAGTTATTTCACTCTCGTCCCAGCCGCCATCACACACCCAGGCCTTCAGGCCCACGGAGGAGCCCAGCACACAAACCAGTGTCATCCAGGCTACAGGTCAAGCAGCCAGCGCAAAACCGCTTGAATTATTTACGCAGCGACGCATAAACCAAGACGCACCGTCCCCTAAAGACCTGCCTCTGTCCTTTCCGAAAACCATCTCGCACTCATGCTCTCCAAAACCACCTTCCCTCACCCCATCGCCGAAGCCTCTGTCTCCGTCTTCCTCTCCCACACCGCCCTCCTCAAAATCCACTCCTCTGCATTCGGACCGTCTGAAGAAGTGCAAGAATTACCTCGACGAGACCATTATCAATATCAGCAAACTCAAACAGGTGACAAAGTAACTTTATCAAAAGAATAGCTTTGAAATATGACTAGCATGTGTCAGTGAGATTTTTATTTTATTTTTTTGATAATTTTATTCAGCAAATGCATTAAATTGATCAAAAGTGACATTTATAATTTTTCAAATAAATGCTGTTCTTTTGAAATTGTAAATCATAAAAATTGTATCATTAAGCAGCAAAACTGTTTTCATCATTGATAATAATAAATGTTTGTCGAGCAGCAAATCAGCATATTAGAATATTTCTGAAGGATCATGTGATGCTGAAAATTCAGCTTTGATCACAGGAATAAATTACATTTTTACAATATATTCACAGAAAATAGGCATTTGAAATTGTAATAATATTTCACAATTTTTACTGTATTTGATTAAATGAATACAGCCTTGGTGAGCAGAAGAGACTTTCTTACCAACCCCACTTTTATCAGTAGTGTATATTATACGCATAATTCAATTCTCAGCTTGACTGTTTATTATGAAAACAATCTCCTACATTATAATAAAAACAATATATTCTAAATATTGTTTTGAATATATTAGTTGCATATGTGTTCCTATATTTGTGTGCATGAAGGCAACAATGAATGAATGAGTCACAATGAATGACAGATGAAGTAATTGCATCTCCTTCCCATCAGCCATCACTACCTCAGGAGCTGATCAAACAGGCCTTTCCTCCACCGCTGAGAGATGCACAGGAACCACAGAGCAGCCAGAAACTTCCATACAGTCCGTTCCTCCCGTCTCTTCCTACTGAGAACCATCATCCCAGCGCAGTGCAGGACGCTCCTCTGGCCCTGATTACCAAACATCGCTGCCAGAGCGCACGTGTCCCTGATAAACCACTGCTGGCTGCCACCAGCCCCACATACAGCACCCCCATCAACCTCACCACCACAGCGGCCAGAGAGACGGGTCGGACCGCTACCTCACCTGGTCTGACTCCGAGAGCAGGCCGAGGGAAGGGCTGTAAAATGGCGCAGAGGACGGTGAAGAGAGAGAGACCGTCATTGGTGGAGAACTTCAGGGGGGCGGAGTCTGACCTCCCCGACAATAAAGACTCTGATGACTCATTAATGGAGGATGAGGATGAAAATGACATTTCAAACGACAGTCTCTCAGGTCAGCGTGAAGTTTAATCATTCAGAGCAAATATGTATAGCGGTCACGTCATGAATTTTTTCTTATCTTTTGGGTTACACTTTACAATAAGGTTCCATTTGTTAACTTTACACACATCAGAGTGACAAGAATCTAACCGGATCGGGACTTTGGGATTGAAAAACTCATTGTAAACTCACACTCTCGTGTTGTTTTCTCTCCTGCAGATTCTGACAGCAATTTAGACAGTGATTCTGATGATGAGGATGGTAAAGATGAAGAGATGGACACAGATTTAGAAATGGATAGAACGCCACTCAAACTCACTAATTCCTCAGCGTCTGTACTAGACTCCTCCCACAGCACTAGCCCCGCCCCTCTCAATCTACAGGTTCATAAAACACCTGTCACAGCCACACCAACCGTTGTGACCAACTCTGGGAATTCAGCCAATCACAGCCCATCTTTCTCATCTGTGTCCACACCCCCAGGTATTGTAAATTGTTCGAATTGTGGCAAATCTCTTGGGGGACAAAGACATTTATCCACAAAAATCAATGTAATATTTGTTTTTTGTTGTCATATTTTTGTCAGTTTGCTTACATTTATATATCTTGTCTTTGTTATCATTGACAAAATCAAAAACAGCCTTTGTTAATTAACATTTTCGTCGTCAGTAATGTCATTTAATTAAATTAACACTCTTATTGATTTATTTATATATATAAATAAATAAATCGCGGTTGGAGCTAGAAACCCGTTCTGAATATATATTTATAGATAGATCTAAAACAGTCTTTGTTAATTAACATTTTCGTCAGTAATGACATTAATTAATTAGCTATCTATCTATCTATATATATATATATATATATAGATAGATAGATAGATGGCTAATTACAACTGTCTGATACTGTGCTAACATCGTGTAAGATAAAGAAAGACTACTTGCATATCAAAATTATAATAACCTGGTGACTGTTTGGTTCAAAGATAAAAGCTTATTGAATATCAGTAAATTATGTGTACCAAACAAACATAAAACAAAGATGAATATGTCTTTGTGAGGGGAAAATGAGGATCCACTTTCAGACGTAAATCTAATCTGGATTAAATGAGTTCACTGTGACTTTAAATCTGCATGTATATGTTTCTTGTGATTTATATTGCTTATCTACCATGTCCCTAGGAAAAAGGAGAAGAGTCACAGATGAGTGTGCACTACGGAAACCTCTAGAATATGGGTGAGATGTGATTTTAAGCCATATCATGTTACACTGATCATTCATTTCTTTTGATTAGTGCTTAGTGGTGGAAATTTTGATTCTTTCAAGAGATTTGTTCATTTTCAGTTCGTTCACCAAAATGATTCGTTCAGATTCGTTCATATTACATAAATACGCCAGCAGGTGGCGAAAAAGAGTGTCTTGTGTGTTATGTCTTAATTTAACGAACGTATTTACTTGTTACAATTTTTTTTTTTTATTAAAATGTGTGCCTAATCTAGGCCCAACTCATTAAAGAAATAAAATAAGTTTAAATAAGTGGTTTAGATGACCAAAGCACAAGGTTTTCTTGCATAATTAACATTTTAATTGTTTGGTCAGACATTTACACATTCATAAATCTGGGATTATGTTAAACGTGGAGTTCTGTATGTTAAATATTAATATATTAACCTGTAACTGCGCTTTGCATCCGCTTTCTGCTGATTGCTGAACGAGATTGACTCACATGCTAAATGACCGACCTACCCGGTACACATTCATTTCGTTCACGAACGAGATGTACCAATTCGTTCACAAACGAGATCTCTCTCTCGTTCAGACTCAAAACAGCGACTCGGTCAGTGAAGGGCATGTTCGTTCAGTAAATCACACCAATTACATGCCCCTTCACTGCCCGAACTGGAATGATTTGCTGACGTGACGCAGAGATCTACCAATACTGTCACATTTCTTTGTTAGTTTTACAGTTCTTAGAGAAGTGCATGACTAGACTCATAATTAAAGTCATTTTATTTAAAAGAAGAAAACTGTTAAAACATAAAACAACTACGATAATAATAAAAATAGATAGCCTACAAAATGCACACAAAACCAGTGCTTACAGTACTCTGTACAGTAATCATTTAACCATCAGCTTGCGTTATTATTACAATGGTAAAGTGTAAATTTCTTTCTTTGCTGCAAATATGCCAAACTACACGAGCCGAGCTCTACCTGTTCGCCATCAGTATCGTTCAACAACTGGTTCATTTCATTCACGAACGAGATCTCTCTCGTTCAGACTCAAATGCATCTCGGTCAGTGAATTCAACAAATCACATGCTCCGTCACATCTCATTCTCGAAGGCTGTTGGCTCGAGGTTTTGTTATTCTTTGACAGGATGAAACAGTCCACAGAGCTGCGCATGCGCTTACTGCTAATAGCGCCACGCTGAATTTCAGTGAACGAGAAATACGAGTCAGTGGACTACGTGAACGAGAACGTTTCGTTCACCTAAAAGATTCGTTCGAAAAGAACGATTCATTCACGAACGTAACATCACTATTAGTGCTGTCACACATTTGCAGGCCCAGAACAAACTTGCTTTTAACACAAATTTGTTTCTAACTATGCAAGTGTGAATGCTGTATGTGTCAGAGCAGTGCACTATAGTGGCGTTATTGTAAACTGTCTTCTACAGTTTGAAGAGAATCTCTTAGTTAAAGTCAGCATGTTTATAGCAGCTTCCATTTAACAGCAGCACATCTGGTTTAACGACAGAAATTTGAAGGACACTCTATCGCCCCCCCCTTGAGTACAGAGGTTTGTTATTGCCACAGCAATGCAAGAATCCACGTAAAGTATGTAAACAAGACTGCACACTTGAGTGTACTACACACATGCATCATTAACAGCCTTTCATCTGCTGCAGCTGCTTCTCTTTAGAGAGAGAAAATGTTTTGGGCAATGTGCTTTGACTTGTTGTCATTTACACTACAAGTTACATGTTAAAAAAAACACAATAAAGCCATCTGAGGGGGCAATAACTTATAATATGTAATCATATTAATCATATTAAAGTCCCCCTGTGGTGAAAATCATGTTTTTAATATGCTTTAAGACAAACCATGTGCAAATTCATAAGTCAGCACCATTGCTGAGTATTTTCTCTTTAAAACTGCAGTGATCTAAAGACGGTCTCAAAAACACGGTTTGAAATCGCTGGTTACCTTGTAACCAATCACGTCAATGTGTGATCAGCAACAAATGGATCTCTGAACTGGTGGGTGTGAGTGGAGGCGGGGCTAATTTGCATATTCATAGATCCATGTATACTAAATGAGGCAAGGGTGTAGAGTTACATTGAAGCTATTTTAAGGCATGATGAAATTTTTTTTAAAGGAAAAAATGTTTAAATATGTCATTTTGGTGATCAAAGATGAGTTTTAAGGGATAAAATTATTGACTACAGGGGGATTTTAAATATATAATCATATTTATTTAGATTCTTTTTTTAAAATTCCTTTAGCACATCAGTATTTATCTGGCACAGAAACTATAAGATTCTGAAATAGAGTTACAGTTTGATACATTTGATACAGAATTGATACATTTCCACTAAAACCTATTAAAAGACACTTAATATTCAGTAATATTTTTCGTTTGAATGCATTGATGCTATTGGATGAGAACAAAACTTTACTTGAATTATGCAATATCAAGCAGCATAACAGACTAAAAATAACTGGAAGCTGATAACAATTTACAAATGGCCGCAGCACTCTTACGTAAAAAATAAGGTGGATAAAGCGCTATATAAATAAATGTGACTTAACTTGACTAAATGTAGTGGTCACGCTCTAGCTTGGGGAACACACATTCACTATTAACTATGACTTTTGCCTCAATAAACTCCTAATTTACTGCTTATTAATAGTTAATAAGGTAGATGTTGTAGTGGTAAAGTTTAGGATTAAGGGATGTAGAATATAGTCATGCAGAATAAGGCATTAATATTTGCTTTTTAAGTACTAATAAACAGCCATTATGCTAGTAATATGCATGATAATAAGCAACTAGTTAATAGTGAGAATTTGTCCCCAAACTAAAGTGTTACCAATGCAGCTAATAAAACACCCTAACCTGAAAACATGGTGATGCTAAAGTGTCTAAAAGGAATAGAAAAAGTAATGAATGGCTAGACAAACAGGTTTTCCTGCCACTTTCCAGCCTACAAATGACTGACTTGTAGTTGTCTCATGTTTTGAGTCTATAGCATGAAATGAAACTCTTTGTGTTTGCAGATGGCAGAGAGAGACGCGCATCACAAACATGTCTGGACGTTTACGGGGAGAGGTGGCGTACTATGCTCCATGCGGCAGAAGGCTCAGACAGTACCCTGATGTCATCAAGGCAAGAGAACTTGTGTTCGACCGGTGTGGGCTTCTTAATGACCGATGCTCCTGCCTTTCTATTAATCTCATGTTCTCACCCCTCACAGTATTTGACCAGAAACGGAATAAGCGACATTACACGTGATCATTTTAGCTTCAGTGCTAAAATAAAGGTTGGTGACTTCTATGAAGCCAGAGATGGACCACAGGTAATTTGTTTCACTGTTTATTATAGTTTTGCTATAATAAACATTGTAGTGTTGTATGTCCTTGGAGTTAAAGTGTTTTACTGTTATTACTACTAATTATTATTATTATTATTATTATTATTATTATTCAAAGAAATATTCTCTAAACAATGTTGTTTTCTGTGGTGTTAAAGTGTTTTAAATATTAATTAAAAAATATAATAAAATAAGCCACCTGATAAGCAATAATAATAATACATATTTTAGATATTATTATTATTATTATTATTATTATTATTATTGTATTTATTATTTTTATTGTACTATTACAACTACTAATAAATATAATTATAAATAATAAATATTTTATTATTATATATTTTTTATAAGAATTATTTATTCTCTGAACAATGTTGCTGTGTTAGTGTTTGAAATATTAAATAAAAAATAATAAATAAATAAGTCATCTAAGCAATAATAATAATAATAAAATTGAATAAACTATTTTAGATATTATATTTTTTTATTTTACTGTTATTACTACTACTAGTACTGCTAATAATAATAATAATAATAATTATTATTATTATTATTATTTTTCAAATTATTCTCTAAAAATTATTCTCTAAATGTTTTTTTGTGTTAGTGTTTTAATTTTTAATTAAAAATATAATAAAATAAGCCATCTAAGCAGTAATAATAAATAATTTTAGATATTATTATTATTATTATTATTATATTTATTATTATTTTTATTCTACTATTACAACAACAACTACTACTAATAATAATAAATATAATTATAAATAATAAATATTTTAATAAAATAATATTAGAATTATTTATTCTCTGAACAATGTTGTTGTCTACTGTGTTAGTGTTTTAAATATTAAATAAAAATATAATAAATTAATAAGCCATCTAAGCAATAATAAAAATAACAACAATTAAATAAACTTTTTTGGATATTATAATTTTTTTTACTATTACTACCACTAATACTACTACTACTACTAATAATTATTTTTCTTAAAAAAATTTATTCTCTAAACAATTCTGTTTTCTGTAGTGTGAAAGTATTTGTTTTACATATTAATTTAATAAAATATAATAAAATAAACCATCTAAGCAAAAATAATAAGAAATATTTTTAGATATTATTATTATTATTATTATTATTATTATCATTTTTATTCTACTATTACAACAACAACTACTACTACAACTACTGATAATAAATAATAATAAAATAATATTTATTATTTATTATTATATTTATTTTTTTCTAAAAAAATATATTATTTTTTCCCCTAATAATTTATTTTCTAAACAATGTTGTCTTCTTCAGGGGTTACAGTGGTGCTTGCTGAAAGAGGAGGAAGTCATTCCTCGTATCCTAGCGATAGAAGGTCGGCGGGGTCGTCTGAAGAATCTTGACCCTTTGAGCAGTCCTGCCGGTGACCCCGCTCGCTCTCGCAGGAAAGGCCGAGCGCCTGACGAGAGTGAAGCTGATGTTCTCAGCACCTCTGAGGCCAAACTACTGCGCAAACTGGAGGCTCAGGGTACCGCTTATGAAACTAAAACATTTCTAAAAATCTTCATTTCAATTTTCTCTGTTTTAAAAGATTTAGTTCACCCAAAATAAATGCACATAGTTTTACTGTTTACTGCAATTCTTCTAGTTATTTATAATGACTCTTGCACATTCAAGGAAAATAGCTTACTTCCTCGTTACAAAATAAGGTGGATAGTTGAACTTGTATAGAATTTCTGATGATGGATTAGTTCTAAAGATCTCCCGTATCTGGCAGAAATCGCACGGCAGGCGGCTCAGATGAAGCTGATGCGTAAGCTGGAAAAGCAGGCACTGGCACGAGCAGCCAAAGAGGCCAGGAGACAGCAGGGTGAGCTTGAGCTTTATAAGATGTTTCAGGTTTCTAGTACACTTTCTAAATCTGCTCAACATTTTCCTCTGAACTTTCAGCAATCATGGCAGCAGAAGAGCGGCGGAAACACAAGGAACAAATGAAGATTCTCAAACAGCAGGTCAGAAATCAGCCGATGCCATACTTTCAATGTCGTTTGTGTTTGTGCATGCACATCGTTGCTTTTGACACTTCAGATAAGCATTTATTTTTATGCATTGATGCACAAAATGCCTGTGGCTTCACATTTCATCAATGAAAAAATCCAGACTGCAGTTCATTCTCTGTCATTTCCGGCTTTTTCCACAGGAAAAGTTCAAGAGAATCCAGCAGGTCCGTATGGAGAAAGAACTCCGTGCTCGGCAGATTTTGGAGGTACTTGTAAAAAAAGTTTATATACACTAAAATATTATAAATGTAATACAAATGTAAATTTAAAACAAATTATGTACACTATTGTTCAAAAGTTTTAGATTGGTAAAATTTTCTTCTGCTCACCAAGGCTGCATTTATTTGATCCAAAATACAGCAAAAACTTACATTTCAAAGAACTGTTTTCTATGTGAATATATTGTAAACTGTAATTTATTCCTGTGATCAAAGCTGAATTTTCAGCATCATTACTCCAGTCTTCAGTGTCACATGATCCTTCAGAAATCACTCTAATATGATGATTTGCTGCTCAAGAAACATTTCTGATTATTATCAATGTTGAAAACAGTTGTGTACAATTTGAAAGTTCAAAAGAACAGCATTTATCTGAAATAGAAGCTTTTGTAACATTATAAATGTCTTTACTGTCACTTTTGATCACTTTAATGCACCCTTGCTGAATAATAAGTATTCTTTCATTTCTTTCCAAAAAAAGCTTTCTAAAAGTGTATGTACAGTATAATTAAATACTTTAAAAATAGTATAATACAAATATAAATTAGATATACGTATATTTAGAATTAAATATTTAAGCATACATGCAAAACTATTTGAAATGAAGTGGAAAGTGATTGAAAAGCTGCCAGCTTTGTCATCTATTTTGATGACTTTACTATTATTTTGAAGTGTGGGAAGTAGTAGTAATAATGAATGAGGTGTGTCTGAACTTTAATCAGAAGAAGTTTCTGTCAATTTTCAAACTGATGGGAACAGATTGTTTATTCCCTTTGTCGAATAGGCCATTCCAGGATGACACACAAGTTTTAATAGAGAAAGAGCGTGTTATAATCTGAAAATCACGCCAACCAGGGGACAAAAACAATCCAACCCTCTCCATTGACTTTGTATTGCTTGAAGCTGCCTTCTTGTCATTTCTGACTTATAACAAAAAAACAGAACAATGTCTAAAAGCTGCTATGTGACAGGGTGTACAGCAAACAAGCTAAAAAAACACACAACTAAGTTTTTATAAGCTGTCAACCCCCCAAAAAAACAAGCGTTTAAGGACACAAAAGTAGATACAGGCAATTGAGACAGAGCGCAACGTGTCATATTACTAATATATAAAAATGACATTTGGGTAACACTTTATTTTAAGGTCTTTTAACTAGTTGCTTATTAGCATGCATATTACTAGAATATTGGCTGTTTATTAGTACTTATAAAGCACATATTAATATTCCTTATTCTGCATGACCATATTCTACATCCCTTAATCCTACCAATACCTAAACCTTAAATATTAATAAGCAATAAATTAGGAGTTTATTGAGGGAAAAGTCGTAGTTAATAGTTTATAGTGTTCCCCATACTAAAGCCTAAATGTCTCTATATTAGGAGAAGATTCACCAACATGATCTTTCCGTCAAAACCCTGAAGCATCTTTTATTACATTGTGCTGTGAGAAACCTTTTTTACTCAGTTTTTAAGACATTTTTAACAAAGTTAAACCAAATATAGTTTTAGAGCTTTTACCAAAAATGGAAAACACCTGATATAGATTTACCATAAATTTTCTTGCCGTGAAAATAGCCACCGAAGCTGGCATGGCATTAAAAAACTGAACTTTAATCAGGTAAAACATAAAGACACATATGTCACCACTGGATTTTGTCTCCAGTCACAGACAGTGGCACTAAAATTGAACAAATATTCCTCCTAAAGCATCCACATTAATCTTTCACATGTTAGGACAAGCAGTTAGCATGTTGACTATAACCATGTTTCGACACGGTCGGTTAATGAACCCTAACTGCCTTCAACAGAGTGACTACTGCAATAATTTTAATGTGAATTTAATTTATTCTTTCAGAGTTTAAGGTACTTTTAAAGCCCTGCTTGTGTTTTCCCATTTTAATTTCCTGGGATAAAAGTGATTGTCATCTTGATTGAAGCACAAGCTTGTAATATTAATCAGTCGTTTCTTCCAAGAAGAGTTCAACAGTCTAATACAGATAGCTTTGAGTGTTTTTAATCTGAATTTGTCTCTAAGGCTGGTTTCTGACATTAAAAATTTCTCGATTATTTTAACTAGATTTTTTAATTGTATTTTACTTGTGATACTAAACATTTTAAATCTTCTATGAGGTATTATATTATAGTAATATTATGTATTAACTTATGTTTATGTTCACAGGCTAAAAGAAGAAAGAAGGAAGAGGCTGCCAACGCCAAAATACTAGAAGCTGAAAAACGAATAAAGGTTTTTATTTTAGTAATTAATGCGTTTTGATTTACTGAATTATTTACTGTGAGCATTTTATCTCTTATTACTTTTAGTCAAACATTAATTTTGATAGCTATTTTATATGTAGTCTTTAGACAAAAGTCATTATAATTTTTCTCTTTAGACCAATTCATTTAAGCTTATGAAAAATTTGAATCAAGGCTGTATTGACATTGCACTCTTAGCAGTAGCACTTGTGCAATTCAACATATCCCTTTTCAGTGGTTCTCAAACTTTCTAGAGCGTCGTACCCCCTGAGGGATTTAACATCCTTCTGCGTACCCTCTCTTTTCCTATTAAACTGCAGTTACACCTTTTCCATTAAGGGACAATATTTGCCCTCTTGAATCGATTTTTCCAGTGCATTTTTTTTTTTACCAAATACCTTTATAAAATAAATAATGCTTTAAATAAAAAAAATTCAATAAAAACAATGATGATAAAATCGAAGTGATACTTTTAAATGTAGCACGATTTGCTGGCATGGAGTCAGTTTTGACCACAAAAGATGAGGTAATTTAACTTTTGATTGTCGTGTATTTACGGCATTTTACCTGTAATGCTCAGTTTAGATGTTATTTCAGGGTGGAGTAGAAATAAAAATAAACGGCAAAACTCAGCATTTTGTTCGCGTACGTCAGTTTGAGAGCCACTGCTGGATATCAGCCTACACTTTGGTTGCAGATTTAGTCAGCAAACGAGCAGCGCAATATAGACCGACTGAATGACATTTTAATTTAAAATCTCAAATGAAGATCGCTGAACTCCAGCTTACTTGTCTGTGTTTTCAGATCATCCGCGCTTCTTCCTCAGTGTAGAGAGAGCTTGTGTGCGTGGTTGCCAGATTGCAAAGATTAAGTAAAACGTGTTGTTTTAACAGAAAAGCTCTGATTGAGGGTTTAAATTCTGGAAATCTGGCAACCGTACGCATGAATGCTAGTAAACAGTCTGTAATGTTTTGTCTCCTTTATTCGACAAAAACATAAAGTGATTCCAAAATTTTGTGATTTTGGTAAAGTTTTTAGTCTTTTAGCCACATTTCAGTCTCGTCTTTTTTCGTCAACGATATTGCATGTGTTGATTTAGTCACAGTTTTCGTTTAATGACATTGGTGTCGTCTCTCATCGTCTCGTCTTAGTCCTGGAAAAAAGGTCGTCAACGAACATTTTTCGTCATAGTTTTCGTTAAAGAAATTAACACTGGTTTTAACCCATGTTTAGCTCAAACCCAGCCATTATTTTAAATTGACCGTTCATGTCATTCCATGTTTTCTCCCATAGTTTCCAAGACTGATTCCTAATTGGATTGGTTAACTTACTAAAAAATACAGTCAGGATCAGATATTAAGTTACTTGAGACAGAAATACACCATGTTGGTGGTTTGATTTTATAGATAACAGCGATAATTGTTACGTTTGAGATTTCAGTTTTTAAATGATTCAGTTGAAATATTTGATGACACTGTTTTTTATATGGTTAGAAACATTATGGGGGGCAGAAAATGTGCCTTAATAAAAACAAAAATCTGAAACTGGACTAATGCACATTTTTATAACCATTTGGGTGTATTTCTGTGAGCAGATTGAGTGAGACCCGAGACGGCGGCGATACTCCATTTCTCATTTTACATTAACACTCAGGTGCCCCCCGACGATACGCCTGTCAATCAAAACCCAGCCGTTTCAATATACTGCAGAAATAAATGGAGAAAATCCTATCGGTTTATGACATCCCTCCATCTGCATCTCTTTCTCTCTCCCATCTCACTAATGGAAATAAGGCAGTAATTTATTTTTATCTCTGTCTGAAGGAGAAGGAGCTCCGTAGACAGCAGGCCATCATCCTGAAGCACCAGGTATGAGCAGACCGTCTTCCACAAACAGTGTTTCACTGAAGAATGCCTCAAGTCTCTGCTGCTTTTATTCTTTTATATGATTATTTTAAAGGAATTGTTGAGCCAAAAATGAAAATTCTTCTGTGTTATCTGTCAGAATGTTATTTTTTGGCTCAACTATTCCTCTAAATGCATTATGGGTAATCACTCTAATGGGGGAGTTGTATACATTGATTTATTTATTTTTGTTCTTGCCTTTGCCAACTCTCTCTGCCAGGAGTTGGAGAGACATAGACTAGATATGGTATGGGTATGTTTACTTTTGAACATCTAACTCATTGTGAAATGCTTGATTCGGGTGTTTTGCTCCATGTTGCACATGCAACTTACTGCTTGGACTTCGCTCACATTCCTCTTGCATGACGCCCTGCATCTGCTTTCATCTGCTTGCCAAAGAGAGAGAAATAGGCTCTTTTTCCAAAACCTAGTGACCTGCTTATTTAGGCAGCATTTTAAGGGATCATAGATACAAAACAGAAGAGTTCAGATGCAAAAGCAGCTAAGCGCTACCTCCGTCAAAAATGAGACAATGATATTGAGTGAATGCTCTCCGCACATAGTATACGTTCATTAAATACTTTCGCTTCAAATCCGCTAAATCCCAGTAATCCACAGAAGAGCCAATCAGAAGACGCAAATTGAATCATATGATTTCAAGATGAATGTTGGCGTGTGTATGAGCCGCTTTCATCTGCCGAGCTGCAAGTTTTTATCATGTTTTGTCCATCGTTACAGTGGCAATGACAGGATTTAAACACAACAGTTCCTTTTGCTGCTGTAAAACTGACAGAAATGGACATTTCACTATGTCTTGTTGTCCAAAGAGGTGGACTTAGAGGTTTTTGCAAAAAAAGACAGTCAAATTTGTTAAATACCAATGAATTGACTAAAGTGACATTTTTGAAAATAAGGCATTTCAATAACTGACTAATAACCTTTTCATTGCCATTAAAGTGAAATTACTGAACCTAAACAGAGGAGCCTGATTAAAAAAATGCTCATTTAAAAGAAAACATGTCAGACGGACTTAGAGGTTTTTGCATCTGAGCTCTTCATATGTTCTTAGACAGCACTGCATCGTTTTCAGAGAAGGAAATCCCATAAGAAGCTAGAAGAATGCATTGAAAAATGAGAAGAAATAAACAAAATGAGAGAAATTCTAGTAAATAAGTACATTTTAAATATAGTTTATTAGGGCTGGGTAAAAAATATCGATTTCTCAATTTGAATCGATTCTCATTTTTACGAACCGATATTGATTCTTAAATCCCAAGAATCGATTAGTCTAGTCTGTTTTCAGTTGATGAATGAACAGAACATGTAGCGCGCCTCCCATCCAATAAATCGCAATAATCTTTGTGCTTTGTTACTTTTGATATGAAGCAAAGGCTCAGATTTCAAATGACGTCCATCTTATTATGAGATTCAAAAAATAAATACTGTTTTGGCGCTGTTTAATGTGATGTGACAGATCGCTGTAGCGCCTCAGTTAAAGAGAAGCGGCAGCATGGAGCGCATGTGAACATCCTCTCCTCCGCTTTAATACCAGTTACAGCGTGAAATAAACATGGATGAACATCTGAAGGTATGTTAAAAGATACAGTGCAACTTACCGAAATCCGTATCATGTCTCGTGTAATCGCTCAATCAGTGTTTCAACCGCGGAAAGACATCAATAAAACAGCTTGTAAACAATGTCACACATTTACCTCAGAAAAACATATTCAGTGACCATAAACTCTAGAAAAATTAACTTTAGAAAGCAGCATTCTGATATATATAGCTATGCACCGTTACATATTCATTATAATTTTTAATGTTCTTCAATATTTAATGCATGTTTGAATAAATCAGTTATGACAGCCACGATTTAGTTTATATTTCAAAACACTGAATTGGAGTAGAAATATGATTATGTAATTCTAAACTTTATTTATTATAAAAAACATAATTGAGTGTAATTTAAGTGTTTGTATATAAATAAGTTAATTTTAACCTTCATTATTATAGTAAAGTAGTACCAACTGACTCCCATGTGTAGTTTACAGCATTAGTTGAGAGATTTTTCCTCTAGAAAATTTGCCATGTACTGTAACTGATATACTACATCCAAAATAATCGATATCGAATCGAATCGCAAGCATGTGAATAGAAATCGAATCGAATCTTGAAAATTGTGTCAGTACCCAGCCCTATAGTTTATACAGCAGTGTAATTTTAGTATTATTTATATACTATTTTAATATTTTTTTTTCATATTTTGACTTAGATTTTATTTTTATATTTTAATTTTATTAATTTTAACATTATTTTTAAATATTTAATATAATTTTAATATTATTATTAAATATTATTTTAATTTTAGTTTGTTTTAATAATTTCTGTTGTGCTTTCATCATTTATTTATTTTTAAATATTTCTTTTTAGTTTTATTTTTATTTCAGTTATTTTAGTCTTTGTAATTTTAGTACTTCAGATTAAACTATTTCAGTTAGTTCCCAATGCAACATTTCTAATTTCTAAGTTTTTTCTTATATTTATATTTTACTTAGGTTTTCATTAAATGAAATAAATCTTTTTTAGTTTTGGTTACAAATAACAACACTGTCATACATACTACCCCATATTAGTGTTTGTGCTAGATATTTTATGAGCAAATTAGGCACTAGTGCGTTTTTGTTTTAAAAAAATCGTTCATGCACACTGGGCATGTGTGTACAAGTGTAAACCGCTGTCTCTTGCGCATGTAGGCAGCTGCAGTATTTTAAAAATGCAGAGTTTAACTGCACAAAATGGCTGCTAAAAATGACAACAAAGCCAGCAAAGATTGCAGTTCAGTCTCCATGTTATTGATTACACTAGTGATCGACCGATATTGATTTTTTTAGTACCGATAATTTGTGTTTATGTGCCCGATAACCGATATGCAGAACCGATATTTATTTACTGTTATACTTCTGTTTTTGACACGATTACAACACCACTGAACTGAACAATCACTCCCTCCTTGCATACAAAACAAAACAAATCTTATTTATACACCAATAGAGGGGTCTGAAAGTGCAAAAAAATAAAAAAGTGCACTGTTACTAAACTGTTTTTGTTGAAAATTAGTAGTCTTTCATGTTAATTTTAATCTTCATATTACAAAAATAATTTTATTTATAAAAAGCATCAGCAGCAACACTAATGTTAACAATAAGCAAAATAAATGTAGAATGTCTAATGATTTCAAATGGAGAAAATAAATTAAATATATAGAAAATAAAACAATAATTCGCTAGATAATGTTAAATAACTGAATAATGGAATATAACAAACAAAACATCGTATTTTATTGCATTTCTCAACTGGTATGTTATATCAGAATTATTAATGTTTTTGTCGTTCTAGATTATGAAATATCTGCTGACAAAGCGCTGTTTATCTATGCATTTACACAGAACTATACTCAAACTGCGATCGCTCGCGGAGATAATAAATAATTTCCAGAGAGTTGTGTTTACTTGGATGTTTATTAGCGAATTAATTGTTACATAGTAAATGTTTATATAATTACAGTGTTTTAAACAAGTGAATCTTGTTAAAAGTTGCGGTGGCCGTACTGGAGGAGCATTTCCTGAGCATCAACCCGCTGAGTGAACAGCAAAATGCAGACGACTTCACGAGACTAATGATGAGCACAGACAACAGAGAGAGAATTAAATTCAGCGCTTTTATTTCCAACATGTGCTCATTCATGGCTGTATTATTTAATTCATGCAAAGTTACGTCTTTATTGGGACAGGACATGACAGATTATCTTATGTGACCGTGAGCTTGTCTCTAAGAAATAGCTATATAAACTGCATACACTACATACATTAAACTACATACACTGCATAAACTAGCTACATTTCAGACATTTATGTAACACACTAATTTGTGCATTAATGGCTGTTATGTTAAATAAAGTTTGCTAATTACAGCAAAGCAGCAAACATGTGCACGCCGTTGTCTCGTCTCCCCTCAGATGCGCTGTAATGGCGATCCTGCGCGCAATTCTCAAAACACCCACAAGATGGCGGCGTTTATCGGTAAATCCGATATTACAAAACTGATATCCGATTATGGTAAAAAGTTCGAAAACGCCGGTGTAGTGTAAACGACAGGTGTAACCGTAGCAAAACTTGCACGTTTTAAAACGAAAACGCACTAGTGTAAAGAGCCATTTGTTTACCAACATGCTAAACTCTATTGAGTCCAGTCTCCTCCTCTGCTTCACTAGGTATATGAAGGACTTGCTTCTGATATATTTCATTTCTGTTAGGATGCTCCCTTAAAAGGCAGCTCACTGTTTTGGAACGGAGTCATAATGTAAATATCTGTTAACAGACATCAGTCACAAGATTTCCACCTGTGCCGGTGGAAATTGGATTGCGTGCGGCGACCACGCTGCTTCATATCATCAACTCAATATCATAAACATTCATTCCGATTCTTGCGTGTTTTCATTTGTTTGTGATATTGAAGGACATCCTGCCCCTGAAGCGTCTGTGTTGTTTTAGATTTAAAACGGACAATAAAATAATTTCCTAAAGATCATGGGAAAAGTATAAAGTGTCACTCAGCAGCTGAAAACAGTTTTCCGTCTGGATCGTTGTTTAATTGGTAACTGCTTTAAAGTCTCTTGCGTGTTGTTTAAATCTTGATATACTGAGAAGGTTTAGAGACTTCTCTGGACTCTTCCTGTCTGTCCTGCACTAAAGACCTCAGGCTGAAGCTTAACATGTAACACCTGGAATAACTCAAGAGCTTTCTGCCAGATGTTTAGGAACTGACCAACTGACCCGCGCTGGTTAACAGATCTGTGATGGTCTTCAGGCCCGTTCACAACAAGAACGATAACTGTAATGATAACTGTACCTCTATCAGCGTCCACACCAGCTGCAGTTCTTAAAGCTCGAGCTCTTTAAAGCACGAAGGATTCTGATTGGCTGTCAATGTTTTTATCTTAAATTGATTCTGACATTTATAGTTTTTTGGCTCTATATGGTTATAGTTCTGGTTCTTGTGTGAACGTGTCTTCAGACAGACTCGTCTGTGCTGCGTCTCCTTCACACTTCTGCAGTGTTCATCGTTCAGTGCGTCTGCCATCATTTGTTCTTTCTTTTATTCTGTCTGTCTTATTTTATTTGTTTATTCATATTCATCACTCTGTATTTTATTTTGTTCACTTTCTCTTTTGTTTTATTTTTTCTTTTATTTGATGTTCTGTTTATTTTTTGCACTTTTTTTGTTTGTTTTTATTTTGTCTTTTTTTCATTTTGTATCTTTAATTTTTCATTCTTTTGTTCTTTGTTTGTTTGTTTCTTTCTTTTGTTCTTCCATTTTCGTTTGTTCATTTCTTTCTTTCGTTTGTTCTTTTGTTTGTTCTTTCATTTGTTTCATTAGTTCTTTCTTTTTATTTTTTTGTTCTTTCTTTCTTTCTTTCTTTTTGTTCTTTCATTTGTTTGTTCTTCCATTTTTTCTTTTTCTTTCGTTCGTTCGTTCTTTTGTTCGTTTGTTCTTTTGTTCGTTTGTTCTTTCTATTGTTCTTTCATTCGTTCATTCATTTGTTCTTTCTTTCTTTCTTTAGTTCTTTCGTTTGTTCTTTCTTTCTTTCTTTCTTTGTTTTTCCATTCTTTTGTTTGTTCATTTTTCTTTTTCGTTTTTCTTTTTCGTTTGTTCTTTCATTTTTCATTAGTTCTTTCATTCATTTGTTCTTTCTTTCGTTCTTTCATTCTTTCTTTTGTTCTTTTTTGTTCTTTCTTTCTTTCTTTCTTTCTTTCTTTTTGTTCTTTCATTTGTTTGTTCTTCCATTCTTTCATTTGTTCTTTCTTTCTTTCTTTCTTTCTTTTGTTCGTTTGTTCTTTCTTTCTTTTGTTCTTTCATTCGTTCATTCATTTGTTCTTTCTTTCTTTCTTTTGTTCTTCCGTTCATTTGTTCTTTCTTTCTTTCTTTTGTTTGTTCTTTCTTTTGTTCTTTCTTTCTTCCGTTCGTTTCTTTCATTCATTCTTTTATTGTTTCTTTTGTTCTTTCTCTTTCTAATTTGTTGTTTTCTTTAGATCTTTTGCTGTTTCATTATTTTGTTTGGTCTTGTTTTTCCTATTCATTCTGTCTTTTCTGTTTCATTATTTAATTTTGATTGTTTGTTCATTAATTTGTTTTATTTTTGTTTTTTTTGTGTGTGATTTCATTCTTTTGTTTTCTTGCTAATTCATCCCTTGTTCTTTCATGCTTTTGTTTTTATTTTTTCTACCTTTTTATTTCTTGTTTGTTTTGTTTACTTAGTTTTCCTTTCATAATTTTATTCGTTCCTCCTTTCATTCCATCTTGTTTTAATAATTTTTATAATTCATTATTTTGGTTATTTTGTTTCTTTTGTTTATTTGTTCTCTTCTTTTGTTTGTTCTTTGGCTCTTTCCTGTGTAGTTTTGTTTCTTCTCTTGTTCTCTAATGTCTCAGTGTTTGCTGTAGGAGCGAGAGAGACGTCGTCAGCATGTGATGTTGATGAAGGCGATGGAGGCCCGGAAGAAAGCTGAGGTGTGTTATACAGCTCCTTTTATCAATTCATCATTCTCTTTTTTTCCCTCCTTTCCATTCTCCTTCCTTTTGTCTCCCATTACATTTCCTCTTATGCTCCATCTCATCCTCTCTTTTTCTCTTCTAATCCTCCTTCCACTCAATCACATAGACTGTGAATGTGTGGGTCAGTCTCCATGATGGCACACAAGGTTTGTTATCTCTTCAAAATTGTTTCTGCAGGAGAAGGAACGTCTGAAACGAGAGAAACGAGATGAGAAACGTTTGAACAAGGAGCGCAAGCTGGAGCTCAGGCGGCTTGAGCTGGAAATGGCCAAAGAGCTGAACAAACCCAATGAAGACATGTGTCTGTCAGACCTGAAGGTGAATCACACAGAAAATCCTTTTTATGCACAAGCAAATTTAAAGATTAAGAGCATAATTTGTGCATTATTAGTGTATTAGCACCACATACACATACTAGGCATACAATCATAAAAACTAGGGAAAAGAGATGAGTCTTGAGATGATTTTAAAATAATTTCATCCATGTGCAGCCTCTGCCAGCGCTGTCACGGATAGCAGGTCTGGTGTTGCCGGGCGGATGTTTCTCAGACTGTCTAATGGTGATGCAGTTCCTGCGCTGTTTTGGAAAGGTCCTGGGGTTTGACCTCAGTGCTGACATGCCGTCACTCGGCGCGCTGCAGGCAGGGCTGTTGAATGTGGGTGACAGCATGGGCTTCATCCAAGACCTGCTGGTGCGGATGCTGTCTGCTGCGGTGTGTGACCCGGGACTGCCTCCAGGACACAGGGTGAGAGGAGAGCGGTTATACTGTATGCTTAGATGTGTCTGGATTTCTGCTCTGAACACTCCTGGTATTGAATGAGTTCACGTTTGCCACACAAGTGTTGTGCAATTTCAAACATTTAAGCAGAAGCCTTTAGATCAAAAGGTTTTTGAGATCATGAGAGAAACAAATTTACTTTTATTTATTTATTTACTTTTATTTACCTTTACAAAAAGCAAAGCAGTGATCAATGGAAAATGGCCTGAAATTGTTAAAGAAATATTTTATTTATTTATTATATAAAAAATATATTATTTTTATATATATAAATATTTTTACTTTTATAAAAAGAAAACCAGTAATTGATGGGAAATTATCTGACATTTTAAATTATTTTTAATTTATTTTAATATAATTACTTTTATTTACTTTTGCAATAAGCAAAGCAGTAATCAATGGCCTGAAATTGTTCATGAATTGGTTATTTTTCTATTTATTTATTTAAATATTTTTATTTACTTTTATTTAATGGTAATTGATAATAATATATAAATATATATTTCCACATTAAAGACATATGGAAAACCATTTACTGTACCTTAAACTTGGGACAAATAACCTAATATTTACATTATTTATCTTTATATTAACAATACTATTTATTTTTTTTATTTCCACTTTTTATTGCACTTTTACACTTTACATTGCTTTAAAAAATAAAAATTACAATTAAACAGTAAAAAGCATATTTTGTGTTATTGCTGTCAATACTAAATGTTCAGCTGTTGTTATTATTATTAATAGACACCTTTTTTGATCATTAATCAACATGATTTGATCACATATTTTGTCATTTTATTTATTTATTTTACAGTAGTGGCCAAAAGTGATGTCCAGCCTAGGAAAATTCACATCTTCACACTTTATTTAAATGCTATTTGAAATGTGTTAAAGATTTTGTAAGCAGATTGCGTAGTTGTGTTTGGAGTCGATTGTTTTATTTGTAATAACACAATGAAACATGACAAATTGTGCCGACTCATTTTTATCCAGGGTGTCATACAATAAATTATGAACACATGCAAAACAAGAGAGAACCAACCAAATATTAATAACTGATTATGCTGTAGTCAATGTATACTTTTTCCTGTAAGCTTTTTGTTTTTCTACGCATTTTTTCCTCTTCATATTTAAAAAATATTCAATTTTCTTCATCTTTAGATGGTTTAATTGAACTTGTAGGGTCATTAAAAACAAATATCCCCTCCAGACATCACTTTCGGCCACTACTGTATGTCGATTTATTTTCTCATTCAGATGTCCTAAAATCAGCACAGTATAAATGTAAAAGTCTGTAGATTCTGTCTGGTTCTACTGTATTCATCACTCACGATCAGTTCCTGCTGCTCTTCTTAAAGCGTGGTTTTCTTTGTGGCTTCAAGCTCAATATTTCCAATAAAGAGCAAGAATTCAGTTCAGCCCCTCAGCAGATTTTCTGTGCTAATCTCACATGCGTTCACAGTCTTAATAAAAAGCCTTTTGCTGCCCCTAAGAAACTCCTAAATTAACTGACTGAACCGTGCCTTTCAATTACCTTGATAATTCAGTCTTTCACATTGTTCTTTTGTTTGGGTATTTTGAACATTTCAGGCTAAGACGGCTCTGGGAGACCACGTGACTAACGTTGGCTTGAACCGTGACAATGTTTCCGAGGTGCTACAGATCTATATGGAAGCTCACTGTGGACAGACCGAGTTGACGCCACTGGCCGAGAGCTTGAAGACCAAAGCTTTCCAGGCCCACACACCCTCTCAGAAAGCCGCTATACTGGCCTTCCTGGTCAATGAGCTGTCCTGCAGCAAGACTGTGGTCAGGTGCGCTCATCTCACTTCACTAGATCTGCATGCTTATGGTGGAACTGGAGTGTAAAACTGATATTGACAAAAAAATTGATGTAAAAACAATTTTCACTCAAAAATTGCTAGTAAATTTCACAAATAATTACAAAGAAATGGCAAGTATCACTTGGAATTCAACATGAAATTTTGAAGTCGAAAGACTGAAAGACCTATTATGCTTTTTCTGATTTGAAAACTCTTGCCTAAAAACGCCTCTTTGTATTCCTGCCATTATTTCTGTGACTTAGCTACATCACCATGTTTCACATTTGCATAATGCCCGCCTACTGGCTGCTTTTTACTGTGATATAAAATAACAATTTATGTAAGATTTTGGTCATACAGCCCAACTCTGAAGGTGCTTATAATTTTGTTGTGTTTAATGCATACAATTTTATATTCTTTGTTGTCTTTGCACAGTGAGATTGACAAAAACATTGACAACATGACCAACCTGCGACGAGACAAATGGGTGATTGAGGGGAACCTGCGGAAGTAAGACACCCGTTTACACCCATCACATAAACACACCCATTTCCTTCCTCTGATAATGTAAAACACAAATTAGCTTTCACATAGTGGTCGCTAGTCTTCTTGTCATAGTGGTCGCTAGTCTTCTTGTGGTCCATAATATACAGTTCCCAATTTTTAATATATTAATACCTACACTCACCTGAAATTTCAGTGATATTCTTTTGCTGCCTTCAGGAAATGCAATCTAGATATAATGTGATTATGATGTTTTGTTGTACAGACTGAGGAGCATCTACGCCAAGAGGACGGGAAAGCGGGAAAGCAGTGTTGGAGGAGAGGAGGGTCACGCCGTCGGTACGCCTGTGAACAGCCGGAAACGTAAGCGCAAAGGAGGGGAGAGTGATGATGATGATGAGGAAGATGATGACAGCGACGAACAGGGAGAGGAGGATGAAGACGAAGATGATTTTGGTGGGAAGAAAGGGAAGAAAGCCGAGGCGTGTGAAGATGAGGTAGACTCAGAATGTGTCATTATTGTGTAAAAGTCATGTTTAATGATCATTTCTTTACCTGTAGATCAGATGCATGAAATGAAAAATTTTAATTTTATTATTATTATATGCATAAATGTAAATCTATTTGAAGTCAGATCTTCAGAATGAGTAATTTTTCAGTTTAGTTTAAGTAAATACCCTTTTTTTCACAGTAGTTTTGAGTTCTAAAAGTTATACTATGTTTTTATAGTAAAAAACCTCAAAGGATCTTAAAGGACCCCCATTTTTCCTACACAATTTTCGAAGGCCCCCATATAGCCTAAGATATTTCCTCCAGTATTTCTGCCGTAATTAAAACAAAGCTTCTTGTTTTCGTTCTTTACTCTTAACAGAAACCACTGTTTTAGTACTATGCTCTCAGTGTTGGTTAATTTGTTACGGTATATTAAGAACTTTTTTTTTGCAGGATGAAGGTGATCAATCCACAAGCATTGAGGAGCTGGAGAGACAGATTGAGAAGCTCAGCAAGGTAAATGAGCATCAGCAAGAGGATCATAAGGCCCCGGTATATTGCAAAGTTCTTTAATTCTGTGCTTAGGGGTAAAAAGTTTGAAAATGGTTTAGGCCATTCGATTGATTCTTTTTACGATGCCTGACATTTTTTGGATCCTTTAGAGTTTTAGAGGAATGGACATAAATGGAGAAACAGAAATCTCTCAGGTTTCATAAAAAATATCTTAATTTGTGATAAAATTCATTGTGGAAGTTGAGTAAAAATCTTATAGATTTGAAACGACATGAGACGGGTGAGTACATGATTTTGGGTATATTGCGATATCTCGATACAACAATGTATTGTTACACCCCTATTATCGGGGCTTTTACAGTATATTATTACACCAACCTAACACATGAGACTGTTCCATTTGTCCCAACTAACACTAGTACATCAACAAATGGATGATACACGCAACAATGTTCCATGCGTCTCAAATAAAGTCTGATACCACATACCATGAGCAATGTTCCATTTATTATTGTTCCATTTGTCGCAAATACCACTCGCTATAACAAATGGAACATACTACCCGCAACAATGTTCCATGTGCCTAAAATAGAATCTGATATCACATATCATGTTCCATTTATTAATGTTTCATTTAGTAATGTTCCATTTGTTTCAAATATCACTTGATATAGCAGCAAATGGAACATGGGACACATGAGACACTGTTCCATTTGTTACACCTAACACATGAGACACTCCAACAAATGAAATTTAAAAGTTCATGGAAAATAAGAAATATAGAACAAAAATTTGTAGAGGAATCAGTTATTAAGAAAATGATGTTCAGACACCACAGGCAAAATCTCATTAAATTCATTAAAAACAAATGTCCTCTACAGAGGACAAAAATGAATAGTGGGGTCCCAGGAGGATAACATGCCTATACTTGCTTTACCTAAATGTATTATACTAAATTTGTGCTAAAATGATGACAGATTCACTTGCACCTTTCCAAACTAAATATATTCAGTAAAGAGAGAAAAAATATATATAGTGAAATAGATGCACCTGTCTTACTGATTTTTACCTTCATCTCTTCCAGCAACAGACTCAGATCCGTCGGAAGCTGTTCGAGGCCTCTCATTCCCTGCGCTCGGTGATGTTCGGTCAGGACCGGTATAAAAGACGCTACTGGGTGCTGCCGCAGTGTGGCGGGATCTTTGTGGAGGGTCTGGAGAGTGGAGAGGGTGAGAATGACAGAATTATAATGTGAAGACAAAGGCATCTTCTAAAAAGGACTGAACCAATGAAATATGATTTTCAAACTCATGCTGATGTAAACAAAACGATCTTACCTTGACTTTTTCTTGTTTTTTTTTTTTTTTTTATAATAAACTTTTTTAAAAAATATTATTTTATTGTAACTAACCGTTGTAGAAATGTGCTGCTGATCCTTCAGGTCCAGTGGAGTTGCAGAGAGAGCGTGAGAGGTTGAAGAACGCTCACCTCGTCCAGGTCAAAGTGGAGCCGGCAGAGGAACCTGATGAAAAATACAGCAACGCTGAGGTGAAACACGAACCTCCGCAGAATGTAGATTCTCTCAACCTCTTCTTGCAGAAGCCTGGCTCTTTCTCCAAGCTCAGCAAGCTGTTGGAAGTGGCCAAGATGTCCTCTGAGGTCTCTTGTCACCAAAATTGCAGTCCAAAACAGCTGACTACATTAACCAGCAGCCCTGATCCTGATCACCCTCGTCTTCTCAACAACACCTACCTCACTAATGCGCAACAGCAGATCCGTAACGACCAGCTCTACAAAGTTTTGACCGAGAGGAACCCTCATTGGTTCAGTCTGCTGCCACGCTCTCCATGTGACGTCTCATCTCTGACTGAAAGTCCACATTCAGCGTCGTCATCTTCCTCACCACAAACTTCCAATGGCAGAGCCCGATCCCCGTTTGCCACCTGTCCATCGAGCACAGCAGGAATCAACAACTTTTCATTAGCAGCACTGCAGGTATGATCGTGTGGACCAGGGACTCCCAAACTTTTTTTTGTCAGGCGATCCCCTTAGATGTAAAATTAGCGCCCAAGACTTAAAAGGGCGAAGGAATATAT
Source organism: Mylopharyngodon piceus (assembly GCA_039654765.1). Lineage (NCBI taxonomy): Eukaryota > Metazoa > Chordata > Actinopteri > Cypriniformes > Xenocyprididae > Mylopharyngodon > Mylopharyngodon piceus. The sequence goes on from CM077441.1 coordinate 5,544,005, forward strand.
GAGGATGCTAAATTGTGAGCAGATTTTTGATATCTCGAACGGTTTGGCCGTGGCGTTGAAACAAATTTATGGTGAGAAAAGGGAAACAGGAAGTGTGTTATAACTTATGCATGCATTAACTGATTTTGAGGAAACTTCAGCTGTGTGTTCATTGTAGGAGGCCGATCACATGGGTGTGAATATTGTGAGTCAAAGTCATAGCGCCACCAACTGGCAGCAGGAAGTGTCACTTTCAAAATGCTTTGAAATCCCCTTCTTATGTTTACCCAATTTGCTTCAAACTTGGTCAGAATAATGTCAAGACATGGCAGATGTAGACCTGAGAAAGGATTCTTGATATCTTAAATACTGTTGCCATGGCAACACTTCAACCTTTTATAATATTCTTGGGTGTTTTTAAGGCTCTTAGCATGCTTCAAATTGCATGAAACTCGATACACACGTCAGAGTTGTCGGCCAGTAGACATGGGCAAAGCCTTTGAAATGGGCAGGGAGGAGGGGCTTTATAGCGCCACCTTTTGACAAAAATTTGGAAGTTAGTCTTACCTACAGTCACCAAGTTCTCATCAAGACGGATAACTTTCTAATTTACAGTTATTAGCTCCAACCAACAGGAAGTCAGATATTTTTGTTTTTAATGTGGATTTTTTGAATAATCAGGCTCTGAGTTTTTAAGTAATCCTCATGTAATCGCCACCAAACTCGGTCAACATGAAACAAAGACACTGAAGATGCAAAATTGCAAACGATTATAGGATATCTCGAACAGTGTTGCCATGTCGAGGGATTAAAGTAATGACAAAAAAGGGAAACAGGAAGTGTCTCATATCATGTAAAATCATTGTTTGATTTAAATTAAATTAAGATTATATGTTGCCCACCATACACAGGTTTCCTTAAGCCACCGGGGTTTGTGCCCGTCATCGCTGCTTGCAGCTATATTATTTACTTGAGATTTTAAGTTAATATTTCAACAATTTAACAACATATTCACGTTCATGTTCTCTGATGATGGTTAATGGTCACAGAAGCAAGTAAACAGATAAAATAACATTTTTAGTAAGTGATTTATTTTGATTTGTTTTTATTTTAAAATTATTTATATAGAGAGCTGTGCATATATAGAGCTAATAACAATAACATTGTTTTAACTATAAAACTATTTAACTATAATATTATTTTATGTAAATATATTACTGTTGTAAATAACAATTGTCCTGTAAAATAAAAAATAAATATTTATTAATTATAATAATTTTGTTTTACACTGCAAGTTACAATACTTATATAATATTAATAAATTAAATTTTTCAATATTATATAATTTATTATGTAAGTAGATTACTGTTGTAAATGACAATTGTCCTGTAAAATAAAAATAAATAATATCTGATAATTTTAATTTGATAATTTGATTATTTTGTTGTACACTGCAAGTTACAATACTAATATTTATGATCCTAACAATTCCTGGTAAAATGCTGTAAACTTCTGTCCACATAAATGTTGAAAATTAAGTGAATGTAAATAAAGTAAAGCTAGCGCACATTGTGTTCTGCACATACAGAGACGCAGTATTTACTGTGAACCGAGGCGCTCTGATGGTGAAACACTGTACGTGGCATGCGTGCAATACTCTGAAACACAGCGCATCAGACTATATACTCATTTAAATCACAGCCTTTGATTTGATAATCAAACTAAGCTATATTGCATTTTCAGTTTTATCTCATTTAATTGTACGAACCCCCTGCAGTTCCCTCATGAAGCCCCTGGGGTTAGTGATGCCCTCATTTGGGAAACCCTGTAGACTGTTTGTTTAACTCTTTTTGTGTTTGTGTTCTTTGACTATAACCGCTCCTCTGTGTTTGCAGATGAAGTCTGGGGTGCCCATAATAGATCTGCCGTTCTGTGCTTGGTCCAATGGAAATCTGAATCCAAATGTGACGTTCTCTGGGATTTCCATGGCCCAGATTCTCAGTGGCATTCACCCGCTCTCAGAGGGCAACATCAGTGTGAGCAGCAGCAAAAGCGATTCCCCAGAGTCTCCAGCAGAGAAACCCCTCTTCACCCCCTCACCAGCGATCGAGGTGGCTAGAAATCAGGATTACCCATCACCTGAACCTATTCCTGAAGGTAAGACTGAGACGACATCTTGAGTGTTAAAGGATTAATTCACTTCAGAATTAAAATTTCCTGATAATTTACTCACCCCCATGTCATCCAAGATGTTTATGTCTTTCTTTCTTCAGCCGAAAAGAAATTAAGGTTTTTGAGGAAAACATTCCAGGATTTTTCTCCATATAGTGGACTTCACTGGGGTTCAACGGGTTGAAGGTCCAAATGTCAGTTTCAGTGCAGCTTCAAAGAGCTCTACACGATCCCAGACGAGGAATAAGGGTCTTATCTAGAGAAACGATTGGTCATTTTCTAAAAAAAATAAAAAATTATATACTTTTTAACCACAAATGCCCTTCTTGCACTCACCACGCATTACGTAATCATGTTGGAAAGGTCACGCATGACCTTTTTACAAAAAAAGGTAAAACAACGATGTCGGATGATTGTGAAGTTGGAGGAGAAAATGAGATGTTTTTCACCCTACCGCGGTATTTCCGCCTATGTCACATGTGACCTTTCCAACGTAATGCGTGGCGCATCGCAGAGCAGTGCAAGACGAGCATTTGTAGTTAAGAAGTATATAAATTTATATTTTTTTAGAAAATGGCTGTTTGTTTTGCTAGATAAGACCCTTATTCCTCGTCTGGGATCGTGTAGAGCCCTTTGAAGCTGCACTGAAACTGACATTTGTGGAAACGGTGATAAATTTTTCAGGCATTCTCTAATGAAAAGAAAGTTCAAAAGAACACCGTTTATTTGAAATAGATTTGTAACAACATAAATGTCTTTACTGTCACTTTTGATCAATTTACTGCCTCTTACTGAATAAAAGTATTTAAAAAATGTACTGACCCCAAACATTTGAATGGCAGCATATTATAATTTTTTATATTAATATATATAATGATTATAAATAATATTTTTATACTTATATTTTGATTAGATTTCTTACATTAAACATTTTGAATTTACTTTTTTAATTACAATGACTGTTTGATACTGATTGAAACAATCTTTTTAAGCCATTGAAAAATGAAAAATATATACATTTATGTTTTTAAGTGTAGATTAACATGCATGTGGCCCAACAAACCTGTGTAAATGCCTTTCTGTGTTGTAGAGATGTTGACAGGCTGGTGGAAGGTGACGGACATTGAGGAATTACGATCCATAGAGAAAGCCTGCCATTCCCGAGGGATCAGAGAGAAACAGCTGCAGAAACAACTGCAGAAACACATGGATTACATCGGCCAGGTGTGCAGCAGGAACAGAGATGGTAGGTGCTCACTGTTTAGGGCTGTTTAAAGTGCTTTGAGTGCAGCGCTCTTAGTTTGTGCTCTTTGTCCAGTCACTGTAATCGATGTCTCTGAGCTGGAGGAGAATCAGGTCTCGGAGGACACCGTCCAGAGCTGGTGTGTGGAAGAACAGGCCATGGACATGGACATCGGTGTTCTGCAGCAGGTCGAGGAACTGGAACACAAAGTCACTTCAGCCAGTCTGCAGGTTAAGGTAGGAAATCTTTATTTAATAAACTCATCTTTTCTTGTCTATGCCTATGTGATGGTTAATATTTTAACCCTTATTAACCCTATTATTTCATATGTCAGGCTTTACAGGGTTAACAATGTCTCTGTTCTGAAGTGCAGTGAATAAAAACAATATGAAAGCTTTATGTTTGTTTCACAGGGCTGGATGCATCCAGTTCCACAGTCACAAAGTGAAGACCTGGTCTATTACGAACACAAACCTGTCGTGGAAAACTGCAAAGAAAGAAGCGACTGTGGCATTGTGCGTCGTGCGAACAATCCTCTGGATATCGCAGTGACGCGTCTGGCAGAGCTGGAGAGGAACATTGAGCGAAGGTATCTGAAGAGCCCTTTAAGCAGCACCATTCAGATCAGACTGGATAACGTGGGCACGGTCTCGGTACCGGCCCCTGCGCCATCACCTGCTAGAGCTGATGGTGACGGGTAGGTCATCCAGATTCATGTCAGTTCCTCACTCGCTTCCTCTCTGGAGCTGCTGAAGCCCGTCTGCTGCTCCTCATGCTTTACTTTCGCTGTGTGCGTCTGTGGGTTTATGGCTGTGGCATCTGTTTCACTTTTACATTGCAACATATACTATGTTTTGGGTTGTGAAGCATGAGCATGAGGCACTATCACAATAACCTGTCATCTGCCTTCCACAAACAAGTACTTCTTCAAAAGGTTTCCACAAAAGGGTACTAAATAAAGCCTGAAACTCTTAAAAAAAATATGATAATAATAATTTGATTGGAATATATTAAGAAAATTGTAATATTATTTAAATAATTTAATTATTTTTGTTTATTATTAATAATAATAATAATAGCTTGTTGTTGTTAATTATAATATATTATTTATTTATTTATTTATTTTAATCAGTGAAAAGAGGTGCTATTTTAGCCTAAGGTTACAAATTTAGCCTAAATTAAGCCATCGCTTAGTAGGGATAGACCAAATATTGGTTTGTAGTTACTGATCAACTTATATTTCCAATGAAATAATATTTGATAAAATTATGTAAATAATTATACATAAATAGCTATATAAATGTTTTTATATTAGTAATATTAAATAAAAGGGTTTACAGACTGACATCTAATAGTTCTCACAACAACAAAAATATGATAATAATAATTATTAATTTTAGCATAAATCAAGCCATCACTAAGTAGGGAATTGAGATCAAATGTTAGTTTGTAGTTTAGTGTCGTTGACGTACTATTATAGTTTTTATTAATATTTTGAATGAGTTTTTTATATTTTCTGTTTTCAATTTAATTTTAGATAAAGTATTAGTAATTTTGTGTTTGTCATGTTTTTTTTTTTATATGTCTATATAGTTTTTTTCAGTTTTAGCTTTAATTATTTAGTAATATTTAAATTTAAAATGTTGTCTTGGAAACTAGCTGAAATAAAATAAGTTTAAAGGTTCTTTTATATTTTATTTTATTTCAGTTGAATTTTATTTTATTTCAAGTAACAAAAATGTTTTTTTTTTAATGGTTTTAGTTTTAGTTCACTATAATAACCTTGTTTACTGATCAACTTACATGTCCCTTACTTGCAATATAATGTGAATAATATTTGATAATATCACATAAATATTATTATATAAATAATATTAAATAAAAAGGTTTACAGACTAACCTCTAATAGTTCTCACAACAAAAATTATTTGGAAAAAAAACAAACTGTTTTTAAACATTAGTGGGACTCCTAAATAAACCCTTTTTGTGGAAAATGCCAAAATGCTCATTCAGCTTGTGCACTGTGGTTATTATCAGCATGAATGTGGGTTATTCATCATTTTATGTTTTTCCTGAAAGATCCAGGCTCCAAAATTAACATGCAATAAATCAGAATAAAAATTGCCATACTGACTTACTCTCCTGTTAGCTGATAACTTCATTAGGAACTACATTGTATAAACTGAATTGATGATAATCTGGTCATCACTTTGGGTAAGGACAAATATGCAGATATTCTTTTCATTTTATTATTTTTGATTGATAAAAGAAATGCAAAATACAGTTTCATGGCCAATAAGTAATATTTATGTAGTAAATGCTATAGAGGGTATGCATTGACGTCACTTTCCCACCGGAACGCGCTCCCTCGGCTGGACTGAGTGGCAAAAGAACCTGCTGCATGACTGGATTTAATACGGGAAACTGAGAAAACGTGAGTAAAACAAACGATGACACTAAAGGTTGGGCTCGAAAGTGTTCCTTATGACATGTCAAAGAAACCTAATCCATGGATACTGGCATGCAGCCAGGAATCGTGTTTCCTGATATTTATATGTGCCTGATTTCGACGCCGGGGTAATACATAAAGCAAATCTGCCTGTGAACGCTTTATATAAATACAATATAGGTAGGTCTAAATCTGAGTGATCACTTATATCAATGTTATATATATTGTCATATCGTCCAGCCCTAAAACTTGTATAGTTTTTGTCAGTGTTTATTTAAAAACACCCAATTATGCAGAATATAAGATGGTAAATATTTAATTGATGAGTTGTCAACACAATATATAACAATACAATATATAGGATATGATTTTACCCCAAAATCCAACATTTTGACACAAAATGATAACTGCAAAACATGTTTCTTTGCCTGGAGTCCGACTGTTTCTGTGAATTGCAGTGACCTATTTGCTTCTTTTTTCTGTAGCTTTCAGCAGTCTGTAAAAATATACCTCAGATTTTGTGTCAAAGCTATTTGTACAGTCAATCGCAAAGCTCTTTCCTGTTTTGGATGTGTTTTGTGTGTTTTTCGCGGCATTCACGCTGAAAACCAATGCTGCCACTCAGTCTTTTGCCACTCAGTGGGCGTAACCGCAGTCATAACGGTCGACGGTGACGTCACGTGCATACCCTCTATTACCATTGGCAGAAGTGGCAAGAAGTTAATTTTGGATTCTGGTCATATTGTTTAAAGTGCTTTTTCAGATATTATCTTTCATGCAGTGTGTAGTAGAGCTGTTTGTGGATTTAAAAGGTCTGCAAAGTTTCAAAGATCAGATAAATGGAGTTATTGTCTCTTAAAAAACTGAAGCCATTCTGAACCTGAAACGAGTCGTCAGTAATTCTAGAATCTATGTAGGTTTGTAACAAATTTGCATAATGCTAGACTGTGGTCTTATTGGCTGCCAGCGAACAACGTCTACTTTGCCCCGCCCTCAAACACTGTAGTTGTTATTTTAGGACACTCCAAAACACAATTAGGAGCCTTTAAAATAGCATAAGTGGTAGCGTAATCTCTCTCTCTCTCTGGCAGGGCTGAGGAAGATCTGGCTCCAGGACTGAGACAGTGGCGTAAAGCTCTCAGCGAGGTGCGCAGTGCGAGTCAGCTCTCTCTCTGTATACAGCAGCTGCAGAAGTCCATCGCCTGGGAGAAATCCATCATGAAAGTGGTGAGTGTGCTGTGAGTCCACAGTAAACTGCTGCAGCTTGTGTAGTTCCCACTGTGTCTGAAAGGAATTGGTGTGTTTTCAGCTCAAGAGAGTGTGTTATACACCGTATAAAAGCTCGATCTTGGTGAGTTTAGTAGACTCTGGCACTTGGAGTGAAGTGATCCTGGATGTGTTTATCTCCCAGTACTGTCAGATATGCCATAAGGGGGACAACGAGGAGCTCCTGCTGCTGTGTGATGGATGTGATAAAGGCTGCCACACGTACTGCCATAAACCCAAGATCACCACCATACCAGATGGAGACTGGTTCTGCCCGGCCTGCATATCCCAGGTGAAGCACTTTAATAGTTCATTAACACTGCTTTGATGAGACCTTAAAGGGTTAGTTCACCCAAAAATAAAAAATTCTGTCATTTATTACTCACCCTCATGTCGTTCCACACCTGTAAGACCTTCATTCATCAAAACCTCTCGGATTTCATCAAAAATATCTTAATTTGTGTTCCAAAGATGAACGGGTTTGGAACGACATGAGTGGGGAGCTTGACTCAAATTCCACTTAAAACCATAAATGTTTTATTCCTTTCAATTCCGCTCATCCATTTTAAATTCCCAAGCACACAAGCATCCCTGAATGTACTTACACGAGTCTAAAGGCCCTCTAAATGCTCCAGAATGAACATCTGAACTGCAGCAGTGAAGAGATCAGAGTGTTTGGCTTGTGTTTGGAGATCTTGTTTCCTCATAACCCGTTCTGGCTCTGTGTAGGCGAGCAGTCAGTCCCTGAAGACCAAGAAGCCCTTGAACCGTTCAAGCGGAGGCCTGAAGAAACCTGCTGAGGCCAAACGCCACAGGAAACCATCTGTAGCCGGAGACAACTCGGAGGACGATTCAGGCAGCGCCAACAGCACTCCCAAAAAAGTGTCAAAGGAAATAAAAAAGAGAAAGACAGAGGAGAATCCTTCCCCAAACCCAGCGTGTGTGAAGAAACCCAAAACGGTCAGAGATGACAGTAAAGACTTGGCCATGTGCAGGTACAGCACCAGAGCCTGAAATCTTGCTCAATTAGATTTATTTTGATGTGCATATGAATCAGATGTTATTGATTTGGTTTTCCGCTCCTCAGGATACTCTTGGCTGAGCTGGAGAGTCATCAGGACGCCGGCCCGTTTCTGACACCCGTCAACTCCAAATCTGTCCCGGGATACCGCAAGGTCATCAAGAAGCCCATGGACTTCTCCACGATCAGAGACAAACTCACCAACAGCCAGTGGGTATCACTGCAATATTAACTAGTCGTTGATATTTGTATGGTATTAAACATGGTACTAGTTTCTGATGCTGAAATTACAGTTATTAGAAGGGCTGGACACTTGTAGCAAAAAAACACAATATTTTCAGAATTTTGGTGATATATTTATTGACAATAATATTATTTTATTTTCAATGGAACCAGTTTTTGTTTGTTCTTTTTATGTTCAATTTATTTTATTTTGTTTATTTTTTTTATTATTATTCAATTTAACCAACATTTTAACCATTATAATCAAGTAGATTCAAAATATTTGACAATAATTATTATTATTATTTGTTTGTTCTTTTTTATTTATTTATTTATTTTTTCAATGGAACCATTTTTTTTAACCAGTCATTATAGTCAAGTAGATTCAAAATATTTTTAGAATAATAATAATTATTCTTATTATTCTTATTATTTATTTGTTTGTTCTTTTTATGTTCAATTGTATTGTTACTTATTATTTTTTTTAATTTTCAATTGAACCATTATTTTAACTAAACAGTCATTATAGTCTTAGTAGATTCAAAATATTTGATAAAAATAATAATAACAATTATAATTATTATTAATAATATTTGTTTGTCCTTTTAATGTTCAATTTTATTTTGTTTATTTTAACCAGTCATTATAGTCTAGTAGATGCTAAATATTTGACAATAATAATAATAATAATAATAACTATTATTATTATTGTTTGTTTGTTCTTTTTATGGGTTTAATTTAATTTTTTTTTTTTTTTCAGTAGATTCAAAATATTTGACAACAACAATAATAATAATAATTATTATTATTTGTTTGTTTTTTTTGTGTTCAATATTTGTTCATTATTTTATTTTCAATTGAAACGTTTTTATCCAAATAGTCATTATAGTGTAGTAGACTCAGAATATTTGAAAATAATAATAATAATGATAATAATAATAGTTATTATTAATTGTTTGTTCTTTTTATGTTTAATTTAATGTTTTATTTTATTTTCAGTGGAACCATCATTTTAACCAAACAGTCATTACAGTCAAGTAGATTCAAAATATTTGACAATAATAATAATAATTATTATTACTATTATTATTAATTGTTGTTTGCTTTATTTTATTTTAACCAGTGTTTGTTCTTTTTGTTCTATTTTATTTTATTTTATTTTCAATGGAACCATTATTTTAACCAAACAGTCATTATAGTCAAGTAGATTCAATATTTGACAACAATAATTATTATTTTTATTATTTATTTATGTTTATTTTCTTTCTTTTTGTTTAATTTTATTTTCATTTTTTAACCAGTCACTGTAGTCAAGCAGATTCAAAATAATTAATAGAAAAAGTAAAATATTACAAATCTAGTTAAAATAATCAAGCCATGTTTTTCACTAAATGAACAAAAGATCAAAACATATCAATTTTCTTTGATATGTATTAAGTCATTTTTTTTTTACAAATTTTACACTATACTTGGTGTTTTCTTACCTTGACAATAAATTACAGAAAACTAGTTAATGTTAGCTGCAGTGTTTCTACAACGACTGAGGGACTGATGGCAAATTTGACATCTTTCTCTCTTCTGACCAATGTAATCCATCTCTCTATATTTTTTTTCTTCTTTTGGAAAGTCAAAGAAACCCTATCGTGGAACAAAAAATTATATTTGTTGTAGTTTGTAGTTTCCATTCGCCACCATAGAAGCTAACCCAACTATGACGACTTCTGCTTCTTAGAACTTGTTTGATTTAACATTGTGTGTGTTGTACAGCATTTGCTTTTGTAATCACAACTGACTTCTCTTATTGCAGGTACTTGAATCTTGAGACTTTTATTATTGATGTGAACCTGGTGTTTGATAACTGTGAGAAGTTCAACGAGGATAACTCAGACATTGGGCGAGCGGGACACACGATGAGAAGGTTTTTCCAGAGGAGATGGACCGAGCTGTTGAGGCAGAACTCCCTGAAAGCGGCTCTCGGCACATGAGCTCGTTCCAGATCCGCTGGATGACGAAGAGTCACTCAGACCAGCATTACGCACCGAATCACCTCATTCACATGACGTTTCGCACCTGCTTTGGTTGTTGGAGGACACGCTTAAATCAAGTACAGGGACGACTGTGAGCAAATGACTTTTCTTTCAACGTTTTGAAAATATCCTTCCACTACCTGTAAATATGTTTGTTTTTGTTTTTTTAAATAAACATTAATATTATAGTGAATGTACTGTATTTATTTTGTTTTTAATTATTTATGACTAAAAAGGTCTTCACTTTCTATGAAGAGGCAAGAAACTGCTTCAATGAATGTGTTTTTCTTTATCATTATATATGAAAAAACCCAATAAAATAGGGAAAAATTTAAATGTTTACATAATTCTGAGCTCATAGAGCGACAGAAGTACAATTATGATTACATCATAAAACTGCATTCATGTAAACGTGTACATTTTAAATCATAAACTGCAAAACACATGCCATCGTCACATAGTAATACATTGTATTGATAATTCTGTGCAGCACATCGGCCGGCCGAGGCACAAACAGCAGTGCCTTTCAATATCCGTTTTTGTCTTTTAAAACTCCTCAAACCTCAGTCTGAATCCCACAGGAAACTCACAAGTGTTCATCCAGTGTTTGCTATGGTGATCATCACGATTGCTTATGTACGATACAATAAAATCCCACCTAAAACAACTATAAATCAGCTGTGGTATTGGAATAAAAAGCAAGCGTGGCGGCAAATTTTGCACGTGCAAAAAATGCCGCTGCAATTAAAAAATAAATCTAGTTTACATTGTATTTATTCTGAGGCGTTTCTCTCAGTATGCCTCAATCAGACACGGCGTCTCCACTATAGATAGCTGCAGTGTTTTTTATGTAACTGAAGTCAGAATACTTGAACTATCTTGTGTAAAGATATTGCAATGAAGGTGTAGCGTTGTGTTTTGTAGGAGTTTTATTTTTCTCTAGTTTGTGTCAAATACTTAATAAAATGTTTTCAAGCAGCCTGGTTGTGTTTATATACTGTTGATGCTGCATTTCATGCATTAGATGATCTTAAAGGGGTGGTTGATTATGATTTCACTTTTTTAACTTTAGTTAGTGTGTAATGTTGCTGTTTGAGCATAAACAACATCTGCAAAGTTACAACGCTCAAAGTTCAATGCAAAGAGAGATATTTTTCTTTTTAAGGACTTCAACAAACGGCTGGAAGGGACTAAAACAAGTTTCTTCCCGGGTTGGTGACATCACTAACCCTAAAATTTACATAAACCCCGCCCCCAAGAACATGCAACAAAGGGGGTGAGGCCATGTTGGGCTGCTTTAGAGAAGAGGAAGAGTTGTTGTAGTAGAGTGTTGTTGACATGCCGTCATTTTACGCCGGACTGCTTCACAAACGAGGGTCAATTCAACGAAAAAAGATTAACATGACGGCACATGCTAGTCGATGAGTTGAATCAACTCCACAGCAACTACATAAATTTATCCACTAACCATTCAGAAATGTCCAGTTTCATTCTAAAAGTTGTAACTTCTTCCTGAGTCTCTCCATCAGTGTCCGACTCCGGTTTGAACAATGTAAGGCTGAACACCGTTACTGACAATCCTCATTTTGGCTGCGTGAGATTCTCCAGCTTTGTTGTTGTTGAGCAACCGAAGCGCGAGCTGTTAAAGCTCCGCCCTCTTCTGGAAAGGGGGCCGGGAGCAGCAGCTCATTTGCATTTAAAGGGACACAAAAACGGCGTGTTTTTGCTCACACTCAAATAGGGGCAAATTTGACAAGCTATAATAAATGATCTGTGGGGTATTTTGAGCTGAAACTTCACAGACACATTCTGGAAACACCAGAGACTTATATTACATCTTGTGAAAGGGACATTATAGATCCCCTTTAAAATCCCCCTGTAGTCAATAATTTTATCCCTTAAAACTCATCTTTGATCACCAAAATAACACATTTAAAGTTTTCCCAGTGAAAAAAATGCCTTAAAATAGCTTATATGTAACTACACCCTTGCTTCATTTAGTATACACGGACTCATGAATATGCTAATTAGCCCCGCCTCCACTCACTCACACCAGATCCACTCGGTCAACTTACTGAGTTAAACGCTGCACAATAGTATCGCTCTTTACAACGTCGGACATATAAAGGTAATTAATATGATTAGCCTTTTGTTTGATTACTTTATCAAAAAGCTAATAATGTGAACTTGCTTATGTTCCCGTTGTCCACCTCAGAGTCAGACAGAAACGCTTTGAACACCTCAGAACGTCAGTGGAGGAAGTTCATTATAACATCGTAGGCTAATCTAAATCATACACCCGCTATATTGCTAAATCTACCCGATTTTTAATATCGACAGAAAAATAAACCGGGATATTATAACCTGGAGACTCCACTGCTTCAGATCGGTCACAGTTAATGATATGCTAAAGCCCGCCGGCACGTGTGATGTAACAGTTCGTGACGTAAGAAACGCCAGCTATTTCAAACCGTGTTTTTGAAACTGTCTTTAGATCACTGCAGTTTTAAAGAGAAAATACCCAGCAGTAGTGTTGACTTATGAATTTACACATGGTTAGTCTTAAAGCATATTAAAAACACCACATAGACATATAAACAACATTAAAAACTTGATTTTCACCACAGTACAGACTTTGCATCGCTCTGAAGTACATAATGCTTGGTTCAGTAATCAGCTGTTTCTTTATGTGTCTCACTTATGAATCTCTCCATTGGCTCACACTGTTTGTAAAGGTGTTGCGTAAAGCTCTGATATGATAACCTCAGGGGCGATTATGAGTGGAAACTACAGTGAATTATCACGGATCCCAGGCAACAGACTCTGTCATGTGACCTGCTGCAGTCATACAGGAAGTGTTGAGAGAGGAGCAGCGCTTCAGTTATCATTCTCTACATGTACGTTTGCTTATTAACTTGTGTATAATCTATACTGTACTTAGATTATTGATTTAAAATGCTGTGTTTACAGAAATTAATTCACTTAAATGTGTTTTTACAGCACATTCATGTAAATCTTCTGCCATCAGGTAAGTCGTTCCTGTTCTGCAGAACATTTTGAACTTTAACTTTTGAAAATTAATATGCATGTGCTGTAATTTAAGGATGTTTTTCTATAAAAGGATTTATCAGACTTATGCTCCGAACACTTTCACTTTATTATAAGCTGATTATTTACACAAACAGGATCATAAATGGCCATAACTAGACAGGGAATGTAATTGTTAGTGTACATGAGGAGGTTGATGTGAAGTTCATTTTCATATTTTAACCATTTGTGTAGTTTGACCACGATATGTTTGTTTGTAAAAAAATTTATAAAAGAAAAAAAAAAATGAAGGAATTAATGAATAAATTGTCTTTTTCATGTAGAAGAAAAAATTAAAAAACATGCAATAAAATGATTTAAATTATTTAAAATAATTGTAAAAATATATATTTTACTTTATATCAAATATAGTTTTATGCAGTATATTAAGATATATTGATGGGGATTTAAATTTAATTATATTTATAGGATTTAAATATATATATATATATATATATATTCTTTATTTGTTCTTTTTTTCATAATTTTTCATCTATCATTTGTCTAAAAATCTTGGATAAATAATTATATATATATATAGTATTTATAATAATAATAATAATACTATAATATTTATAATAATATTTTTTTAATATTTTTTAATTACATATATATATATATATATATATAGTATTATTTATAATAATAATTTATAATACTATTTTTATAATAATAATAATAATATATATATATATATATATAATGTATGTATATATATTTATCCAACATTTTAAGACATAATAATGGATGAAAAATTATGGGGGAAAAAAGAACAAATTGCTCTTAAATTGAAAGCATCTAAATTAGGATAATTATTATTTTTTTAAATATACATTTTATTTATGTATTGTTATTAAAGATATATTATATATCAAAAATATTTTTTAACATTTTATCCAATATGTCAAGACATAATGATGGGGGTATGAAAACGCACTGTAATGACCCAGGTGTTTTTTATGTTTCTCATCACAGATGGCATCGCTGCTCTGCACCCTACAGGACCATCGAGATGACGTGAACTGCTGCGCGCTCTCTGACCGTTTTCTGGCCTCGTGCTCAGGAGACAAAACCGTCCGCGTGTACTCTTGTGAGGACTTCAGCGAGCTGCGCTTCTCTCCTCTGCGCGCGCACGCTTACGGCGTTCACTGCTGCTGCTTCAGCAGTTGCGGCCGTTATCTGGCGTCGTGCTCCACGGACGCGCGCACTATAATATGGAGCACGTCTACAGGCACAGCGGTGGCCGCACTGGAGCATCCAGCGCGCGCTCCGGTTCGAGTTTGCGCATTCTCTCCTGACGCGCGCTGCCTGCTGTCCGGCGCGTCTGACGGGACTGTGGCGATCTGGGATGTGACGTCAAAGACGCTACAAAGGTCAATTTACGTAGTTTAATTAATTTATTTGATTAGAGAATGAGATTGTTTATTTAGTTTAACCAAAAATACGCGCTGTAACCTGTAGATGTGCTAAAGTCAGTGAGGGCACCGTCCTGGCCTGCTGTTTCTCCCCGTGCGGACAGATGTTCGTCACGGGCTCCACTCTGGGAGAACTTCACCTCTGGACGCGGTCTGTGGGGCCGTTACACACGCAGAGAGAAGCACATGATCTAGGAGTCAACTGCTGCCACTTCTCCCCTCAGATGAGCATCGGTAAAACAGAATGCTGTAGATTATTTTATTGCTCCCTCTGCTGGGGAGAGATGGGATTTCCCTGTCGTGATGTAGGAAAGTCTCACAGGTGCTGGTCATATAATTAGAATATCATCAAAAAGTTGATTTATTTCACTAATTCCATTCAAAAAGTGAAACTTGTATATTATATTCATTTCATATTCATTTCATATTCATTTCAAAGAAATAAACATTTCAAATGTTTATTTCTTTTAATTTTGATGATTATAACTGACAACTAAGGAAAATCCCAAATTCAGTATCTCAGAAAATTAAAATATTACTTAAGACCAATACAAAGAAAGGATTTTTAGAAATCTTGGCCAACTGAAAAGTATGAACATGAAAAGTATGAGCATGTACAGCACTCAATACTTAGTTGGGGCTCCTTTTGCCTGAATTACTGCAGCAATGCGGCGTGGCATGGAGTCGATCAGTCTGTGGCACTGCTCAGGTGTTATAAGAGCCCAGGTTGCTCTGATAGTGGCCTTCGGCTCTTCTGCATTGTTGGGTCTGGCATATCGCATCTTCCTCTTCACAATACCCCATAGATTTTCTATGGGGTTAAGGTCAGGCGAGTTTGCTGGCCAATTAAGAACAGGGATACCATGGTCCTTAAACCAGGTACTGGTGTGCTGTGTGCAGGTGCCAAGTCCTGTTGGAAAATGAAATCTGCATCTCCATAAAGTTGGTCAGCAGCAGGAAGCATGAAGTGCTCTAAAACTTCCTGGTATACGGCTGCGTTGACCTTGGACCTCAGAAAACACAGTGGACCAACACCAGCAGATGACATGGCACCCCAAACCATCACTGACTGTGGAAACTTTACACTGGACCTCAAGCAAGGTGGATTGTGTGCCTCTCCTCTCTTCCTCCAGACTCTGGGACCCTGATTTCCAAAGGAAATGCAAAATTTTCTTTCATCAGAGAACATAACTTTGGACCACTCAGCAGCAGTCCAGTCCTTTTTGTCTTTAGCCCAGGCGAGACGCTTCTGACGCTGTCTGTTGTTCAAGAGTGGCTTGACACAAGGAATGCGACAGCTGAAACCCATGTCTTGCATATGTCTGTGCGTAGTGGTTCTTGAAGCACTGACTCCAGCTGCAGGCCACTCTTTGTGAATCTCCCCCACATTTTTGAATGGGTTTTGTTTCACAATCCTCTCCAGGGTGCGGTTATCCTTATTGCTTGTACACTTTTTTCTACCACATCTTTTCCTTCCCTTCGCCTCTCTATTAATGTGCTTGGACACAGAGCTCTGTGAACAGCCAGCCTCTTTTGCAATGACCTTTGGTGTCTTGCCCTCCTTGTGCAAGGTGTCAATGGTCATCTTTTGGACAACTGTCAAGTCAGCAGTCTTCCCCATGATTGTGTAGCCTACAGAACTAGACTGAGAGACCATTTAAAGGCCTTTGCAGGTGTTTTGAGTTAATTAGCTGATTAGAGTGTGGCACCAGGTGTCTTCAATATTGAACCTTTTCACAATATTCTAATTTTCTGAGATACTGAATTTGGGATTTTCCTTAGTTGTCAGTTATAATCATCAAAATTGAAAGAAATAAACATTTGAAATATATCAGTCTGTGTGTAATGAATGAATATAATATAAAAGTTTCACTTTTTGAATGGAATTAGTGAAATAAATCAACTTTTTGATGATATTCTAATTATATGACCAGCATCTGTATATATAGAAAGACGTGCACTTGTATTATTATGAATGGGAGAAAGTGCAACACGCAATATGGCGGAATAAGTCCCGCCTTCTAAATAACAGCCAATCGCCAATTGGTAAAGTCATCGCGTCACTGCAGCGGGTGTTAGAACGCGCACTTAGCTTGATCCAGCCTGAAAAATGCCGTTTTTTTGTCATGATACGAGCGTTTAGAAACAAAATTTATGAGACAGTTGTTGTCATATTTCATTGGTGATTTCAAATATGAAATTTAATCGAAAGCTTGGTGAACAGCTTTGGAGAATTTGATGTTTCCCCATTCAAAGAGATAGGAGCTGTGCTTGCATGACTGAAATAGCTGACCCAGAGGCGTTTCAAAGATGGCCGCCGAATGATATGACTCCTCTTAAAGGGACTTTGCCACTACATTCTAAAGTCATGCTTCACTAGGAATAATAGTCAATTCTATAATGGTTATATTCTGAAATAAGACTTACTTTATGACATATGCGGCTGACAAATGCGACCTCCGGAGGACGCAGCATTGTGCAATTACTTAAAGTTTGATTTTTTTTTCTCATATTTTGGAACAATCTATTTTAGATGAAGCCGATGAAGCACATGGAAACAAAAATGAACTGTGCTTTTGTTGTTGTTGTTTCCATAAATAATACATCAGAACTAACAAATATTAATAAACTCAAAATATTTACAAACACTTTGCAAAGTCAACAGTCAGAGTTTAACTTGAATTTGAGCAAAAATCTGAAACATCTTGGCCTGTGCTTCAT
Source organism: Mylopharyngodon piceus (assembly GCA_039654765.1). Classification (NCBI taxonomy): domain Eukaryota; kingdom Metazoa; phylum Chordata; class Actinopteri; order Cypriniformes; family Xenocyprididae; genus Mylopharyngodon; species Mylopharyngodon piceus. The sequence continues at coordinate 5,561,607 of CM077441.1, forward strand.
GCTTGGATGTGAATGGAGCTCAAAATCTGGACGGGTCAAAATAAGTGGCTAACTTATTCAGACTTCATGTCGATAAACAAAAGTCTGGCTAAACGAAACTGAAACTTAAGAATTTAAGGAGATTTTAAATGCTTTTGTCTCAGCCACATAGTCCAAAAAAGTCTTTCTGTTCACGTCCATCTGTTCAGGATCAGTGAAAGAAAATGATTATTGTTGTTTATACAGTAATTATATTCACATTTGTTGTGAGGTTAAATTACAGGAGTGATTATTGTGTAGTTCATATACTGTAATTATCTTTACAGGGAAGTCAAACATCATTATAATCTTGATATGTCGTTGTGTGTGTGTATTTTCAGATGGCCAGACAATCAAGTTTCGATTGGCCTCTGGTGGGCAGGATAACCAACTGAGGATATGGATTATTTCCCAGCATGCAACAACAGGTACTCTTGCTCTCAGTCTCTAGTCAACCGGCACATTGCACTGATTCAACCGAGTGAATTGATGATTAGACATTAACAGGATCTGAAAGTGTAGTCAGTATCAGTCAGAAAATAGTACCTGTCACTGTGGAAAGAGAGGCAAAAAATAATAATTTGTTGTGTTGTTTTACTGTTCAGACTGCAAACAACCACATGCATATGTGTCGAATATGCCTAAGATCTAAAATATCAGATTTGAGAAGAAAATTGGATTCATGCCAAATTGAAGCGTAATCATTATTAGGGGGCCAAACACCGAAGTTGCGTAGGCACTTATTGTAATCGTTGGCGTTCTTATTATTCTTCTTCCGTTTCTGCTCTGGAAGTCTATGGCAGCCTATAGAACCGCTTGTGGGACAGTTATGAAATTTGGTGCACAGATAGAGGCCAGTTTGAACTGTGTCCATAGCAAATTTGAAGTCTCTAACTCAATCCCTCTAGCGCCACCAACTGTCCAAAGTTGCACTCACGTTTATGCTAATAACTTTTGAACCGTAATAACTTTTTTCCGCCATTTTAAATTTTCCGAAAAACCTACTTTTTAGAACTCCTCCTAGGCCGTTACTCAGATTTTCATAAAAATTGAACCAGATCCATCTTTACACCATGCAGTCAAAAAGTTATGGAATTTAAGCCGATTTGTCAAACCGTTTTCGAAAAACACGCGAACAAATTTTATGTAGCGCTTGTGAAAATAGACGTAAGGCTCTATCTCCTCAACGCTGTATTGTATTCAGACCAAACTTGGTCCATGTCATCACAAGCATGACCTGAGGTTACATGCTGCGTTTCGGCGAAGCGCCACCTACTGGTCCGGAGATATGTAAAATGGCTATTGCTTATAACTTCTGAACGGTTTGTCCAAAAATCATAAAACTGGTCTCATTAGATTCAGGGCATCGTGTTGAGTTGAATGATATCCAGTTTTCCCATATTGGCCATTTTGGGCGTCTGCCATTTTTAATTTTGTCGTAAAATCCTGTATTTTATGAACACCTTAGCGTATTATTACGAAACTCGGTATGGGTCATCGGCACAATGCCCTGAAGGAGTCTGAGAAGTTTCGGACCAGCGCCACCTAGTGGAGAAAAAAATTATTTATAACTTTTGATGTGGTTGACTTATTTTCACGGGAGTCAACTCCTTAGATCTTGAATCCTTGCCAAGTCCAACGATACTTAACATGCTTGGTTTCACCTTATGGTTTGTGCAACATGTTGATTTAGCGCTTAAAAAACCTTTGCGAATATCTTCAAAACCGTTAGTCTGATTAAGACGAAACCACCGAAGGAAATTCGAAAACAAAGGTCGCTGGTTATACGCTAATGCTCATGTAAAAATTTTGATAGTAAGTGGCAAAAAAATCCAATCAAAGTAGTCCATGGGTAATTTTTAATGTTCTCAATTTCATAGACATAAATGTCTATAACTCCAAAACGAAATAAGATATTTTCACAAAATTTGACACACACATGTATGGGCTCACTCTGAAGACACACAAAAAAAGTGGTGGGATTGTGCCTCTTGGTGGCGCTATAATTGAACAAAACATGAAATTGCCATTAACTACAACACAGTATTATGATATAAAATGCTATATTTTACGACTGCATTGGTGTACCATTGCGAAACTCAGTATGTGGCATCGGCACCAAAAGGTTACTCAAAAGATTTTGTGGTCAAAAGTTATAATGAAATTTTAAAAAAAAATGCTAATAGCTTTATATAAATGTGGCTTATTGTAATGACACTGGTCTTAATAGATGCTGTGGGTCACGCTGAGAACATTGATGCCAATTTTGCTATAGTCAGCCAAACTTCCTGTCCGCCATTTTGATTTTCTTTAAAAACATACTTTTTCGAACTCCTTCTAGACCGTTGGTCCAATTTTAACCAAAATCGAATCATATCATCTTCAGACCATGCCAAGAAAAAGTTATGGATTTCGTGTCGATCGACGAAACCGTTTTCGTATACCACAGCAACGAATTAGTCACAGCGCCACCTATTAGTCGAAAGCATTTAACCATTAAATCATTATTATTGACTGGATTTATGATTTTTCAGCTATTTTGCCTAAAATGATCTTAATAGGTCTTTATTTGCTAATTGTTGTAGTTGGTCTGATGCTCACAGACATGTTGGCATGAGTTATCATGCCTTCTTTGTTTTTGGTCCCTTAATGGCTGCTTGGAGCTATATTTATTGATTGTTTTACTTTTGATAGTTTTAGTGAACACCGCTAGTTAAATCAAGACTATTTAATCCATAATCCTCAGCAGCAGGCGCCAATGTCGGCTTTGTCTGTCTGTCACTGTGGCAACCGTCGCGGCTGACTGTGTCACTGCCTGCTGGGACTGTTCATGCTCACTTTTGTTTTACACACACATGCAGATAAGCAGCAGTCAGTCACAGGGGTTGCTGGGATATTGTGTCTCATCATGTCACAGAAAATTGCTGTGTGTGTGGAGGCAGAATATGCATGATGATTCTGACTGACGTTATCAGTGACGCCAGCTCGCTTGTGTTTTAGAGTTCTTGATATTGCCTGTCTGGGAGATTGATTTAATTTAATTCATCTGAAGTGAATTCTGAACTAAAGTAATTGGTTTAACCGAGTGTCATGGTGCTGTTGAGCTGTCGCTGCGTCCTTGGCCACATATATTGCATCTGTGGTCTCAGTGTGTATAGTTAACTGAAACTAAAACTAATATAAAAATAAAAATGAATTCAAAATATTAATAAAAACTGTAATAGTATCTCAATTATGCTCAGATATCACTGTAGACAACAGCAATCTTCATTGCTTACACAAACATTGTAGAACATGTTACAAAACCTAGTGAGCTCCCTACATAGACAGCATCCTAACTCAGAGGAAATGAGGGTAATTGTGTTGTTGTGGTGTCTTCATTCCCTCCAGATATTATGAAAGGTTAAAAGACCATTACATTAGGTGTCAGACAAAAAAATATAGATTTTTTTATCAAAACAATATTATTGTTAAACTATTTACATTTGTTGCTGCACAGCATAACAACACAAATAATACACACAAAGTTATAAATATGAATCATTAAATATAATAAATAAAATTATTATTTTTTTTATTTAAAATAAATAAACTTTTGCCTGTCTTCTGCTGGAGCTTTTCTAGTATCGAATTTTAATATGGAATTTTTATATATTATAAACATAGATGTACTATATTATATTTACATGTTTTATTAATTGTAAAATATTTTAAAAACAGTTGTTAAAATATGTAAAAAAATAATAAATAGTTTTTAAAAAGTTTTTTAATTTAAAATATATATTATTTATTAAAGCAATACTAGTGTTAAACTATTTACATTTGTTGTTGTACAGCATAACAAAAATAATACATGCAAAGTTATAAATATGAATAATTAAAATAATTAATACAAATTAACAAATGATAATAAAATAATTTAAAAAAATAAACTTTTGCCTGTCTTCTGCTGGAGCTTTTCTAGTATCGAATTTTAATATGGAATTTATATATATTATAAACATAAATCTACTGTATTACATTTACATGTTTTATTAGTTGTAAAATATTTTTTAAAACAGTTGTTAAAATACATTAAAAATAAGTTTTTAATTAATTTAAAATATATATTTGTTATTAAAACAATACTAGTGTTAAACTATTTACATTTGTTGCTGTATAGCATAACAACAAAAAATAATACAAAGTTATAAATATGAATCACTAAAAACTAATAAATAAATAAATATAATCAATACAAATAAATAAAACAATAATAAAATAATTTTAAAATGCAAACAAACTTTTGCCTGTCCTGATTTTTTTGAAATGTTAAATTTTAATATGGCTACTTTGTATACATTATAAACATAATGTATTTATTTTCTTCTATATTTACATATTTTAATAACTGTAAAATATTTCAAAAGAGTTAAAATATGTAAAGATTAATCAATTTTAAAAAAATGAAAAAGTTTCTAATTAATTTCATGTATTCTTATAAATACTTTTCAGAATTGCATGAATTGAATTGATATTTGTAATCAACGTTTTTCAGCTGTTTTTTGCACATTGGATCCATCCATCACAATGCATTATGGGATTGCCTGTTTCATAAAGGATAATGCTATCTTAGTTTAGCCTTTTAAAACATCCCTTGCACTGGGACTGCACCTATGATCCCTTAAAATGGCAGCTCACTAGGTTTAAGAACAGAGCTCGATATTTTCCCACAATGCTTCAGTGTGTGTTTCTACACAGGTTATGAGATGTCGCTGCTGTACACTCTCTCTGCTCAGTCTGCTCCAGTCCTCTCCTGTGCGTTCTCATTTGACGGACAGCTGCTCGTCTCAGGGTAAGCCCCTCCCACTCAACACATCACTGCCACTATCAAATACTATAGCTTACTTTACTGAACAGGGTGAATACAGCTGAAGTTTTGAATTTAATATTTCTTCCCTTTTCCTCTGTATCGTGCAGTGGAGCTCTTTGAGCCATGTAAAATAGTTCTATGTGAAGGGACGTGATATTTGACAATTTGACATTGACAAATTATCACAAAATGTCCATTCACCCTACTGCACTGTCTACTATTCTGTATTATTTTATTATTATATATATGATATATTATTGTAGTATTTATTATTTTAATTTGACTTTTATTTATGTATTTTTTTATATTAAGTAATTTTGTTATGCGTTTTGTCATTTTTATTTGTTTTTTAATATTTCTATTTAGCATTAATTTATTTTCATTTCAGTTGTAGTTTTAAACTTAAACTTATAGTTGCCTAATTTTTTAAGTTTAAGTGTTTCATCTAATATTTTATTTTATTTCAGCTTTATTTCAATGAACAAAAATGATTTTAATAGTTTTAGTTAACAATAACTACTCTGCTACTTAAAAAATATATATAGTATGTGACACAAAACACGCATTACACAGTTTGACCAGCAGAGGGATCTGTGGTGTCAGACTCTGATCTCAGTCTTGAAAACAGCAGTACATTCAAACACCAACAAAATCCATTACATGCTGGATTTGAACTATTTTAAGTGACAAAAATCAAATGCTAGTGACAAACAACACAAAATTATGTAAATACAGATTTATCTTATCTCTTTATTTGCAGGTCTGTTGATAAAACAGTGACGGTATATGACGCGGTGAGTGATTGGCGTCTTTATTTTTGTTTTGAGGTCATTACATCAAAAATAAATAAGTGCGTCCATTAATGACACTAGAAAAATAAGAAAACAGGTGAAAAACTTGCAAGTCTTGACCTCTGACCTGCACAGTTCTTGTGCTTTCTTAATTAACCCTGGCTGTACAGCACTAAATGAACAATCATGCATATTCATTAACCTTAATATATTTGCATAATTACCCAGCTGAAGTTTGAGAAAGAAACCAAAGTTCAATTTATGGAAGAATTATGATCAGTGGATGATTATTTATGATAAAATATTCCCAAACCATGTGATTTGGAGTTCCATTGTAAATGTTTTGCCAAAGTGCATATATGATTTGACTTTAAAACCTACAGTGTCATCTGTATGGGGCGAGTGACGTCTTTGTAAATGGCATGTGCTAACAGGTTTATGTGCAGCCTTTCATAAATCTATCCATTTATCCGTCTGTCCCTTTCTCTGCCTGTATCTGCTTAATAATTGATCAATAAGAGTGTCTGATTAGGATGCTCATGGTGGAGCTGTGCGATCTACTGTATCACCTGTGCTGTATGTAGTTTAATGCTCCAAACACATTTCTCTGTGTGTGTGTGAACAGAATCATGGAGAACTTCTACACACTCTGACGCAGCATGACAGGTGAGTGTCTCATCTGCTGCTCTCAAACTCTCAGTATGAATCCAGAGTCTGATTCAGTTTATATCTCACAATTCTGACTTCATATCTAAACTCAGAATTGTGAGTTTATACCTCGTAATTGCAAGAAAGAAAAGGTCAGAATTGTTGCATAAATTTCCTTTTTGTTTATTTTTTATTCTGTGGCTTCTGGAGTGACTCCTATATTCTGCACAGTGTGTACCTGGACTAAGTGAACCATTTCTGTTATATACCTCTGTCTGTCTCTCTGCTGTAGATATGTGACTGCATGTGCGTTCTCTCCCTGCGTGTTGATGTTTGCATCTGGCTCTATGGATAAGACGGTGAATATCTGGAGGATTGGAGATGGAAATGCTCAAGCATGTAAGCACACACAATCCATCTGCTTTTGTTGATCTATAAACCACATATGAATACTGACACTGTTGTGTTTGCCCTTCTGATCCTTGTGTAGTGTTTAAACAAATGTTCAACACAAGTCAAGCTTTAGGGTTAGGGATTATAAAAGCTTGTTTCCACCACTGAATAAAAAATAAAAAAGGTAATTGCGACTTTTTATCACACAATTCTGACTTTTTTCTCAGAATTCTGTGATATAAACTTGCAATTCTGAGAAAAAAGTCAGTCTTTTTTCCTCAGATTTGGGCAGAAAAGTTCATATCTCACAATTCTGAGAAACAAAGTCATATAAACTCGCAACTGACCGCTCGCAAAGACCCGCCTCTTTAGTTACTGTTGCTATGTCCGACAAGCCATGCCGCTCTCACGCCACACACGTTCTCACGCAGTGAAAAATACATCACAGAGCAAAGAGGACACTGACAACGTATCGACAGACAAGACAGAGCAGGTTACTTTTGATATGAAACAAAGCCTCAGATTTTGTAATTTTTAAAGAAATTTAAACAATAAATACCGTTTTGTGGCTCTTTAATGTGTCGTGACAGATCGCTGTAGCGCCTCATAAACCGATTATCTCAAATAAACATGAATGAACCACATTTCAACCACAGAAAGATGTCAGTACACATAATTTTTCAAGTTTAAGTCCACCAACGTTAATCTGCTAACTCCCCTGACTGCTTTGTCGGACAAAATGGCGGATTCGGCGTTATGACTGGTTAGATCGCCTGTCAATCAAACTGCCGCGAAGGGTCAATTGCGAGGAAAAAGTCAGAATTGGGCCAGTGGCACAGATTCCCAACAAACCGTCCCATACCGGCGTGATGAATACGATCTTCAACTAGATGGAACTGGATTAAATAATTTGACTGTTGCGATCCCAATCGGACTTATGACCTGTAACGCTGCCTGAATCATAATAAAGCACTGTTCGCTGTCGACCAGAGGAGAACTGCCCCCCGACTGCGCCTGGTTTCTCCCAAGGTTTTTTTCTCCATTTTAACACCTGTTTGCCACCTGATGTCACCTGTTGGAGTTTGGGTTCCTTGCCGCCGTCGCGTTTGGCTTGCTTAGTTGGGGACACTTGATATTCAACAATGTTTTTGATCTGCCTTCATTGACACCATCGAATGCAAACAGAACTGAGCTGGATGATGACATCACTGTTTTCTTCAGAGCCGATATATAGATAAATTAACTAAATTAATAACTATTGACTTTTACAACGGAATGAATCAATACTGAACTTACTTAAGCTTGACAATGACACCATTTTCTTTAAGATCTGCTGTGCAGCCAAAATTATTTGCCAGTTATCACTGTAAAGCTGCTTTGACACAATCTGCATTGTAAGAAGCACTATATAAATAAAGGTGACATGACTTGACTTGAATTGGGAGAAAAAAAGTCAGAATTGCGAGATGTAAACTTGAAATTGCAAGAAAAAAGTCAGAATTGTGAGATATAAACTTGCAATTGTGAGAAAAAGTCAGAATTAGGAGAAAAAAATCAGAACTGCGGTGAAAAAAAAGTCAGAATTGTAAGAAAAAAACCCCCCACCATATTGCTGGAGATGTAAGACCGAGGATGGAGACTTAACTCATGCCCTCTGGTTTTGTAGAAAAATTCAGGATTTCTGGAAAAGAGTTCATGAACACATTTGCACTGTTTTGGATACTCATGTTTCACTATGTCCTCAATAGTTTATATTAGGTGGTGGACGGACAGTGACATAAGAGACAAACATATAAGATACTGGGTACAAACCAGTTAAATGATTGGCAGACAAATAATTCTCAGGAGCTGGAAGTCAGAGGAGGCCCCTTCCTTTCTGGAATGGGTAGCAGAGCTAGGTAGAGTGGCTACATTTATAAACAGATGGAAAAATTAAATTTATTTATAAGAAATCGTCCAGATATTTATCTTATTTGGAAAAGGGGCAGTAATAATTATGTGTGAGAAACATGTTTACAGTCGAAAGTTTAATTGTGAAGTGTTGTAATATGTTTTATTTATTTATTTTGTTATAATGATTATTATTCTCTTTTTCTCACCGATAAATGCTGGAAGTTGTATTTATTGTATTGCATTATATAGCCAAGTTGTGACCTCAAGCTGTGGTTGGGATTTCTTGTGTGGGTGGGGTGGGAGTTGATATTGGGGTGAAAATGTTGATTTTGTACAGATGCATGTTATATTCTGAAAAGTGCCTGAAAATCAATAAAAACTGTTAATCTCAAAGAACTGGGAGAAAAAGGTCAGAATTGCGAGGAAAAAAGTCAGAATTGCAAGAAAAACAGTCAGAATTGCGAGATATAAACTTGTAATTGCAAGAAAAAGTCAGAATTAGGAGAAAAAATCAGAACTGCGAAAAAAGTCAGAATTGCGAGATAAAAAAGTCACGGTTATCTTTTAAATTGTTTTATTCTGTGGCGGAAACAAGCTTCAACAGAGTTAGCAGTTTAGGGTTATCAACAGATTTTGTATTTTTACACTGTTGATTCTCACAGTCCCCCAATTTAACTTAATCCTGAACCATTTGTATAATTTGGGTTCATCTTTGTGATTAAGTTATTGACCTTAATTCGACAATTTCATTATTTTGTAATGACGAGTCCTCATGTGGTTTTGCAACAGTTTGCAATGAATATATTATAACCATTTGTGTATGCGTGAGCATGTAGCGTTAGTGTTTCTGTGACCCTCGGGCATGTTGGGATGGCGCGTCCTGCAGGTCTAAATCACTGCCAGGCTGACAGATGGCACACAGTCCAGCCTTTAGACGGGCACCAGCTCAGAGCGGCAGCCATCCAAACTTGGATTACAGACACTATGAAGAATCAAATTTTACAAGCTCAGACAGAACAGCTGCGGATCTGTTGTGTAATGATCGTTTATGATTTGAAACAATAGTTCACCCCCCAAACATTATTTACTCATTAATCATGTCATTACAAACAATATCATTACTGATTTTTTAAAAACATAGAGAAATTTTGAAGAATGTTAACTCTTATTTTGCAAGTAACAGTTCACATGACCACAACTGCTACTCTCAAAAGTCCAGTTTTAAGTATTTTATTTGGACTATGTCTTTTTCAGTGCTCAAAAAGAGATAAAGGGTACATGTAAAAACAACAAAATAATAATAATAATAAACACATTTTCACTAAATAAACATTGATAATTATTTTCATTTATATGCACCATTACAAATACACAGAAATATTTACCATTATATATTTTACTAAAACATTTTAATGTATAAAAAAATTAACATTTTTAAATGGTGATGCGAACGAATCAGTTGTGAATTGATCCACTGTTATGGCACATTTGAAATGAATTATGAAAATTAATTGAACTTACCAACCTAAATACTGTGTTGCAACTGAAGTTTAAGTCATAGGAGCTAATAAAACCTCTCTGTCTGAACACTCGATACTTAAGAATCACGAACGAATCGTGAAACTAGTGTAATGAGACGGTCTTTAAGAAACGTAACGGCCAAATAAAAGTGCATTAACGCTATTGTGGTAATTTTAAATAGCCAGAAAAAGATATTATCACCCAACCCTAGTGCAGTTTCTCTCTCAGTAGGGTTATAGAATGTGTATACAGTCGTCACATATTAAACAGAAATAAAATGGCATTAATTTGTGCTGAATGTCTTTTCATATTTAGTGACCCATTTTCTCTTTATTTTCTAGCTGAACCATTGAAAACGTCAGTCCAAGGTACTGTAAGAGCTTCATGTTCTCACCATTAGCATTCACAAATAAAACCAGACAAAGAAACGCATTAGCCCTAGGTCTATATTCATTTTTATTAAATCAGCATATTAACAGTAAAGTTGATATATTTGATTAAATGTCTTTGTTGAGAGAACAGAAATGGGGATATTCACATACATATCATTCGAGAAAAAAGTCAGAATTGTGAGAAGTATATTTCTCGCAATTGCGAGTTTACATCACGCAATTCTGACTTTATATCTTGCAATTGTGAGAAAAACAGTCAGAATTGCAAGAAAAAAGTCGATTGTGAGAAAAAGTCAGAATTGTGAGATTTTTTAACCTGTTTAAATGAATGAAAGAATGAAAAAAAGTATAAACTCGCAATTGCGAGAAAAAGTCAATTGTGAGGGGAAAAAAGCCAGAATTGCAAGAAAAAAAGTCAGAATAGTGAGATATAAACTTGCAATTTAGAGGAAAAGTCAGAAATGCGAGAGAAAATGTCTATTTCTCGCAATTCTCACTTTATATCTCGCAATTGTGAGAAAAAAAGTCAGAATTGCAAGAAAAAAAAAGAGAATTGCGAGATATAAACTCGCAATTGCGAGAAAAGTCGATTGCAAGAAAAAAAGTCAGAATTGTGAGAGATAAACTCGCAATTGTGAGAAAAAGTCAGAATTGCGAGATTTTTTAACCTAATTCTGACTTTATATCTCGCAATTGTGAGAGATAAACTCGCAATTGTGAGAAAAAGTCAGAATTGCGAGATTTTTTAACCTAATTCTGACTTTATATCTCGCAATTGTGAGAAAAAAAGTCAGAATTGTGAGAAAAAAGCCAGAATTGCAAGAAAAAAAGTCAGAATTGTGAGATATAAACTTAGAGGAAAAGTCAGAAATGCGAGAGAAAAAGTCTTTATTTCTCGCAATTCTCACTTTATATCTCGCAATTGTAGAAAAAAAGTCAGAATTGCAAGAAAAAAAGAATTGTGAGATATAAACTCAATTGTGAGAAAAAAAAGTCAGAATTGCGAGAGAAAAGACAGAATTGTGAGATATAAACTTGCAATTGAGAGGAAAAGTCAGAAATGCGAGAGAAAAAGTATTTCTCGCAGTTGTGAGAAAAAAAGTCAGAATTGCGAGAAAAAAGTCAGAATTGCGATAAAAAACTACAGAATTGCGAGATATAAACTCGCAATTGCGAGAAAAGTCGATTGCAAGAAAAAAAGTCAGAATTGTGAGAGATAAACTCGCAATTGTGAGAAAAAGTCAGAATTGCGAGATTTTTTAACCTAATTCTGACTTTATATCTCGCAATTGTGAGAAAAAAAGTCAGAATTGCGAGAAAAAAAGTCAGAATTGTGAGATATAAACTTAGAGGAAAAGTCAGAAATGCGAGAGAAAAAGTCTTTATTTCTCGCAATTCTCACTTTATATCTCGCAATTGTAGAAAAAAAGTCAGAATTGCAAGAAAAAAAGAGAATTGTGAGATATAAACTCAATTGTGAGAAAAAAAAAGTCAGAATTGCGAGAGAAAAGACAGAATTGTGAGATATAAACTTGCAATTGAGAGGAAAAGTCAGAAATGCGAGAGAAAAAGTATTTCTCGCAGTTGTGAGAAAAAAAGTCAGAATTGCGAGAAAAAAGTCAGAATTGCGATAAAAAACTACAGAATTGCGAGATATAAACTCGCAATTGCGAGAAAAGTCAATTGCAAGAAAAAAAGTCAGAATTGTGAGATATAAACTTGCAATTGTGAGAAAAAAAGTCAGAATTGTGAGAGAAAAGACAGAATTGTGAGATATAAACTTGCAATTGAGAGGAAAAGTCAGAATTGCGAGAGAAAAAGTCTATTTCTCGCAGTCAAAGTCAGAATTGCACAAAAAAAAGTCAGAATTGCAAGAAAAAACGACAGAATTGCGAGATATAAAAAAAAGTCAATTGCAAGAAAAAAGTTAGAACTGCAAAGAGAAAAAAGTCAGAATTGTGAGAGATAAACTCGCAATTGTGAGAAAAAGTCAGAATTGCGAGATTTTTTAACCTAATTCTGACTTTATATCTCGCAGTTGTGAGAAAAAAAGTCAGAAATGCGAGAAAAAAGTCAATTGCAAGAAAAAAAGTCAGAATTGTGAGATATAAACTTGCAAATGAGAGTCTTTATTTCTGCAATTCTGACTTTATATCTCGCAATTGTGAGAAAAAAAGTCAGAATTGCAATTTGCAAGAAAAAGGTCACAGTTATCTTTTAAATTGTTTTATTCTGTGGCAGAAACAAAAATGAGTTTGTTGAAAGAGCAAAAATGGGGATATTCACATACTCATCAGTCTGCGACCCGAGGCAGTGAGATCAATACCAGATTCATGAGTGAATCATTCTTTTGAGTTGGATCTTTTCAATGAATTGGTTAAACTACAGTTGTTCACAAAACTGTTCTGAACGATTCATTCATTACGAATCACACTACATCAGCTCGAGTCAAACAATCAACTGAGAATGTCTCTTTTGAACATGTCTGATTCATAATGAGTCGAGAACCCATAAATGAGCTGATGGTAAGAGCATTTGAAGTGAACTGAGGATTTGCAAATAATGGAAACATCTTTATGACTTGATTGTGTGACAGTTTTATCAACACACACAGAGTAGCTTTTAGAAAACAGCATTTTATTAAAATGTTCACTTTTTCAGCCTAAATCATGGTTTGAAAGAACCGATATATTTCTCTTAGTTTGGATCTGATAGTGCTTTTTATAACTATTTAATGCCTTTACTCTTCAATTAAAGGAGACACATAACCAGAGTATATTTGTTTAAGCAAGTCAGAGTCTTTTGCTGTGTAATAATCATATCACAATTTTGGTTGTAATTTGATTATTTGTGCAGTCCAAGTTTTGTTCACTGCATTCACAAATGTAATTAAAATGTTGTAGATTTAAAAATGGATGAATGTATTATGTAAACAAACAAAATAAGCAAGCCACATGTTTTTAATCTTTACAGGCTCATACATATGAATAATTCATCAGGTCGAGAGGAGAAGCTTTGTTTGGGTTTGGGAAGGAAGGGACACATTGTTTGCAACATAATGAGAGATGTTCAGCATTGAGAATGATGATAATAAAGCACTTCCTGTTTGTTGTGTGGACAGGAAGGCAGCCGCTGGGTTACTCCAGAACGCTGGTCAGCGATTGGTCAGAGGAGGATGTGTGCGAGTGGCTCCGTGACGAAGGATTTGAAGCTCTGGTGGATGCGTTTAGGGCCCACAACATTGACGGGGCCGAACTAATGACCTTAAACACGGAGACACTGACCACTGCATTTAACATTGGTGAGGAAACACACACAAAACATTTCAGACATTTTCTTTAATGCTTTATTACAGGTTCTAGAGAGCAAGAAATCAAATTGAATATCTTTCACAAACATTTCAAATATTTTACAATTAATTTGACAACTTTCTTATTGTGGACAATAAAAAAAATCTAATCTTCTCATTCTCGATTCTCATGTCATCTGAGGGACGCCCATCCTAAAATTTAAAAGAAGGTATTTATACTGTAAAAAAAAAAAAATAAAACAATATTTATAATAGTTACTATTACACTATTACATTACATTTTTTCCTACTCGCATTCACAATTGCTTTATTGGCATGACTGTAAATAATACAATATTGCCAAAGCTTGGAATACATACATACATACATAAAATAATAATAAAAACATCAAAATAATAGAAGAAAATATTACAACATAACTTAAATTTAAATAAACAATGTAACTAATTAGAACATGTCTAAACATAGTACTCACTGTAGTACTGTACTAGACTTATTTATGTAAATGTAATTTTTATTATTTATTAATTTGAATAATTTATTATTATTTATTAATTCTAAAGCACTCTTAAAAATGCTGGGTTGTTTCAACCCATGTTTGGGTCAAATATGGAGAAACCCAACCATTGGTTTAAATTTTTTAATTATTTTTTTAAACCCAACGGTTGGGTTTTCCATATTTGACCCAAACATGGGTTGAAACAACCCAGCATTTTTAAGAGTGTAATTTTTTGTGATTATTCATTTGAATCTTGTTTTTCCCCAGTTTTTCACTAAACAAGCCAGCAAGATCAAGTCACACAACATAATAAAATCTTAAATGGCAATTAACCCTTAAAGACCTAGAGCATTTTTGGGGCTCCTGACTCGCCTGCACTTTTCTCTGGTTTTCTAACCCATTCTAGCAGTCAGCATCAAGTGCCATATATCATTTTAAACAGGACAACTTGAAGTTTCAGTTTAGCTCATTTAAAGTGCCAATTTTACATTTATTTTGTCTGAGAATGGATGAAATTCCCAGAATTTCAAAAAAACGCCAGCAAAAATCTTGTGTTTTTCACTGTAAACTCACACAAAACCTCCTGAAGTTTTTTCTTTTAAAAAGTTATATTTGGATGTTTTAAACTTTCAGATAAAATTTTGTCTAAATGTAACAATCTCTAAGCAAGTTATAGCCATTTGTACAATATTACTCTAGATAAAACTACAATATTACTCTTTAGGGATAAACAGGTGTACGTTATTTATTGATAATGTGTGTCCAGAAAGACCAGGGAGTAAAATTAATACAAAAAAAATGTTATACAACAGAACACTAAAGCAAAAGTGACTTATTAGAGAATTATATTTTCAATCTTAACATGAATAAAAACAAATAGTGTTGCAAGTAATGAAAACAATTATGAAAATTGTCTTGTGCAACGAAAATAAAAACAGTGCAAAGGTTTTTTCACAAAATACACACAAAATGAGAGAGAAAAATAAGTAGTTCAACTGAACTACTAATGTTAATGATCTTCACAAACTATAAAATAAGTATTTAGATAATATAACAACCAAACAGAGCAGTCCTGTGGCTGTACTCCTCACGTTCGCGTCGCATGTGATTGCACCGGTTCACTGCATAGAGACACGTTTGAAAACATAAATTGCAATAACTTATCTGATGTGAAAATATTTTATCCTCATTTTTGGTATATGTTATGTCAAAGTCATGCTTTGTAACATGAGTGTTCTCATTCACATCTGTAATTTTTATGTTTGTTTTCATACACGCAGATACACGCGCATACAGATTGGATTAGCGGTTCAAAAGTTATTAAACATTTTAGAACGATAGTTCTTTTTGGCCGCCGGCGGCCGTCTCTGTTTTTGAGGGTTAAAATTTAATTTACATTATTATAAATGTAATATGCATTTTAATATACATAAATAAATGATAATAATTCAATTAATTAGTAATACTTAAAATAATTATATTTTTACTTAGTAGAACTTCTATAACCTGAATGCATCAAACCGCTTGAAACTGCCTTTGGATTGTCCTGACTGACTGTAGGGAGTTGATTATGTTGGTTAGTTGAGCTGACACCTGTGGGTGATGCAGACTGCAGGTTTTTTGTTTGTCTCGTGGTTGTCCGATGGGGTCCTCGGGAGGAGCGTGAGCTCTGTGCTAATGAATTGCATTTACAGAGGCGCTGCAGTCATCATAACCTGCTGCTGCTGTAATCTTTGAGCTGGTCCAGGTTACACTCGAGAGTCTGACTGCACATTGATTACACATGCAGCTCTGCGGAGGGAGGGAGGGTTAGTGCAGATTCTCACATCTTTCTCCAGGTCCTACTGTAATCTGCAACTTCATCATCACAAAAATACATGTGCTATCTATAGGGGCTTTCACACAGGAGGAACCTTTTCATAGTTCCTAGAACTATTGGCTGAAGTACCCGGATTTTGCCGTGTTCGCACCGCAGGAACTATGATCGATTTTAGTACTAGGAACTCCTTTTGAGGGAACTACTTCAGAGTAGGGTCTAAACCAGCACTATAGGAACTATCAGTGACGTGAGCGTGCGACGTTTGGTCAAACGCATGTCGAACACTGACAGGCTTGGGAGGGTTACTTTAAAAATGTATTCCGTTACAGTTACAAATTACTTCATAAAAAAAGTATTCAGTAACGTAATCCAAGTACCACAATATGAAAGTAATGTAATCTGATTACTTTTGGATTACTTCAAGGTCACATATATATATATATAAAGAAAGAAAGAAAGAAAGAAAGAGAAATTTGGGGGGGATCAACTTTACTATAAATAAATTGCATTTTTAAATTTAATTTTAATTATTTCTTCTCAATTTCTGCAAGTTTTTAAATGTTACACGTTCCATACTTTTGAATGGGTCTCAACAATAAAAATATTTTACAAATCTGATAAATTATCTATTGCAATATTATTATCGTTGTTGTTGTTTAGAGCTTAAAAATATAAAAGTGACATCAGATCATAACCAAACTGAACAAGCTCGGATCAAACATTTCTGTTTATGTTTGTTCTGCTTTAATTTTAATGTTTAGCATTTTGGTTACTTTTAAAACCTATTAAAACTAAGCAATCATGTCTCATTTCCACAACTTGGGAACACACAGCCCTGAATATATATATACGTAAAGGGCTATTCAGATATCTAGTGGCTACGGATTATTTTTTAGTCCTTTGATAAAGAAAGTGTTTTCGTAGCTGGAAGGCGAAGTTTGCACTGTACAACCATGTTGTTTGCATTTTCTTCTTTGAAAACAAAATAGCAGCGAAGTTTCCATGAATTGAAAGTGTATTTCCCCGTGGGCAGCATTGTTTTAACTAGCAGCAGTGATTCAATCTGCATCCGAGGAGATTGTAGACGGGTGTTATTTGCGCGTGCACCAGCGGGTGGCTCACGTGAGTCATCACTGGCAACAGAACCAGGAAATACTGTATAATCAAGCAGCGCTTAATGTGTTATTATGGCAAAATAATGATTTATTTAGTTTTAAATGAAACGATTGTAATCCTGATAGTATCCCCCCTTTTTTCAAAATGTAACTGTAATCTGATTACTACATTTTTTTGACGTAACTGTAACGAATTACCCGAGTAATTACTGGATTTTTGTATCCTGATTATGCAACGCCGTTACATGTATTCCGTTACTCCCCAACCCTGAACACCGGCACCCGGCATTTTAAAAAGCTGTGTAAACAGATTTACTTCACGAACATGGAAAACAGTGATAATGGCATTTGCCTGTTGTCTGCAGGATTGTGTTCTTTTCTCCACCTCGATGATATGTAATGCTGAAAGTTGTCATAGGAGATTTCATCTCTTAGCCCTACTTTTTGCATTTTCAGTCACATAAATTGTGTTTACATTCCATCTCCGTTATAACGAAACCCACTACACACAACAAACAGCTCCAATCATCCTCCATTCACCGTTTTTTAGCGTTTGTAAATGCCATGCTTAAAGACGCCGCTGTCGACCGCTTCAGAGTTCCTATTTCTGGTGCGAATGCAACCAGGTGGAGAAATTAGTTCTCGGGGAATGATCCTAGTGGCTAGTTCCTATAACTGAGTTCCTTGAACTATTCAGTGCGAAAGCCCCTTATGAGAGGAGGCAGGGCCATTTTTTAGTCCCAGTCTGCCCTTGTTAACACTCTCTCCGCCACTGACGTAATTTTCCGGCTTTCTGTGTTTTTACTGTTACACAGTAGGGGGCGCAATTATATGGAAGCTTGTTTTCGCCACAGAATAAAACACTTTCCCCGTCATTGACAGAAATTTCTGGCTTTCCGTGTTTTTACTGTTATACGGTAGGGGGCGCTATGACACATCTTCAGGGTAGGTGGCGCTATTACACATCTTCTGAAAGAGTACTAAATCTCCTGATCAAAACACAGGCGAAAAAGAAGCAGAAAAAATGATAGCATATGTAAGCAGATGCATATGTAAAATAATGCGATCATCAATATTAAACTGTATATAAATCAAAACTTCCTAATGTTACCAAATGAAATGTCGACCCAGGAGCTACAGGACTGTAGATGGACTCAATCTACTCCATCTAGGTTTTGATCATCGTTCTGAATATGATCCAGATGTAGTCTTTGACAAAAACGTGATTTTCTCAGCTTTTTACTCAAAATGTTGCTTTTTTTTTATGAAACTTTCCCTTATTCAAGTGTTGATAAAAAAAAGAATGCATGAAGCTAGAATAAAATTTTTGTTTAAAAAGCAGAAGCTCTGATCTTTCTTTTGATATATTGCATGTTCAGATATTCATAAAACAAAATATTCTGGGGGCCATGAAAGTTTTGTGAAGATGATCAAAAATGTTGACTTTTTTTCCCAAAATGCTGGTGGGGAAAGAGTTAAAAGATAATTGCGACTTTTTATCTCACAATTCTGACTTTTTTTCCTCCCAATTGCGAATTAATATCTCACAATTCTGACTTTTTTTTCTTCACAATTGCGAATTTATGTCGCAATCCTGACTTTTTATCTCACAATTCTGACTTTTTTTCTTCTCAATTGCGAATTTGTCACAATTCTGACTTTTTTTTTTTGGCAATTCTGACTTCGTTTCTCAGAATTGTGAGATATAAACTCACATTTGGAAGTTATAAGATCCAATTCTGAGAAAAAAAGACTGATCTCACAATTCTGACTTTATCTCACAATTGCGAGAAAAAAAAAATATAAACTTGTACTTCTGAGAAAAAAAAGTAAGAATTGTAAGCTAAAAAGACACAATTACCTTTTTTCTTTTTTATTCAGTGGCGGAAACAAGCTTCCATACTATTACACATCTTCTGAAAGATCAAAACACAAGCGAAAAAGAAGCAGAAACGAGTGATAAAAGCATTTCTTATGCACGTTGTAGTCTTTGAAAAAAACGCGCGTTTTTCTCAGCTTTTTCTTCAAAATGTTGCTTTTTTTTTTATGAAACTCACCCACATTCAAAATATTCTGCGGTCCATGAAAGTTGTATAAAAATTATCAAAAATACTGGCAGTGACTGGCAACTTTTTTTCCAAAATGCTGGTGAGGAAAGAGTTAAAAGATAATTGCGACTTTTTATCTCACAATTCTGACTTTTTTATTTCTTCACAATTGCGAATTTGTCGCCATTCTGACTTTTTAATCTCACAATTCTGAATTTTCATCTCACAATTATGACTTTTTTTTCTTCACAATTGCGAATTTGTCGCCATTCTGACTTTTTTATCTCACAATTCTGACTTTTTTTCTTTACAATTGTGAATTTGTCGCAATTCTGACTTTTTATCTCACAATTCTGACTTTTTTTCTTCACAATTGCGAATTTGTCACAATTCTGACTTTTTTTTTGGCAATTCTGACTTCGTTTCTCAGAATTCTGAGATATAAACTCACAATTGCAAGTTATAAGATCCAATTCTGAGGAAAAAAGACTGACTGATCTCACAATTCTGACTTTATTTTCCTCAGAATTACAAGTTTATATCTTTTTTTGTGAGATAAAGTCAGAATTGTAAGATAAAAAGTTGCAATTACCTTTTTTCTTTTTTATTCAGTGGCGGAAACAAGCTTCCATACTATTACACATCTTCTGAAAGATCAAAACACAAGCGAAAAAGAAGCAGAAACAAGTGATAAAAGCATTTCTTATGCACGTTGTAGTCTTTGAAAAAAACGCGTTTTTCTCAGCTTTTTCTTCAAAATGTTGCTTTTTTTTTATGAAACTCACCCACATTCAGAATATTCTGCGGGCCATGAAAGTTGTGTAAAAATTATCAAAAATACTGGCGGTGACTGGCAACTTTTTTTCCAAAATGCTGGTGAGGAAAGAGTTAAAAGATAATTGCGACTTTTTATCTCACAATTCTGACTTTTTTTTCTTCACAATTGCGAATTTGTCGCCATTCTGACTTTTTAATCTCACAATTCTGACTTTTTTTCTTCACAATTGTGAATTTGTTGCAATTCTGACTTTTTATCTCACAATTCTGACTTTTTATCTCACAATTCTGACTTTTTTTCTTCACAATTGCGAATTTGTCACAATTCTGACTTTTTAGAGTTATAAGATCCAATTCTGACTTTTTATCTCACAATTCTGACTTTTTTTCTTCACAATTGCGAATTTGTCACAATTCTGACTTTTTAATCTCACAATTCTGAATTTTTATCTCACAATTCTGACTTTTTAATCTCACGATTCTGACTTTTTATCTCACAATTCTGACTTTTTTTCTTCACAATTGCGAATTTGTCGCCATTCTGACTTTTTAATCTCACAATTCTGACTTTTTATCTCACAATTCTGACTTTTTTTCTTCACAATTGCGAATTTGTCACAATTCTGACTTTTTAATCTCACAATTCTGAATTTTTATCTCACAATTCTGACTTTTTAATCTCACGATTCTGACTTTTTATCTCACAATTCTGACTTTTTTTCTTCACAATTGCGAATTTGTCACAATTCTGACTTTTTTTTTGGCAATTCTGACTTCGTTTCTCAGAATTCTGAGATATAAACTCACAATTGCAAGTTATAAGATCCAATTCTGAGGAAAAAAGACTGACTGATCTCACAATTCTAACTTTATTTTCCTCAGAATTACGTTTATATCTTTTTTTCCTCGCAATTGTGAGATAAAGTCAGAATTGTAAGATAAAAAGTTGCAATTACCTTTTTTCTTTTTTATTCAGTGGCGGAAACAAGCTTCCATACTATTACACATCTTCTGAAAGATCAAAACACAAGCGAAAAAGAAGCAGAAACAAGTGATAAAAGCATTTCTTATGCACGTTGTAGTCTTTGAAAAAAACACGCGTTTTTCTCAGCTTTTTCTTCAAAATGTTGCTTTTTTTTATGAAACTCACCCACATTCAAAATATTCTGCGGGCCATGAAAGTTGTGTAACTGGCGGTGACTGGCAACTTTTTTTCCAAAATGCTGGTGAGGAAAGAGTTAAAAGATAATTGCAACTTTTTATCTCACAATTCTGACTTTTTTTCCTCCCAATTGCAAAAAAAAATAACACTGGTGGGGAAAGAGTTAATGTTAGTTGCACTAGTTCTATACAGCAACAGCAGCAGTAGGAAAACAAAATATCCGTCCACAAATGATGTATGGTGTATTTCTGTCATTTGTTTTGTTTGGTAACCAAATATATTTGGAATTTCACAGAAGTAAAGCAATGCCAAAAACAAAAACATTTCTCTGTCCTGCAGAGTCGGTGGGTCTCCGGGGTCGAGTCTTAAGGAAGATCAAGGATCTGAGATCTTCACTGCTGGACTCTGACAGTCCAGATGAGTTCCTCTGTCCGATCACCAGAGAGCTCATGAAGGACCCCGTCATCGCTGCAGGTTGGTGTAGGACGTGGATTGAAGTTAGTTTGTCCTAATCACAGACTTCATATCAATGCAGTTGTTACTACTTGAATTTTTCAGGCGTTAATTCAATGTGTGTCACTCAAAGTCAGTTTGAGCAATTGTAAATCACTGTAATGTAATGACAGCAGTGCATGTTCTTCTGTTTTACCGGTGCGTGTCTTTAACAGATGGATATTCCTATGAAAGGGAGGCGATCGAGAGCTGGATCAACACTCCCAATCGCTCAAGCCCGATGACCAACCTGCCTTTACAAACCACTATACTGACCGCCAACAGAAGCTTGAAGATGGCCATACAGCGCTGGAAGTCCAGCCAGTGACCTCAGTTTGCTTTGTGTAAATGTGGCCGATTTTCTTTAATAGATAGAAAAGGTTTCGTCTTTATTCTGATTCGATTTTTCGATGAGACCAGTTTACCTGTTTGTTCATGTGATGTTCGCATACAGCCTATTTACACTGTTTTGACCATAGACATAATAAATACATGTATATATGGCGTCATCTGCGTGTGGCGTTTCGAAACAGCAAATCATTTTGTGAAGCAATTGGTTCAAAGTTTTGAAGAGCTACCATCACTACCAATAATAATCTATGAACAGACTTTCTCTTACAACTTCAAGCAGCTGTGCGGCTTAATTTTGCTTAGTTCATGTTCATATTTCATATTCATATTTTTGTGCTGAACCCACAAGCGAAGAGGCATTACTGTATTTGACTGGTTTATACAGCTTTCGTCACCGCTGTGCGTTCTGTATGACGGGCAACAATGGCGTGACTCAGTCGAGGGTCATTTGAGGTGTTCAGGTTGAACAGGCAGTGCTGAAGTCAAGCTAATGTACCTTGATTTGAATAGAGCCATTAGATGGAGGTCAGAACATTTAACTGCACAAATAAAATGCATTTTTACTCAAAATTGCACAGAACATTGCAGAGCATTCTGGGAAATGCTTTTACCAAACAATTCCACACATATTTGCAGTTTTTCATTTTCTTCATAACAAAGCAAACACTCATGAATAATATGATACACGACCAACTTCTGAATTTCTCATGCCATTAAAAGCCTTATGATTGCTGCTTAAATGCGTCAAATTAGCTTTGCAGAGAAATATAAATTTTGCCTACAAGTTTATATTTCGCTTTACAAAACATTTCATTTTTAAGGGGGGGGGGGGGAAATCACACACAGTTTCTGCCAATCTCATGTTAATTTTGAGTACATATAGAGTAATATTGCATCCTTCATATCTTTAATAATATGTTTTTAAAAATCTTATCCTTCCTGTCCAAATTCTGAGTATAACATTTCACAGTAATTAATAATAAATACATATTTTTATTTCCTATAGATGCATAATGGCAGAAATTAATACAGAATGCAATAACAGATCACAACTCATGAGGCACCAATTGCAGAAATAATAGTGTACCTATATAAACTTTTATATTTTTAATTGTATATATTTTTCTTCAATTCTTTCATATTGACTTCAGCATGCGATCACACTAGTTTCATATTCATAAAGCATTTCTGTTTCATATTTACTTGAAAGTAGCTGCACAAAAATATATTAACATTTTAGTTTTGATGGCTATAATATTGAGAGTGGGAAATAAAATGTAATATTAAATGTGGGCGATTTTAATAAGCATGTGTCCAAACCGTTGCCTGTATGATTTGGACAATAATGTATGTATTTGCTTATGTTTTTCTTTTAGTTTAATCTAAACTATCTTGTACAGCACAACACTTCACACAATAATAAAGAAGAAATACTTTTTCCAGTGGGATTTTTATTTCCCATAGATGGCAGAAATGAATTCATTTTTAATACAGACTGCAGTAACAGCTCAACACAACTCATGAGGCACCAATTGCAGAAAAAAATAATATATATATATATATACACATTAAAATAACATCTGCCCATCTCAAATGTATCACTTTGAATTATATTTTTCTCCAATTCCTTCACATAAACTTTAGCATGCGCTCACACTCAGATGGCCTCTATAGTTTCATATTCGTAAAACATATTTCCGTTTCATATTTCTCTTAAAAGTAGCTGTGCAAAAATAACTATATAAAATATATTGCTTTGACAGTTACCAAGCTGGAGGCGCCGCAAATAAATTAACCTAGACAGGAACAACAAGCAGGAAAGAACTTTTCAACATTGTAGTGTAATGTACAAACATACAAACAGACCAGGTACAAGTTTAATAACCGCAAACATCATGGCAACCAAAAATGCATGAAAAACTCAACTTTTTTGTAGATAAATGGTCAAATAATCGTCTTTACATAAAGGTGGAAAATACACGTCAGAATATTTACATAGTCGAGGGTCTGATCTCTGTGCACAGTCCTTCAGTGCCTTGATCTCCACGTCCCTCCACTGATTCAGTGCGGTCATGTGACGCAGCGATCGAGCCCCGGTTCAGGCGGTTAGGGTTCATTATGGTCCCTTTTGAAGGGCATAAAAATAGCCGTCCTGGATGCTCAGGTTGTCCATGTTCACAGGGCTTAAAGAAAACGAGTAGAAACAGACCGATAACTGCACTTGCTTCGCCAATTAACAGAAGTCTGAACTTCACAATATAAATGTCATGTTTTCATATATTTCTGAGCGGATATTGTGTTTGTGAATGCTCTTTTAAGAACTATATAATTGTTTTCTCATGATCTTTCCACCCTTTTGATCTAAAGGCTTGAAATTAGTTTTGTAGACAAATATAAATTGTGCCTACTTTATAAAACATTTTATTTAAATTAAAAAAAAAAAAAATTAAATGGATGAGTTGAAACATTCTTTTACAATATGGAATATATGAATAATGAAGAATAAGTATGTGAGTCTAAACTTTTTGAATGTATATTTTTTGTAAATCTATGCTTATACAAACACTATCAATCAACAGTTTGACTTTTTAAGTCTTTACTGTCAGTTTTGATCAATTTAACCCTCTGCTGCTCTTCGCGTGTCGGTCAAAAATGACCCAAATTTTTTTATTTTTTTTATTTCAATTAAATGAATGTACTATATTTTAATTTGATAATGTTATTTTTAATATTGTGTATTTTATGGTACTAAATTATATTTATGCTGTAGTTATAATCCATTTATTCACTTTTTGAGCACTGACCTAAAAGACGATACTTGGCAAATTATTGCTGAAGTGAAAAAAAGTTTTAAAAAATGAACTATAAAGTTACAGAATTTTACGTTTAGTGTTATGAAAAATGCACAAAAATACTAATACTATCATCAATTTTTATATGAAATATATTTTCAAAAACACGCTTTAAAACTGCAAGAAAATCAAAGCCATAAATCTAAACAATGTGCTCATTTCTGACCGCGAGGTGCACAAGTCTGACTATTTTTTACAGGACCATTTAACCTTTTCGAATCTTGTCCATGATTTTTGTGTTCACACAGCAAGTGCCAAAAACTTTACCAAGTTTTGTACCTTTCTGATCAAGTAAAAAATTCAGGAAAAAAAACAAAAACTAAATTTTTCAGTCAAAAATGACCGAAGAGCACCAGAGGGTTAATGCATTAATTTCTTACTGACTTTTGAATGGTAGCATATATATATATATATATATATAGGTCAAAAGTTCGGAAACATTACTATTTTTAATGTTTTTTGAAAGAAGTCTCTTCTGTTCACCAAGGCTGCATTTATTTGATCAAAAAATACTGAAAAAAACAGTAAAATTGTGAAATATTATTACAATTTAAAATAATGGTTTTCTGTTTTAATATACTTTAAAATATAATTTATTCCTGTGATCAAAGCTGAATTTTCAGCATCATTACTCCAGTCTTCAGTGTCACATGACCCTTCAGAAATCATTCTAATATGATGATTTATTATCAATGTTGTGCTGCTTAATATTTTTTTATAACCTATGATACTTTTTTCAGGATCATATAATGAATAAAAAGTTAAAAAAGAACAGCATTTATTTAAAATAGAAATCTTTTGTAACAATATACACTACCGTTCAAAAGTTTGGGGTCAGTTTTTTTTTTTTTTTTTCAAAGAAATTAATACTTTTATTCAGCAAGAATGTGTTAAATTGATAAAAAGAGATAGTAAAGATTTATATTGTTACAAAAAATTTCTATTTTGAATAAATGCTGTTCTTGTTAACTTTTTATTCATCAATGAATCTTGAAATAAGTATCACATGTTCCAAAAAGATAACGCAGCTCAACTGTTTCCAACATTGATAATGACAAATCAGCATAAATCAGAGCAGCAAATCATCATATTAGAATGATTTCTGAAGGATCATGTGACACTGAAGACTGGAGTAATGATGCTGAAAACTCAGCTTTGATCACAGGAATAAATTGCAGTTTACTATATATTCACATAGAAAACACTTATTTTAAATTGTAATAATATTTCACAATATTACTGTTTTTTCTGTATTTTTGATCAAATAAATGCAGCCTTGGTGAGCAGAAGAGACCTCTTTCAAAAACATTAAAACTTTTGACCGATACTGTATATATGGGATCATCCCTTCATCTGAAGTGTGTTTTGGCGGGGATGTTGCATATGAACGCTCTAAACATTAGACTCTATAAAGGATCTCTTTGGTTTCATTGACGCTACATGAATGGAGGTGTTTTCTCGAGCTAAACCAGGCTGCTTCTGCATACTGTCTGTGAACGAATGTGCCATGGCCAGGACCGGTTTGGGCTCTTTATGACAGAACTCTTTAGCATGCAGACTCCCGTTGTGCAGGCCGCCCATCGCAGGACCCTTGAGCTGCTCATAATAAGAGCTGGACGGTTTGGCGTACATGATCTCACCCGTCAGACCTGCAGAAGCTACGAGACCTTCACTGGAGTGACTCTGCCAACCTCGAGGCACCGGCTGCTGCTGCTGCTGCTGCTGCTGCTGCTGAAATCGAGCCGTTTTGTCCATGATTCCCATGAACGGTCGAGGTTTATATTCCACAGAGCCCGTCTGGCTGATTTTAGGTTTGTCCTTGGTGCGCACGTCCGGGCCTTGTGCTTTCCCGCTGTCTGATAAACTGCTGCTGGACGCCAGGCTGCTGGTGGAGCTGGAAACCCTCATGCTGGTATCTTTTCTGAGCTCCTGACCTTGAGCTCCGGAGGTCACGGAGAGGACCGTCCCGTCCAGAGATGAGTGCACTTGGACATGATGAAGATCCTCAATTTCGTGGCGTCCTGCATCATCATTGGCGGGCAGTAACGGGCTGATGTCGATGCCCGGTCCGGCCTTCAGCACGCTGGAAATATGCCGGCTCGGGATCGGGCTAGAGGGCGCGTACTGCGACTGGCTTTTTGTGTTTGTTGGCCGTGCAGAACCCACCTGTATCGATCCGAGGTGTTGGTTGGTTTTGACAATCTGCGCCTGTTTGCTCGGCTGCAAAACGAGGCTCTTTTGAGCCACAGACTCCCTGTGCTGATGTCGGAGGCTTTGTTTGTGAGGCGGTGAAACCGAGCGGCCATTAGAAGTCCTGTTTAGCGAGTAGATGTTTTGAGACCAGGCCTCAGAGTCGTCATCCTCGTCCTCGTCCTCATCGACGCGCTCCGTCACATCCTCCTCCTCTCGATCGGCGTACTCCTGGTCTTCCGGCGGGTTGGACAGCCCCTGGTGTTTGCTCTGGCTGCGCTGCATCTGCTTACACTCGTCCTCGACGCGAGCCAGCAGACGGCCGATCTCGCGGTTGTTCGGGCAGAGCTTCGTCGCCTCGTGCAGGTCAGCTAACGCCGCGGTGAACTGTCTGTGGGCACATCATTCAGAAAGAGATGGAGAGAAAATTGTAAGAATAATTGAGAATGGTCATGCAAACAATTCTGTCTTTGAAAGAGAGTCAGGAAAGTTTCAAATTAAAACACAGGAGCTCCTTTTCAAAACAATGTTACTAAACTAATGACACAATACTCAAAAATTGTTTTTGTTCATTATGTATTATGTTTTGGTATGGAATGAATAATATAATATATAACGTACATTTATTAAAATATTTTTCTTTTATTATTATTATCATTATTAATATTATTAATAACAGTTATTATTTATAGATTATAATTTATAGTTATAATCAACATTTCTCTCGCTCCATCCACCATTTTGGATGGGTTTTATATTATATTATATTATATTGTATTATTATATTATATTATATTATATTATATTATATATACAGGTCGAAAGTTTTTGAAAGAGGTCTCTTATGCTCATCAAGACTATTTAAAAATAGTAATATTGTGAAATATTACAAATTACAATAACTTAAAAATTGCGAGTTATAAAGTCAGGCTTGCGAGATATAAAGTTGCAATTCTGACTTTATATCTCATAATTCTGACTTTACATCACACAATTCTGACTTTATATCTTGCAATTCTGACTTTATATCACACAATTCTGACTTTACAACTCGCAATTCTGACTTTATATCTCGCAATTCTGACTTTATAACTCGCAATTCTGACTTTATATCACGCAGTTGTGAGTTTATATCTCGCAATTCTGACTTTATAACTCGCAATTCTGACTTTATATCATGCAGTTGTGAGTTTATATCTTGCAATTCTGACTTTACATCTCGCAATTCTTAATTTCTTTCTTTCCTTTTTTTTTTTTTACCCCAGACCTTTGAATGGTAGTATATCATGGCTTCCACAAAAATATGAACTAAATATGAATATGAGCTGCAAGAAAAACAACATATTTCAATTTGATATTTCATGCAATTGTGACTCTAGGTTTGAAACAGATCAAAGTTCTGCATGTGAACACCGTCGTCTCACCTGCTGCTGCGTTTGGCTCTGGCTCTAGCGTAGTACGCCTCGTATGATTTGGGTTTGAGCTCCAAAGCCTTTGTAGCAAACTCCTCAGCCATGCCAAAGTCCTGTGAGAGAGAGAGAGAAGGGGAGCGTCAGATACCACACAGATCCACAAACTAAGAACAGCCAAACTAAGTCAAGCAATCAGCCAGAGTTGCTGAATTTAGATTCACACCACAGGTCTGCTGAATAGCTGTAAATTGGTCCAAATAATAGGTGATTTAATTAATGAACTCTTCAGTTGTTGTTCATTGTGTCATCAATCAAAGGTGCAGACTGGAAATTGGCTCCGTATTGTGTCGGGAGACCTTTTGGAGCCGGGCTATTACTTCTGAATAGACCTTCAAATCAATTCAAGCCCTCTGAGTAATTTGCATCTTTCTCGTCTTGCCGTGTCTGACATTTTGAGCAGTGAAAAACACAATCTGATTGATCCAGATCAGTAGAACTAGCAGGGGCGTCTCGGCTCACTGCTCCAGATGTCTTTAAATGTCCCATGTGGGGCACAAAACCTTGGCATGAAGCATAATAAATGTGATTTATTGGTATTTTCCTCTTTTAAATACATTTTTTGCCTGCATTGTTATTGTTAAAGGGGCTATATGTAGAATTCAGAAACCCTTGTTAATAGCGACACCGGTGGTCATTAAGTAAACTGCAGCCAGAAACCTACTGCTCATGCTAGAGATTGAACGTGATTCAAGACCCTGATATTCTCACGCCAAAGCTTTTTTTTGTTCTTTGCTTAGAAATAAAAAAGTTGGAGATTTTAATAAATAGAGATTATAAAGATAGTCATATACACCTAGGATGGCTTGAGGGTGAGTAAATCATGGGATCATTTTCATTTTTTGGGTGAACTATCCCTTTAAGTAAAATTAAAAATG
Source organism: Mylopharyngodon piceus (assembly GCA_039654765.1). Lineage (NCBI taxonomy): Eukaryota > Metazoa > Chordata > Actinopteri > Cypriniformes > Xenocyprididae > Mylopharyngodon > Mylopharyngodon piceus. The sequence goes on from CM077441.1 coordinate 5,591,077, forward strand.
GCTAATATAAAATAGTTCATTCAAAATACTAATAAATACTGCAATATTATATAAATAATAGTAAAATGACACTGCCAGTCTGTTGTATATTTTAAAACTTTATCATGTGGGTTGTAAAATATGTTTTGATAATTGATGTATGAAAACCTTGATATCAGGATTTATATAAGAATTAAAAATCTGGAAACAAAATGAGAAAACAAAATGAAAGCTGGTGTCCGGTGAGGCATCTGTAATGATCTCTTGATGCTAGCGTCTTACATTGGTTTTCCGTCGACAGCGGGAGAGATTGAGGTACAAAGACACACGCAGTTCCTTAAAGGCCTTCAGTTCATCACCGAAACCCTCTCTGGGAAACTTCCTCAGTGCGTACTGATACCGCTGAGCCGCTTCCTTCATCTTCCCTCTCTGAGGAGAGAGAGAAAAGAAGTTCATCAATCACTCGTTCCAGCTGCGCAGATCGTCCTGACACAAACGTCAATCTGTTAAATGTCACACACACATCATCTGCTCATTCATGCTTTGATAACAATCACTCAATGTGTCATTATTTCCAATCCCATTTCTACTGGATTAAAGCTCACCACTTTGATAAGGCATGTGGAGATAATCATTCTCATTTTTATTTTAATAAGCATTCAGACACTAATATCACATATCAAAACTCATCTCTGGAATACTTGATTATGATTGGTCACCTTGAGCTGTCAAAATATCTTCATATTAATTATGCTCCAATTCACCCTTTTGAGTGGGTCTAGGATATATATATATATATATATATATATATATAAATAATTTGTAATAATAGAAAATCTAATATAATTTATAACAATCATAATATATTATATATATATATATATTCAATTGTATTATTATTTTATATAGTATATATTATTATATTACACACATATATATATATATCTATAATCTATTACAATTTATTACAATCATAATCATAATATATATAATTATATATCATAATATTTATGTATTCTAATATAATTTATAATTATAATCATAATACATCATATATGTGTGTATATTATTTATAATTATATATTATTATTAAATTGCATTATTATTATAATATATATATATAAATTCAATAGTATTATTTTATATTGTATATAGTTATATTATGCATACATATATATAAAATCTAATATAATTTATAACAATCATAATCATATGTAATATAATATATCATAGTATATTATATATGATATAATATATAATATTTATATATTCTAATATAATTTATAACAATTAATAATTATAATCATATATGTGTGTGTATTATTTATAATGATATATTATTATATCACACACACACACACACACACACACATATATATAAAATCTAATATAACGTAACAATCATAATCATAATATATAATATATATATATATAAAATTTATAACAATTTATAATTATAATCATAATATATCATATATATGTGTGTGTATATTATTTATAATGATATATTATTATTAAATTGTATTATTATTATTATAATTTATAATATATATATATATATATATATATATATATATAAATTCAATAGTATTACTTTATATAGCATATATTGTTATATTATTACACACACATATATATAAAATCTAATATAATTTAATCAATCAATCATAATCATAATATACATAATATATAATAATATATATTATTATTATTACTACATTTTATTATTGTTTTATAATATAATAATATATAAAAATAAATAATTATATATTATTATTAAATTGTATTATTATTATAATTATTAAAATGTATAATTATAATCAACATTTCTCTCGCCCCATCCACCCTCTTGATTAGTTTTTTTTTTTTTTTTCCCACTGTTAATCGTTCCCATTTTTATTTTTTATAGAAATTCAGACATTATTGTCACATATCAAAACTTCTCTGGAATATTCTGGAACTATCTCAACCTTCAGCCCTCAAATATCTTTGTGTAATTACACAAAACTTTAACCTGTCCTCACCTTATACAGCAGGTTTCCTTCCTCCATGAGCTTCTGCAGGAGGATGATGAGGATGTCGGGTTTGGAGGTCGCCATCGCCCAGGCTGCGTTACCTTGGATACAGAGAGAGAGAGAGGTGGCCCGTTACATCAAACCGCTCTTCAAAAACACAGCTTAGGAGAAGAATGTAACTGGCGTGAAATAAAGTTACCTAAAGAGTGTACCTGTTCGATCATAAGGCGACGTTCTGTAGCCTGATGATGATGGTTTTAGTGAAAGCAGTTAAAAGAGAGAAGAATGAAAAAACAGCAGAAAGAGACATGCAAAGAGAAAATACAGCATCACACATCCACCTCAGTCACACCACACACACAGAGAGTCTCCACACTTCCACTGGGTTTCACTTAAACACCAACACAGAGCTGTCTCCACTGAAGAAAACTGGACCAGAAACACTGGGCCAAATCCAGGCGGAAATCCCCAAAATGGTCCCCGATCTTAAGAGGTAAACCATCATTTTGTTCCTGGTTTTAATTGACATTAAAGATAGATTAACTTTGATCTTGTTGCTCCATCACTTTAAACTCTGAAAGTAAAGTGCTCCATTATTTAAATCTCAGTTAGGGATTAACTCTAAATTTACAGGTCAGGAGGTTAAAAGGAAATGGAATTTCAACTCTGTCGCTGTTTAATTACAAAAACCAATCAATCACGGCAGACAAAATGACTCAGATGAAGGTTTTAATCACAGATTAGAATTTTAATCCCTGATTTGTTAATCTGTGTTTAAAATTAAGTGGTGCAACACATCTTAGATCAACAAATCCTTGATTAGCTCTAAACTTGGCTAATTATAATCATTATTGCTGCAACCATCCTATATTTTATTTTTGCTATGCTGGAAACGACTTTATTTTCATTTAAATTGTGATTATTATGATTAGTTGATTGTTATGAATATTATTTTTGTTTTATACAAAGTGTGGTTTCTGTGTCATCAACAAGACCTGCAGAGAACTGCAGAAATAATGATCGTTTTTAGACATAAATCATCTTCAAATAATGTTTCAGCATTTTATCAAAGCCAGCTTGTGATGTGATATAAATGCTGAATTAAATTACTTTGGATGTTAAAGATTCTCGTAAACAAAGACTATGATGCACTATGATTGTTTGTGGGCAGATGATGTGGTAAATTAAATCAGCTCAAGTCAGTGGAAACACACACACACACACACACACACACACACACACACTGCAGGGTCTGTGATGTAAGAGCTTCAGGAGGAAAGATGTGATTGTCTAATAAATATCACAAGCTCATGTTATTGATGATAGTGTCCTATTGACAAATGGTCCATTTCAGTGAATCAATTCAAAACTCTGATTCAATAAATAGGTGCCTTGATTCTGTTTGCTGTATTTTACTTCTTGCATTTAAAGGGTTAGTTCACCCAAAAATGAAATTTCTGTCATTAATTACTCACCCTCATGTCATTCCACACCCTTAAGACCTTCATTCATCTTCAGAACACAAATTAAGATATTTTTGATGAAATCCGATGGCTCAGTGAGGCCTCCATTGACAGCAAGATAATTAACACTTTCAGATGCCCAAAAAGCTACTAAAGACATATTTAAAACAGTTCATGTGACTACAGTGTTTCAACCTTAATGTTATGAAGCGACGAGAATACTTTTGTGCGCCAAAAAAACAAAATAACGACTTTATTCAACAATATCCAGTGATGGGCGATTTCAAAACACTGCTTCATGAAGCTTCGAATCTTTTGTTTCGAATCAGTGGTTCAGAACGCGTATCTAACTGCCAAAGTCACGTGAACCATTTAAATTTCGAAACGTTTCGAAACACTTATGACGAAACGAAGCCTCATTTACTGAAATCACGTGACTTTGGCAGTTTGATACACGCTCCGAACCACTGATTCAAAACAAAAGATTCGTAAAGCTTCGAAGCTTCATGAAGCAGTGTTTTGAAATCGCCCATCACTAGATATTGTTGAATAAAGACATTATTTTGTTTTTTTGGCGCACAAAAAGTATTCTCGTCGCTTCATAACATTAAGGTTGAACCACTGTAGTCACATGAACTGTTTTAAATACGTCTTGAGTAGCTTTCTGGGCATCTGAAAGTGTTAATTATCTTGCTGTTAATGGAGGCCTCTCATCGGATTTCATCAAAAATATCTTAATTTGTGTTCTGATGATGAACGAAGGTCTTACGGGTGTGGAACGACATGAGGGTGAGTAATAAATGACATTATTTTCATTTTGGGGTGAACTAACCCTTTAAAACATTTCAAAACTACAATAACTGTTTAGTCCAATTATGTCTATTATGACTGAAAAAACCATCACACTTTCTCATTTCAAAGCAAATACATAAATATTGATAACATTTGTATCCATATCCTCCAGTTGAAGAGCAGATCTCACCTAGTTTGGCTCCTTTCTTCAGTAAGGTCAGCACAACGGAGGTGTTCCTGCAGCCGATGGCTCGATCCAGCGGCCTCATGCCACTGTAGTCCACATGCTCGATCACAGCACCCTTCTCAACCAGATAATGAACCTGCAAAAACACACGCTTCAGATCATCAGTGTGAACCTGAGGCCGAGATGCTGTGTTAGAATGACAGGAAAAGGACGAAATTCCAACACAGTGGAATTTCATTGGAGTTTCATGACAAAATACACTACCGTTTAAAAATTTGGGGTTAGTCAGATAATTTTTTAAAAGAAATGAATATTTTTATTCAGCAAGGACGCATTAAATTGATCAAAAGTGACAGTAAAGACATTTATAATGTTACAAAAGCTTTATATTTCAAATAAATGCTGTTCTTTTGAACTTTCTATTCATTAAACAATCCTGAAAAATAAAATGTATGGCAGTTTCCACAAAAATATGAAGCAGCACAACTGTTTTCAGAATTGGTAATAATAAAAAATGTTTTTTGAGCAGCAAATCAGCATATTAGAATGATTTCTGAAGGATCATGTGACACTGAAGACTGGAGTAATGATGCTGAAAATTCAGCTTTGATAACAGGAATACATTATATTTTACAGTACATTCACACAGAAAACAGCTATTTGAAATTGTAATAATATTTCACTATTTTTACTGTATTTTTGATCAAATAAATGCAGCCTTGGTGAGCAGAAGAAACTTCTTTTAAAGGCATTAAAAACCTTAATTATTCTAAACTTCTGAATGGTAGTGTATAAATAATTACCTCATTTATTTTGACTAATTATGCCTATTTATTCCCCCTTTTTTTCCCTCAACTGATTTCACACATCTCACAAAAGTCAAAACAATTATTATGCATTTAAAAAAGATTTTATATGCAAAATGTCTGACACTGTCATAACTTTACCTTCAATTCATATTATAATTCTGCCTCCTGTTTATTACCAACTGAAATTCATCAGGCTGTTGAATCTACAGAACTCTGCTGAGAATCCCCATTTTTCTCATACCCCGATGCATCAGTCCTGCGACTTCACACAGCGCATCTCATATCAAAAAAAGCCCTGCTGACACTGATTATGGCTCTACAATATGTTATTTACTTACAATGTCAGCGTCTCCGTAGAAGGCAGCCAGGTCCAGCGGTGTGCGTCCATTCTTGTCTGAGTGGTCGATAACTGCACCCTTTTCCACCAAAAACTGAACAACGTTCTTGTGTCCTTTTAAACATGCCCAGCTGAGGGGAGTTAACCCTTCCTTATCCACCGATGCTAAAGAGGCACCTGGGAAAAGCAGAGGATGTTCGTTTGAACTCTTGCTGGAAACTTGCCACTTTATCTCAATGAAGGACTTTTGAACAACAGGTTTGCTCTTTTCTGCATTTGCAACATCAACAATGTTATTGAATGGAACTGAATCAAAATCGAACTGACTCGAGCTGAATAACAACACTATTGTCTTCTGTACAGCTGCTTTATAGCTGAATTGACCTAGTTTCATAATTGATGAACTGCAGTTATTGAACAGCTCTTTTTAGAGCTGCTTTACAGCAGAATTTGAATTTGTCTCATATTTGATGAAGTTTGCATCATTAATTGCACTGCCCCTGACTACAGAATTTTATAGTTGACTAGTAGTCATTCATTCAAGTCATTAGTCAACTAGTCGCACGTTTATGATATTAGTTTAATTAGTTAAATATATAGGCTACTGCGGAGTGGCATCGGAAAATGCTTTGAGTTTCAGGGAGGAGAAAGAATAATATATGTAACATTGCTAAAATTGTTCTTCTAAACCGTAATAATGAGCCTTTAAAATATAAATTAAGCACTCAAGCGCATACATAAAGCTTGCTGCAGTGTACCAGCAAAAGTAATGATTATGAATGTCTCAGAAAAAAAAAACAGAAAGGAGAATGTCTGTACATTTTAATGTTTTATTAATAAACTAGTGTTTTCGGAAAAGATTAAGTTTACGACGCCGACTCGTCATCTCATGGACGCGCCTATAGAGAGAAATGCACGTTCATGCAGTGAACGCACTACTAATTTAGCTTCGCATGAACACTTGCGCATAATAAGAGTGCACATTTATCAACTCTTTCCCCGTCAACATTTTTAAAAACAGGTGCCAGCCACCACCAGCGTTTTGGATTATTTTCACAAAAATTTCATGGCCCCCAGAATATTTTGTTTTATGAATATCTGAACATGCAATATATCAAAAGAAAGAACAGAGCCTCTGCTTAGAAAAAAAAAAATTCATAAGCAATGCTTCTATCACTTGTTTCTGCTTCTTTTTTTGTCTGTGTTTTGATCCGGAGATTCAGTACTCAGCAGATCTGATCAGAAGGTGTGTAATAGCGCCTCCTACCGTAAACACAGAAAGCCGGGGAAATGGCGGGGAAAGAGTTAAAGGATTAGTTCACTTCAGAATTAAAATTTCCTGATAATTTACTCACCCCCATGTCATCCAAGATGTTTATGTCTTTCTTTCTTCAGTCGAAAAGAAATTAAGGTTTTTGAGGAAAACATTCCAGGATTTTTCTCCATATAGTGGACTTCACTGGGGTTCAACGGGTTGAAGGTCCAAATGTCAGTTTCAGTGCAGCTTTCCAACATGATTACGTAATGCGTGGCGCATCACAGAGCAGTGCAAGATGAGCATTTGTGGTTAAAAAGTATATCATTTTTAGAAAATGGCCGATGGTTTCTCTAGATAAGACCCTTATTCCTCGTCTGGGATCGTGTAGAGCTCTTTGAAGCTGCACTGAAACTGACATTTGGACCTTCAACCCGTTGAACCCCAGTGAAGTCCACTATATGGAGAAAAATCCTGGAATGTTTTCCTCAAAAACCTTCATTTCTTTTCAACTGAAGAAAGAAAGACAAACATCTTGGATGACATTATCAAGAAATTTTAATTCTGAAGTGAACTAATCCTTTAACATTAGAGAGAGCCGCCATGTAGAGTGACTAACGTTAGGCTAATACTTACGTTTCAAATGATAAGCCAAGTCTGAGGTTGATTAATGATAGGCGAACGTTTGGATTTCCTGCCCGACATACTGTTATTTCCCTGTTTATTACTGTGAAGATGCTTTGAAACAATCTGTATTGTATAAAGTGCTATATAAAGAGAGGTGACTTTGTTGCATTATAAAAGCCTACAAATGCTGATAAAAAAGCTCACGGTGCATTTGCGCATGCCACTCACCTTTAGACAACAGGAAGTCGGCCGTGCTGAGATGCCCCTCACATGCGGCCACCATTAGCAGTGTGCGGCCCTGTTTGTCACTTACATTCACATCCGCCCCATGCTGCAGCAACAGATCTGCAATCTGTAGATGATAATTCATTAAACATTCTTCCCTGAAGAGGAAGTACTGCTGTTTGCGTGGTTCAGGTGTTTTACAGCGTCTCACCTGCCAGTGTCCCTGTCGAACTGCGCAGAACAGGGCACAAGCTCCTCTCCTGTTCACCTGCTGAACCTGCGCCCCCCGCTCCAACAGGAAGTCACACACCTCCATCTTCCCCCGTCCTGCAGCCGCAGTCAGAGCTGTGTAAAGAGCAGGGCTGTTATTATAGCGTTAACTAAAACCAAAACCATTAAAAAACATATTTCTAGAAATAAAATAAACATCCACTGAAATTAAATAATATTTAAAAAAAAATTACATTTCTTATTTTCATTCTAAAAATAACTAAAGCTAAAAACTAAAACTTAAAAACTATATTGATATTTTTTTAAAAATAAAACAAAATGACAAAAAAATGAAAAAATATAAATAAAATCTAACAAAAACTATAATAGTACATAAATGATATTAAAATAACACTGGTAAACAGAAATGCAAACATGTATGATGGGTTTTTATTTAAAGTTATGCGCTATTTTAATTGATTATTAAATAAATAGTGGTGCATATAATGTATGTTATAGTTTTTTGGAGAAAATCTATATAAATAATTTATATGTTTATATGTAATTTATATGTAACATTTATATGTAATTTATTAAAAATATTTAATATAATTATATATAAATAATAATATATTAGTGCTGTCAAATTGATTAATCGTGAAGTGTCTGTATATATATACACACATACACACACACACACATTATATATTTACAAACTTTTATGTTAGATTAATCGATTTGACAGCACTAATAGTAATAATTACAATATAAATATACAATGAAATAGTATCAGAATAAATAAAAAATAAATAAAATAAAATGTTGCCGAGCTACATAGCAACTTATGCATTAATATTCATTGTGCATCATAGGTGTGTTAATCTGCATTTTACAGTTCATCATCCAATCAGGATTTAGCACTGATTCCAGAATTGATGACAGTTTTACAAAATAATCATTATACTAATATTTTAAGGATAGTAAATGCTTCAGCCAGATAATCTGATGGCATCACTCATAGATCATTCATTAGAGCGAACAGACTAGACTGTTCTGGAAGCTTCTCTCCGGCAGGAACATTCATGTCGGGTCTGACGGGGTCGTCTAGGACACCAGGATTGATGGTCACATGACTAACAGCTCTGCAGTTTGAGCAAGATTAAAGGACCGAGACTCCAGAGTGGAGAAGATGCCTGTGCCATTAGTGATGTCTCCAAGAATCAGAACATCCATCTGTACTGAAGAGCACTGCTTTCATTTACACACGGAAAGATGGAGTGATGTAAAAACACAGAGAGGGACGCATCCTAAACTAATCTACAACATGCTCTTTTTAAAAAGCTTTTTATTGCTTCAGGATGAAATTAAAGTGTGACTCTCACAGTATTCACACTGATCTCTCAGAGCTGATCTGGTGTTTTCTTTAACTCCAGCCGTGTTTCAGCAGACCTGTGAGCTCATATACTCGTTTATTTGCTGCTCGAGAAACAAACCGGACAGAAGAAAGCCAGAAAGCTCTCTTTTTATATCCACAAACACCAGTGAACCGTCACACAGATCAGGAACATGTCCGGGTCACGTGTGACTTCAAAAATCAAACAAGAACTATGAGAAATTAAATTTTGCTTAAAGAAAATAAAGCCTATTTCCCCACCTGGGACTGACAACCTGAGCAGCCCCACACAATCCCCCATAATGCAACTGTATAAACGGCGGGAATCTGCAGTCTGGATCCCACACAACACACTGACACTTCAGAGAGGAATAACAATCTCTTTGATCTTCTGTGATAAAAGAGTTCACTGAGCTGTGAATCATGCTGGAACTTTCACAACTCAAGATCTTCCACATTAAAAAAGACGTCAGAGAGAAATCCATCTATCCATCGTATCTGTCATTCATTCCATCCATCCATCCATCTGTCCGTTCGTCCATCCATCCATCCATCCATCCATCCATCCATCCATCCATCTGTCCGTTCGTTCATCCATCCATCCATCCAACATATTTGTCTGTCCGTTCGTCCTTCCTTCCATCCATGCATCCATCACATTCGTCCATCCATCCATCCATCCATCCATCATATCTGTTTGTCCGTTCATCCTTCATTCCATCCATGCATCCAACATATCTGTCCATCCGTCCGTTCGTTTGTCCATCCATCCATCCATCCTATCTGTCCGTCCATTCGTCCATCCATCCTATCTGTCTGTCCATTCGTCCATCCGTCCATCCATCCATCCATCCTATCTGTCCGTCCATTCGTCCATCCATCCTATCTGTCTGTCCATTTGTCCATCCATCCATCCATCCTATCTGTTTGTCCATTCGTCCATCCATCCATCCTATCTGTCTGTGCATTCGTCCATCCATCCATCCATCCATCCTATCTGTCTGTGCATTCGTCCATCCATCCATCCTATCTGTCCATCCATCCATCCATCCTATCTGTCCGTCCATTCGTCCATCCATCCTATCTGTCTGTCCATTCGTCCATCCATCCATCCATCCATCCATCCTATCTGTCTGTGCATTCATCCATCCATCCATCCTATCTGTCCATCTGTCCATCCATCCAATCATCCGTCCATCCATCCATCCTATCTGTCTGTCCATTCGTCCATCCATCCATCCATCCATCCTATCTGTCTGTCCATTCGTCCATCCATCCATCCATCCATCCATCCTATCTGTCTGTGCATTCATCCATCCATCCATCCTATCTGTCCATCTGTCCATCCATCCAATCATCCGTCCATCCATCCATCCTATCTGTCTGGCCGTTTGTCCATCCATTCATCAATCCATGCATCCATCATATCTGTCCGTCCATTCGTCCGTCCATCCATCCATCCATATCTGTCCGTTTGTCCATCCATCCATCCTATCTGTCTGTCTGTTTGTCCTTCCTTCCATCCATCATATCTGTCCATCCGTCTGTCCATTCGTCCAACCATCCATCCATATCTGTCCATTCGTCCATCCATCACATCTGTTCATCCGTCCATCCATCCATCCATCCATCCATCCATCCAACCTATCTGTCCGTCTGTCCATCCATCCAATCGTCCGTCCATCCATCCATCCATCCATCCATCCATCCATCCATCCATCCATCCATCATATCTGTCCGTCCGTCCATCCATCCATCCATCCATCCATCCATCCATCCATCATATCTCTCTGTCCATTCGTCCATCCATCCATCCATCCATCCATCCATCATATGTGTCTGGCTGTTTGTCCATCCATCCATCCATCCATCCATCATATCTGTCTGTCCATTCGTCCGTCCATCCATCCATCCATCCATCCATCCATCCATCCGTCATCTTTCTCCGTCCGTCTTAGCAACTACTCAGAACATACAGCAACCACAGAGAAATGCCCTAGCAAATACCCAAAACATTGTAGCAGCTGCCTAACAACAACCCAGAACGTCTTAGCAACCACCTTGCAAAATAACTAACATGAAAACACACTGTTACCTTGATATACATTTCTTGATATCAAACGCTGTGGAAAATACAGTAAAATAAGGGTTAGGTCATACCACCCACCCCTAAAATCCAGGTAAACTACAATTATAGAACAGACAGTGAGTTCTTTGATTAACGCAGAATTGTGAAGAGATTCATGTTCTTTTGCTTTGTTATTAAGGAGATGAATCAAACGAGTCAAATGAGGATGACTCTCCGATCAGAAGAATAAAATTCAGCCGCACATTTCAGTGTATCATAATGTTTTCACTAAAAAACTGCAATTTCAACAGTGTAGAAGCACAGTATGGGCTTGATAAACAACTCCACAAAAACAAAAGCCCAGCAAACAGAAAAAAGTTCACTCAAGGGAACCACACATTTGAACAGGAGAAAACAGAGTTATTCCTAAAGCCTTTTATAATGCATCCGCTGAATCCAGAGTGCTCGAGAGGGATCACACAAGAGAAAGATGAGTGTGGAGGTCCAGCTTCAAGGCGGTCTGATAATGGAAATGACCTTCATCTGAGCTCTGTTTGTTAGTGGGATTGTACGGGTCCGAGCACAGAGAGCATTGATCCTGGTCTGAAGATTAAAGAACACAAGAGCACTCAGAAGAAATGAACATCTCTGGTCGAAGTATCTGTGTTGAGACCGTATTTTTCTTTATGGAGAATGATTTCAAAGAAATGACTTCATATTATTTTGTGTATGAGAAAAATCAGGCTTCCCACTGTATTTCCATTATTTTTCAGTCATTGATGACTACGGGTCTTTTAAAAATAATTTTATAGATATTACACTGGCAAAGAGCAATCTCTAATGCTAATAGATATTAATTTAAGACTTCATTAATTTTCATGACTTTTCCAGGCCTGGAATGAATGAATGAATGAATGAATGAATGAATAGGCCTGCAAATAAAAAAACAAAATAAAAAAAAACAATTAAATAAAATATATCATTTCTATTTTTAATTTAATTTATATTTTAATTGATATTTAATTTAACTAAAATAATAAAATAAGTAAAAATAATATATATAGAAATTATTTTTTATATATTATAATATTTATTTAAATTTTAATTTATATTTTAATTGATATTCAATTTAATTTAATTGAAAAAATAAAATAAATAATTAAAATAATATATACAGACACACATATATATAAAATATATTTATAAAATATAAAAATATTATTTCTATTTATTTAAATTGTAATTTATATCTAATTTTAATTTATATTTTAATTGATATTCAATTTAATTTAATTAAAAAATAAAATAAATAATATATATATAATATATAAAAATATAATTATATATTATAAAAAAAACAATTAAATAAAATATATCATTTCTATTTTTAATTTAATTTATATTTTAATTGATATTTAATTTAACTAACAATAATAAAATAAATAAAAATAATATATATAGAAATTATTTTTTATATATTATAATATTTATTTAAATTTTAATTTATATTTTAATTGATATTCAATTTAATTTAATTGAACAAATAAAATAAATAATTAAAATAATATATAGACACGTATATAAAATATATTTATAATATATAAAAATATTATTTCTATTTATTTAAATTTTAATTTATATCTAAATTTAATTTATATTTTAATTGATATTCAATTTAACTAAAAATAATAAAATAAATAAAAATAATATATATAGAAATTATTTTTTTATATATTATAATATTTAATTAAATTTTAATTTATATTTTAATTGATATTCAATTTAATTTAATTGAAAACCAAAAACCAATTTTTTTTTTTCTTTACTGTCATACATTAAATCAGGGTAAACTTTTTCTGTTTTAGATCAATAAATATTAACATATTTTTTGCATTTGTTAAATGTCAGAATCGAGCGAGGGAGAATTTATATGTATTTTTCTTATCACTTTCATCAAAGTCAGAAAGTTTATTGTGTCTTTAAACAAAAAGAAAACTCCAGATGATTCCATTCTGAGCTTAAGAAGCTTCTGATAGGTTAACTGATTCCATCTGAGTTAATTGTGGATGCATATAAAGGCACACCTCAAACACAGAGCCTCTTTCTTTGACATCATGGGAAAATCAAGAGAAATCAACCAAGACATCAGGAAAAGAATTGTGGACCTCCACAAGTGTGGCTCATCCTTAGGTGCAATTTCCAGATGCCTGAAGGTCCCACGTTCATCCGTTCAGACAATAATACGCAAGTATAAAAAACATGGGAATGTACAACCATCATACCGCTCAGGAAGGAGACGGATTCTGAGTCCCAGAGAGGAACGTTTTTTGGTGCGAAATGTGCGAATCAACCCCAGGACAACAGCAAAAGACCTTGTGAAGATGCTGGCTGAAACTGGTAAGACAGTGTCATTATCCACAGTAAAACGAGTCCTGTACCACCATGAGCTGAAAGGTTACTCTGGGAGGAGAAAGCCATTACTTCAAAACCACCATAAAAAAGCCAGACTACAGTTTGCAACTGCACATGGGGACAAAAATCTTAATTTCTGGAGACATGTCCTGTGGTCTGACGAAACAAAAATTGAACTGTTCGGCCATAATGATAAACAGTATATTTGGAGGAAAAAGGGCGAAGCTTTGAAGCCTCAGAACACCATCCCAACTGTGAAGTATGGGATGGGACTGGTGCACTTCACAAAATAGATGGCATCATGAGAAAAGAAAATTATGTGGATATATTGAAGCAACATCAGCCAGGAAGTTAAAGCTTGGGCGCAAATGGGTCTTCCAAATGGACAATGACCCCAAGCATACCTCCAAATTAGTTACAAAGTGGCTTAAGGACAACAAAGTCAAGGTATTAGAGTGGCCATCACAAAGCCCTGATCTCAATCCCATAGAAAATTTGTGGGCGGCACTGAAAAGGCGAGTGCGAGCAAGAAGGCCTACAAACCTGACCCAGTTACACCAGTTCTGTCAAGAGGAGTGGGCCAAAATTCCAGCAAACTATTGTAGAAAGCTTGTGGAAGGATACCCAAAACGTTTGGCCCAAGAGAAGCAGTTTCAGGGCAATTCTACCAAATACTAAGGAAGTGTATGTATACTTCTGACTTTGATGAAAGTGATAAAAAAAAAATACATAAAAATTCTCCCTCGCTCGATTCTGACATTTAACAAATGCAAAAAATATGTTACTATTTATTGATCTAAAACAGAAAAAGTTTACTCTGATTTAATGTATGACAGTAAAGAAAAAAAAGTTTTTGTGTTTTTTTCTGAAGTGTATGTAAATATCTGGTTTCAACTGTATATATAAAATTTATAATATATAAAAAATATAATTTATGTTTATTTAAATAATTAAAATATTATATAAAAATGTTATATTTATTTAAATTTTAATTTATATCTAATTTTAATCGATATTTTAATTTATATTCAATTTAATTAAAAAAAATAATAATTAAAAATAATATATAAAACACAGACACTATCTCAACTTTAGTGTTAATGAGAAAGTGTCGTTTGAGGTTTTCAGAGGTGAACAGCTGCCTGGGGAAACAGCTGTGTTGCTTTAACACTCTTATCTGTTGAATCTCTGTTTGGGTTCAATGTTTTGCTCGCGTTTCACGTCCCTGTAGAGTTCAAAAGTCCTCCTGTAGTCTGTTGACTTCCTCAATGCACACACACACACACACACACACACACACACACACACACACACACACACACACACACACACACACCATAAACAAACATCCAAGATGCTGAGATATGCATGTGCTTCTATGTGACCTCATGTCATGACAAATCAAAATCTCCTTGATCTTTTAAGAAAGAAAAGACATCACTGTACTATGAAACATACTGTAACTTTCTATCTCATACTGTAACTAAAAACTTCCTCCCAGTGAAAACAGAGCATTCATTGAAACTAAACTATTCAACTTTCAGACATCAGACGGATGAATGAATTTAAACACAACCACCCACATTCACAAGTCATGAATGTATACCTTAAACGCAATGCAAGCTTCGGATAAAAGCATCTGCTAAATGCATAAATGTGAGTGTTTAAGACACGGCAGGAAAGATCAGCCATCTAATAAGGGTCAAAAAGTGGATGCAAAGCACTTCAGTGACATTATGACACATCATGTTTGTGCAAAACATTTTAGTAACATTCTAAGTGGAAAGAAATTAAATAATAAAAATGCATTATAAAAGGCCATTAAAGTGAATGCATTTATTAGCTCAAGTCTTGTATTTATCTGTGCATCTCTCCTTCTGTTGAATACATGCATCTTTAGAGCACTGAAACACAGTAATGAATGTAATGAAATGAGATGAATGCCCACGTCTGACCTCAATGGACTCATGACAGCAGCCACATCTCAAACACACAATCTACAGCAGACAAACCTTAAATTTGACACTGATGAAGACAGCTGAATCCCTTATCACAAACCCCTTTTAACAGCACTAGAGACAACAAAAACACTTTATCCTGCAATAAATGGCCCTGAGGCGTTTTTGCACAAATGCTTAATTATTAGTGATTTATATTAGTCAACCTAAAGAGAGCATATAAATTACTAATGATCTGTTATTTGCAGCTAGTATTTGATATATCACTCTTCACTCTTAAAAAAAAAGGTAAATAAAATAATTAAAGGTTCTTTGTTGGCATTATGGTTCAACCTTTCACATCCAAAGAGCCTTTCTACTGCACAACGGCTAAAAAGTTCTTCACATTAAAAAACATGGTTCTTTTAACCCTATATAATACCTTAAAAGGCTAAAAATATCTAGATTAAGCAGCTCTGTCCCATAGCATAAAAAAATGCTTTTTTTTTTTTTGATAATATATTTTCTGACAAAACATCTACAGACACCCACAATCCACTGCAAGCATCCCACCGACTGTAATTCTGACTCCTAATGGCACAGAAATAATGACACAGTGAGAGAAATGAGAGAGAAAAACACGAAGAAGAAAAACTGAACGTACCTGTTTCGCCCCACAGTGTGTCATGGGCATCAATCTGCACCGCCAGTTCATTATTCAACATCAACAAGCCTTCCAGCACCTGCCAAAACACCATCGCATAATCAATCAAACACAATACTGGAACAAAACAGCAAACGAAGACTCAGAAACATCCCCAGCGAACTGCATATGGGTTTATAAAGGGCATAATCGAGTAAAAATTGGCTTTTGTTTAGTTACTCTTCAGTGTCTGGAATTTTAAGTGTTTCTGAGTTATTTTTGTTTAAATCAAATTTTTGGAATTTTGGAATTTTAGGTTACATTTTTCAAATTCTGACCATTGCTGAAGTGATTCCAATCAAAATCACACTGGCTACAAAAACAAGAGGAAAATATCTAAATAAAATCTAAATAATGCCTCTATCATAAGGACAAAGTAATATTTGTAATAAAAATAATGCAAATGCATACAGTTTCATGGCTGGTACATTTTTTTCAATTTACCCACTAATGGCAAGATTTGCAGTAAGTTAAAGGGTTAGTTCACCCAAAAATAAAAATTCTGTCATTAATTACTCACCCTCATGTCGTTCCACACCCGTAAGACCTTCGTTCATCTTCAGAACACAAATTAAGATATTTTTGATGAAATCCGATGGCTCAGTGAGGCCTCCATTGCCAGAAAGACGATTAACACTTTCAATGCCCAGAAAGCTACTAAAGACATATTTAAAACAGTTCATGTGACTACAGTGGTTCAACCTTAATGTTATGAAGCGACGAGAATACTTTTGTGCACCAAAAAAACAAAATAACGACTTTATTCAACAATATCTAGTGATGGGCGATTTCAAAACACTGCTTCATGAAGCTTTACGAATCTTTTGTTTCAAATCAGGGATTCGGAGCGCCAAAGTCACGTGATTTCAGTAAACGAGGCTTCGTTACATGATAAGTGTTTCGAAATTTCAATGGTTCACCACTGGGGGGCGTGACTTTGGCAGTTTGATACACGCTCCGAACCACTGAATCGAAACAAAAGATTTGTAAAGCTTCGAAGCTTCATGAAGCAGTGTTTTAAAATTGCCCATCACTAGATATTGTTGAATAAAGTTTTTTTTGGCACGCAAACAGTATTCTCATCGCTTCATAACATTAAGATTGAACCACTGTAGTCACATGAACTGTTTTAAATATGTTTTTAGTACCTTTCTGGGCATTGAAAGTGTTAATTATCTTGCTGTCAATGTAGGCCTCACTGAACCATTGGATATGGTTCAGTGAGGCCTATTGGAAAATATATTAATTTGTGTTCTGAAGATGAACGAAGGTCTTAAGGGTGTGGAACGACATGAGGGTGAGTAATAAATGACAAAATTTTCATTTTTGGGTGAACTAACCCTTTAATTGTGGATCTTGAATGCAACCATGAATGTTTCTGGGTTGAGCAACAGGAAGTTGAATGATTAAGTTCAAACTGAAGTGCTGATGCTTGCACAATCTCAACACAAAATAAAACACAAGAGCTTCTTTAAAAGCTCAAACAGCTTGAAAATAGAGACCGTTCTGTTGCTATGGCTGTTCAACCGCATCCTTACAACATCTAGAAGATTTATTGTACTTCAAGGTCTTGTGTGCACTGCACATAAACTCATTTTGTGTCAGTTACACATTGATATAAGTGTTTGCGCATTATTTGATGTACTCTTGTGCTTGTATATAGGTGCACACAAATAGGTCCTATTATGCTTTCTACATCTTTTTACCACTTTCTTTAGTGTGTAATGTTGCTGTTTGTCTATAAACTGTGGATCATTTATCTTCTTTTCTCACTTAGACACAACCTCTATGTATCGACAGACCAATCTGCACATGCTTACATACTCTTTTCAAAACTGTTATAGTTTAAGTTCAAAACCTAACATGATACAAAACTGAGAAGACAGCAATCTGCTACATTTCTATAGTAATAACATATTGCAATATATTCTAAATCTGAAAAATGAAATGCTATCAAAACAATTAGAGGTAACACGTTATTTTAGGGTGACGTACTGTAGTTACACGTTACTTCATGTACTTACTATAGTAATAACAGTAAATTATGCATAATTAAGTAACTTAACCCTAAACCAAACCCAAACGTAACTCTAAGTACATGTAGTTAATTAATATTACTCAGTACTTATTTGAGTACGTACAAAGTAACTACGTCACCTTAAAATAAAGTGTAACCCAGTTAGATGTAGCTGAACACATACACAGGTGTTAGTCTTTCAATTTCATTACAGTCTATACAAAAGAGGAAAACTATGGAATAATTTCGTACTGTAATGTAAATGTAATGTTTACTGCAGTGAATTATAAACAGTAGAGAGTGTCATTCTTGTTTGTTTGTTGGGTGACAACATTTGCTAGTGTTATGGAAGAATGAGTAGATTTGAGACATGTATGACGTGTTTTGGACATTTTAGTGCATTTTAAATGTGAAATTAACTGCTGTTCCAAAATGAAAGTTGGTTATGAGAAGTGTATGAAGAAGAGTGACCTAAGTGTTGTGAAATGGATCTTATTGATTGAAAAAACTGTAATATTCAGTAATATCATAAATTTGTCTGCATCGACACCATCAGATAGAGCTGCTTTTTAGCAGAATCGAATTTGTTTCATAATTGACTAATTTTGCAAACTGAACTGAATCAACATTGAACCGACTTGAGCTGAATAACATCACGGTAACACTTTATTTTAAGGTCTTTTAACTAGTTGCTTATTAGCATGCATATTACTAGAATATTGGCTATTTATTAGTACTTATAAAGCACATATTAAAGGGATAGTTCACCCAAAAATGAAAATTTGATGTTTATCTGCTTACCCCCAGGGCATCCAAGATGTAGGTGACTTTGTTTCTTCAGTAGAACACAAATGATGATTTTTAACTCCAACCGTTGTGGTCTGTCAGTCATATAATGCATGTCAATGGGAACTCCATCTATAAGAGTCAAAAAAACATGCACAGACAAATCCAAATTAAACCCTGCGGCTCGTGACGACACATTGATGTCCTAAGACACGAAACGATCGGTTTGTGAGAGAAACCGAACAGTATTTATATAATTTTTTACCTCTAATACACCACTATGTCCAACTGCCTTGAGCATCTGGTGTGTGAGGTCTGAAAACGCGTTCTGATGCCGGAAGTGATCTCTCGAGTGTATATGTCAATGAGTGCGAGACATCATTTCCGGCGTCAGAGTGCATTCAGACCTCACACACCGGATGCTCAAGGCAGTTGGACATAGTGGTGTATTAGAGGTAAAAATGATATAAATACTGTTCGGTTTCTCTCACAAACCGATTGTTTCGTGTCTTAGGACATCAATGTGTCGTCACGAGCCGCAGGGTTTAATTTGGATTTGTCTGTGCATGTTTTTTTGACTTTTATAGATTGTGTTCCCATTGACAAGCATTATACGACTGACAGACTGTAACGGTTGGAGTTAAAAATCATCATTTGTGTTCTACTGAAGAAACAAAGTCACCTACATCTTGGATGCCCTGGGGGTAAGCAGATAAACATCAAATTTTCATTTTTGGGTGAACTATCCCTTTAATGCCTTATTCTGCATGACCATATTCTACATCCCTTAATCCTACCCAATACCTGAACTTAACAACTACCTTATTAACTATTAATAAGCAGTAATTAGGGGTTTATTGAGGGAAAAGTTGTAGTTAACAGTGAATACATGTTCCTTATACTAAAGTGTTACCAACAACACTATTGCATTATTAGAGCTGCTTCACCTCAGGATTTGAATTCGTCTCATATTTAATGATGTTTGCATCACTGATCCTGTTTGTCACTGTGAATCTATATTTGTATAAAGCGCTACATAAAGGCGACTTGACAAATGGTGAGAAAAATGCCCAAGATATTAATAAAGGCAAAAATGCCCCTGTAATGAATTCCTCTGGGGTTTTTTATATCCAACATTTGACATATATTATAATATTCTAAGGTTAATTATGGGTTTAAGTGTGGTTGTTTTCGCAGACACTACTGTCAGATAGTTAGACGAATGTGTAGCTAATATAAACAAAACAAAAACTAAAATCAGCTCTAAAAGCAATGAATGTGAAGAAAACATTCACAACAACTTCCAAACAGTGAATAAATCAATATCTACTGCTATGGTTGACAACACAGAGCTGTATAATCAAAATGAACTGTATTCTAACAGATCATTATTGTGTAATGAGATATTCTGCATTATTTACAGCTGCTTTTGCGTTTGATGCTGATTTGATTTTATAGGTACCAGAGCATTTATTATTATTATTAATAATTAAATGACTCAATTGAAGTATTTGACACAAATGGGTGACATACTGTGCATTTTTAAGTGGTTAGAAAAACAATTTGCTCTCATAAAAGGTAAAAAGCATCTTATTGCACCTTAATAGAACAGTTTTGCCATTGGCACGTGTGTGTGTGTGTGAGCTCACATGAATGTGTCCCATACTGCAGGCCGCTATGAGCCCCTGCTGCAGGACTTTGTTCTTCAGGCTCAGGTCCTGTTGACCCTCACTGCTCCAGGTCAGCTCCAGCAGACACTCGATGACCTCTGAATGACCCCGCAGGGCTGCATGCACCAGCGCACACTGACCGCTCTTGTCCACGTGATCCACCTGACCACAAACGACATAATCGTTTACACACAATCGCTCTCTCACTAATGCATTCATATAAATGTGATCTTTACTGTGCTACTTTATCTGTATCTGATTTAGAACGAGCAGAAATCTGTGAGAAATATTACAACCCAAAGACAAAAGAACTGATGAAAATAAGCTGTTTTGTAGGAGCAATAGCTTTGTGGGCAGCGTCATATGCCATAGCTGTGCACAAGGCGACCTGCGTTCGAGTCTTCAGACTTATTTGTTCATTAATGACGTCAGCAGCGACTTGTCGACGTCGACTCGACTTTAATCACATAAATGTCGACTTTAAAAAATCTGAAGTCGTTCAACCCCTATACACAACACTGAAAATAAATATATATCTTTACTCTACCTTGGCTCCTCTCTTACAGAGAAGACTGACCAGCCCTAGATGACCAGCGGCCGCTGAGTAACACAAAGAGCTCATGCCGTTCTCTGAAACCACGTCCGCATTCGCTCCGAACTCCAGCAGCAGGGCGGCCATTTCCTGATGTCCCAGGTGAGACTGGACGCAGAGGACCGGCGCGTTATTCAACACCTCCGTACGATAGTTGACATTCGCTCCACCCAGCATCAGCAGACGGCTCACCTAGAGACAGATACGAGACAGTTTAGAGGCTGACAAATGATGCGTTTATTATGTGTCTGAATCAAAAACTCTAAAACTCTTCATCCAAATCCCTAAAATCCACTTTGATTTTCAGTTGTTCAGAGCTGTCGGTTGTCATTTATCTTCCACCAGCCCTCATATTGTGTCTTTCTTTGTAAAACAATGCCTCATCCTGTGTTTAAAGTTCACTACGAACAAACTGCTGATTGGTAAAGCATGCTGATCACAATTCACAGACTCATTAAGTGCTCCAGCGCGAGGCGGCACATTGTGTCCCAGTCATTAATCAGCCTGGATTCTGCTTTTGATAAGCGTATGAATAACAAACGTTTAATCAGCAGCGGCTGCGCGGCCCCAGAGGCTCGAGAACGCCTGGAAATGAAATTTGTTTTATTTACCAAAACCACATGAGAATGTTTAGACTCCACCTTGAGGAACAGAGAGAGAGATGGAGAAGAAGAGGCGAAAGATAAATATAAAATACAGCTGCACGCAGCAATTACAGCGGCCAAACTCGACTAACACTCACTGAGAGCGATGTAAAGAGTTCAAGGATGACTTATTTACCCTGAGAGGAGAAATGTACAATACATTTTACAGTTTGATGCAAGAGAGTTTTAACACCACATTTAATCAACTCAGGATGAGGAGAGAAAATAATTAGCTTTTCGCAATGAAAGAGTTCAGAGGTTATGAGCAAAAATACATAAATAAATAAATCCATCCACCCATAGCTACTTATCCAGGACTGGGTCTAGAGAAGAAAAAATAAAAATAAATGAATACATACATAAAATTTGAGCTGATGGTGGTGCTAAGAGGGTTTTACTGTGTTACATATAATGTGGTATGTAATATATTAATTATATATAGCATTAAAAATGAAACACTTTTTATTTTTATTTAGAATTTATAACATTTAAGCACATTATATAAAAAGTATATATATACACTATATATTAGGGATGGGACGGTTTGCTGTAAAAAATTGAACCGTTCGGTTCTCCACCCACGGTTCGGCACGTGCTTGCACCGCGGTTCATCCCAAATCTGACGACGCATCTATAATATGGTTTGTTGAAAACAACGTGCAAAACAGACAGACGGATTCGGCTAATGTATGTTTCAGTCGATGGATATGCAGTCTGGTTTCCCAATACGTTGATCAAAAGAACATGGACAAAACAGTCACTCGTTGTAAACAAATGTTCAATGACGTGCTGAAAGCTCTGACCAGTCATTTACGCCGTCATCACCCGGGTGTTGACAGCGCGCGACGCGAGCGCAGGTGATACCTGAACATCTCACGTTGCTATCTGTGTTTAAACTAAACTCATTTAAACCTTGCCAATTTAAACATTCATCCGTAAGATGCGAAAGAGAACTCGCGTGCACTGTGAGGAGATTTGTGTGTGTGTACCCATCCGAAGCGCGTACATGGAAAGCCGAGTCACAGCGCGCAAATACTCTTGTGCAAATTCTCTTTCAAGTCTTGCACCTAAACGGACAAATTCACACAAAAATTATGTCAACATGCCCATCTTAGGGAGTATCCTAACAAACATAGACATATTATGTCTTAAGAGAAAAACGAGACAGACAACGCATGTGTATCAGTATCAGTGTACTGGATCTCTGAATTATGTCTTAAAGGGACAGCAGTCTAATATTCCTGCTTTATGTGTTTTAATGCTACGAACGACAAAGCACAAAGAAATCACTCTTGACTGAATAGCTTTTGCAACTTTAATAATGTTAAATCTTTAACTATTCAAAGAAGTTTTAATGCAGTGTTATTTTATATTTGATTACTTCATTCAATTTCTGTACCTGAAAGCTGTTAGATACCTGAAAAACCTGTAAAGCATTGTTTATTTTATTTGTATCTTAGCTCTCATGTATTTATTTGTGCTGTTTCTTGTAGTTAGATTATTTGTTTTTATGTTCTTTATCTTTATTTGACAATTGTCCTATTTTTTACTGAACATAGCACATACCGAACCATACCGAAACCGTGACACTAAAACCGTGATACAAACCGAACCGTGAAAAATAATAAATAAATATAATAGTATTTGTTGTACAGCCATTAATTTATGGTGTATTAAGGCCCCGATATGCTTCAAACGAAATCGAAGAACGAACTGATGTGACGTCATTTTGAACAAAATCAAACCGAAGTTTGTTTTGGGAGTTCGAAACGGCTTGCCAAAGTGAACTCTCAGGAAAAGTTCACTTCAGCTGCAAAACATCTTCATACTACCATTGGTCCGTGACGATAACGCAATAGGAGGTGTACTCTGAGGCTCCGCCTTCTTTCACACAGAACTCTTCTCTGACTCATTTCATCTGTTGAGTCCGTCGAGGTAAGATTTCCGCGTGTTAAAACGTGAACACTGGATAGCCGCTTTATAGTAAAAAATGAAGTTGTGCTTCTGATGAAGAGAGGCACTGACACCGTTTTTCATGTTTGATGCTGTAAAGCTACTTGCATTTAAGCAATCTATTGAATAAAATGCCATATAAATAAACATGAGGTGACTTTACTGGAGTGCTAATTTGCAGAGCTCATGCTAACATACTCATTTTGTTATGATCAGATGCTTTTCTTATGCTTTCTATCCACCTTATTCCTACGCCCCATGACGCTTTGCGTGAATTATGGGTGTAACTTCCGTTAAGCTCGCTCTATGAACGCAATAATACGTTTTTTTAAACTGGGTACAATGAGACAACATTATTGTACTCACCCTTCAACCATTGAACATTAAAAGGACATTTAAAAGTGTAAAAGCATCAACAAACAATTACAACAGAGCATGAATAACCCCAAAAGCACGATTTTTTCCACAGCAATAACGGATGAGTTAAATATGACTGTAGTGATATATATCTGTATTATGTAACATACGTTGCCTTGATCAAAAATGTTCATTAACTTCAGCATTGATACTATTTCAAAGTGATTTCCATCATTTTGACTAATAATTTATTTTATTTACCTGTGAAAACAAACCTGGAAAGAGACGTGAGAATTTGAGGAGAAAAACGAGAGATTCTTTGTGCATTCCAGTGAATTATTAATGGGATATATCGTAAATTAAATCAGGAGAATAGACCACAAATGTGCAAATTATGTTGTCCTTTTTCATACTATTACAGCGGAATGAAAAGGGAAAAAAAAAATGCAGTTACTGAAAAGAGCTCTATCTATAGATATTCTTGTTATAACGTCATGTTAAAATACCAAGCATTACGTTATTCTCATGATGTCTGTAAATAAAAGATGAAGGAAAATTGGCAGCTCATTCAGTCAAACTGATGGATAAGCTTTATTTGTTGGACAACCGTATGATTTAAAATGAATTGTTTCAGTCTTTTTGAATGGAAGTTCCCAAACCGAAAGTGCCACCCATAATTCAAAATGCAGTAGGCTCGTCAGAAACAAGGTGGATAAAAAAATGCTTGCTGTTTTCTCATTTTAGTTGTGTTTATTTTGTTACTGAGAGCAAAGAGCGCAGCACATATTTACATATTTATCTAAACGCTGCTCAGCAGTGTGGACGGCGTCTGATTTTCGATAACAGTATATCGCTGCTCATGTATTTCGTAGAATGAAAAAGAACTTCGCCATGAATATATCGGGGCCTTTACAGAAATTATTTATTAAAAACTCAAAAATTAAACATGTGAATGCATTATTGTAATTCTGATTTATAGGGTAAATGTGCTTTATTATTATCATCAAAATGTCACAATGCAAATTTTAAATGGACCTAAAAACAGGTTTCTTTTTTTTTTTTTTATGCAAAATATATAATAATAATATTTATTCAACATAAAAAAGGGGTACGGAAAAACAGAGAGAGAGTTCATTGCCTCTGTCATTGTGAGCAATGTGTGTTTGCAGTCCATAGTGTTCAAAAGAAGACGCATTGGGAGGAAGAACCTGAAGGAGGAGGACGTTATGAAAGTTAATAGATGAGGATGAAAATAAAATCACTTTTGCTTCAAGCTAAAATCCATCATTCCTGCTGATAATTGCTCTGGAGTCTCAGTACAGCGGCCGTCCTCTATTACACACACAGGAATCATCTGGATGACTTTACTTTAAATGACCTTTAGGTTATTAAATTAGCACTAAATCTAAAACGGTTTGGTAATTACTGAAAATGTCAAGTGTTCTTTCCTACGTTTATCTGTTTTTTTCCCAATCTTCGCATCAAACCGATGGAGTGAAGACATGCGGCATTAATCCGACAATTAACAGAGGATTTCAATGTTTGATCAATACGGACATAATCATAAGATTGTTTTGCATTAGAGTATTGTGAAATTGTATTCAGTAAAAACCTGCTGCTATCAAACTCAGTGTTAAGAAGAGCTCATCAGTGCCTGGATCATTTCTTGTTCGTTTAATACTGTCGCCGAAATTCATTCACACACACACACACACACACACACACACACACTTCTATTATATACACACATTACTGAATAAATGAAGTGACATGTCTGAACTATAACGGTGCTGAACGCTGGACTTCAGCAGTTCTAATGATGTTGTCTCATTATAAACTTTTGCATGAGGAG